>CM055266.1:127572466-127850793 GCA_029237695.1 Conchocele bisecta
CCCCACCGTACATGTCCGTACACTATACAGTATACCCACCCATTCCGTACACTATACAGTATAGCCACCCATTTCCGTACACTGTACAGTATAGCCACCCATGTCCGTACACTATACAGTATACATGTAGCCTATTCGAGGCTACTGTATAGTGTACGGACATGGGTTGGTGGTGTAACGTTTTACAAATGATCCATTTATTGGATCCTAGGTCAGAGTCTGTGATCAGTGATCCGGTCATATGGCATGAGTCCATGCCTGTATAAACCACATAACGGTCGTAATATATTATCGATTCGAAATTTCAAATGAGAAACATACTACAGTGGAACCTCTCCAAACCGGACACCCTGGGAGGTCCCCAGGGTGTCCGATTTGGAGATGTTCACTGTAAATTAGACATGTTAGCGCTTCATGACGCATTATAGTGTTTTACAATCATAAAACATCATTGTAATCAGAGATGCACAACAGCGAAACACATCTAAGTTTTTACATCCATATTTTCCCGAATGTCCGGTTTAGAGGTGTTCCACTGTATTGCCAAGATATATGTACTTTTGTTCACAATCGTGTGTTTTAACTACGTTCTGATGTCCACCATATGTTTATGTTGCGTCATTGATTTTGATTGCGAAACGTCATAAGAATTCACGTGATGATTGATATACATTTTTGTTGGAATCTGGATAAAAACTACATGTAATAACAATAGGTTGTTCAATTTGAAATATAATTGTGTTGCAAATATTAGGAATAAATACGACAGTATTGTTATTGGATAATTCATTACAAATGAGCAAGTTTTTCGCAGTTACATGATAACCAACGTTCGTAACTACTTCATTGATAAAGGATTTGGGCCGAAACGTTTGAACAGTGGGATTCGTAGTTTGTTAAAGGTACACGACCACTCAGTAGGCACACACTGTTATTTATATGTGAGACATCATCTGAGAAATGTTCTGGTAAAGTAAACATTCATTCACCATTACCCCACGTATTGATTGGCATTATTATACATTTTATTTCAGACGTACATTTCCACATTAGTATCAGGGGCGATAACCGTGTTTCCTTAACATGTAAACGGACATTACTATTTATTATTTGTATTTATATGTGTATTTGCAATGATCATACTTTATAATCTGTCGTAAATATTATTTTTCAGGTGACGCATTTAATTAGTATAAATAATTACGAAATATTATGCCTCATTTGCATATGAAATAAACTAAATATTACTAAATGATTTTATCTGTATAGCGGGCACTCGTAATTTTTAGAACCAGTCGAATAGTGACACAATTATGCATTTATTTAATTCCTATAAAGAACATGTTGTGCACAGAGTGGTCATGTACCGTTAAGTATCGTTCAACATTGAGAATGAGTGTGAATATTGGAAATTCCGTGTTTCTTCAACGTAAATGTCGGTGTATTTCTTTTTCAAAAGACAGTTACGTCATACCATAGTAATTTATCAGGGCAGATTCACCATATTGTGTCGTGCTTATGCAATAAACAGTCTAGCTTCTGTGTGGTTTTAATATGATAGGTGTTATACACTATTTAGTAAACTCGTTGATTGATTTCATCGGAAGCTCGGCATAGCCGCATTTTTAATGAAATAAGTAAACATGTTCAACCCTACAGACCACAAAGCCAACATTTGCAAACACTGTAAATCCAGATGATACAATTTATATGATATCCATTAAACCAGTTTACCTACTTCATAAGAAACGAGGCTATGCCGATTTTCTTATGATATCCGTCAAAATGCGTTTTATAAAATCATAATAATTCACAAAGGATCTTACACGAGTGATGATTTAATATGATATTTATTAAACGAGATTACTGATTTCATAAGAAACGAGGCTATGCCTCGTTTCTTATGAACTCAGTCAACGAGTTTAATGAATATCATATTAAATCAACACAAATGTAACATTTTATTTATTTCATAAGCAAAACGCATTAATTGAAGTTGTCATGGTCACCCAGCATGTTTTATGTAGCGGTCTTATTTACATATGTATTACACTAGTCTATTATGAGATTTATTACACTGTGTTACAACACTGTGCAAGCCCATTTTATGCCATAAGCACATCATCATGGATTGAATCAATACTGACCATCTAACGTGTTTTCTGTATGGTCTCATTTACATATTTATTATTCTACAGTGGAACCTCTCCAAACCGGATACCCTGTGGACCTTTGGAGATGTTCGACTGTATATCCAACATATAGCGTTTCAGGACACATTTTAGTGTTTAACAATACAGAACAGTCATTGTAGTGGGCTGCAGGTGGAAGCATGGGATGGGTAAATTAACGATCGGTGTTCATCATTAACGGAATTCCGACTGGATACCTGTAGCCGATTTCATCAACATTGCAAAGTATACTTAGCTAGCAAAGTATACTTTGAGGGAGAAATTTTCAATTTTAGGATAAATTTATTATTTTTTATTATACTGAATTTATTACATTATCACAGCCATTTTGGCTGTGATAATGCAATAAATTCAGTATAATAATTCTGCATACTTTTAATCATCAAATATATGCAGTTGTTCTGTATGAAATAATGCATTTCGGGAAAAATAAATGATTACTCCCTCAAGTATACTTTGCTAGATAAGTATGCTTTGCAATTTTGATGAAATCGGCTACTGGTTTGGCCCTCACATACGTCTTTGGCATTTTGTACGTGACAGTTAAATCTGGTTATACCCCTTATGTGAGTATTACGATTATTCGTAATCCTATTTTATGGGATGGGGCCAAGTGACTATGGTGTGGTATGGACCTGCCACCAGGTCAGGTTACTAACTTCAGGGCTGAATATAGTTGTTCTCGATGTAAATATTCTGTTCTGAGTTTGGGATTTTCCCCCAATGTAGTAGGTTAAAACGTGATCGAACCCGTTTGCCCGGCCTTAGATGACCTTAGCTGTTAATAGGCCATTAAACACCAATAAACAAACAAACAAACAAACAGACTTTGTAACCAGAGATACAGAACAGCTAAATACATCTAAGTTAAACATCCATATTTTCCCTAGTGTCCGGCGGGGTTCCACCGTAATATTATTATAATGATGACATTACACTTCGACACCATTTACTGCAATAAAACGCTGAACCGAATTCTAAAAATGGTATAACTATAGTTTGCATATGCTCTGTAAAATTATTCTCGCAGGGAACATGGATTTTTTTCATTAATTCGTTCCCTCAATGTAACAATTTGTGCCCTCGAATTAACAATTCGTTCCCACAATATAACAATTCGTTGACTCGAATTAACAATTCGTTCCCACGAAAGGACAATTCGTTCCCTCAATTTAACAATTCGTTCCCTGGAATTAACAATTCGTTCCCACGATATAACAATTCGTTCCCACGAATTAACAATTCGTTCCCATGGGAACGAATTGTTATTTCGTGGGAACGAATTGTTAAATTGAGGGAACGAATTGTTAATTTATGGGAACGAATATGTTAAATTGAGGGAACGAATTGTTATTTGGTGGAAACGAATTAATAAAAAAAGAATTCTACATTCCCTGCGAGGCTCCGTACTACCTCACTTACCTTTTCATGCGCACACTACCGATCCATCCAACACCTGGTTAACAACTAAAGACAAATGCGGTCATTAGGTTGTAAATGTAATCTACGCTTTTTTGCGGTTGATAGCTCAAAGATAAATGTACAACAAGCGTCAATTTACTCTGGAAGTGTTTGGTACACATGTGGCGAGTTCTGGTAGAATATTGCTTTCGTTAATTATCAATATGCATCAGGTAACGAGCATTATATTGGCCGATTACCTACTGACAAATGCCACACATCCATGCTGCCCTTAAAGGTACATGCCCACTCAGTAGGCACACAATGGTATTTATATCAGACATCATCTGAGACATTTTCTGGCAAAATAAATATTCAATCCCCATTACCCCACGTATTAATTGGCAGTATTATACATTTTATATCGGACGTAAATTTTCACACTGATATCAGGGGCGATAACCGTGTTGCATTAAAATAGTAAAAGACTACTATTTATTCTCTGTATTTGTTTTGTGATGTGTAATGATCATACTTTATAACCTGTCGCAAATAGTATTGTTTTAGGTGACGCATTTAATTAGTATAAATAATTAAAAAGATCATGCCTCATTTGTATATGAAACTAGCCTGATACCACCGCGCGTCACTATCAGTAAAATAAATATTGCTAAATGATTATATCTGTATAGTGGGAGCTAGTAATGTTTAGAACTGGTGGAATAGTGACACAATGATACACTTATTTAATTCCCATAAAAACAGTTTGTTCCTACCGAGTGGGCATGTACCTTTAACCTTGCCCTTTTGACCTTCATAACTGTGCGTATGAATACTTATCACTTTTGCTTAATTAACGTTGCCACAGTTTATCCAGTCTGCCACCGGGGGTATTCGTGAGCCGATAGGCCACTTTTTTTCTGTAAATATTCAGTTCTGATTTTGGAATTTACGCTCATCACACACGGTGGGTGGTATGTGGAAGCATGCTATGCATGCGAATTTATCCTTAAATTGAAAATTTCTCCCTCAAAGTATACTTTGCTAGAAAAGTATACTTTGCAATGGTAGTGAAATCGGCTACTGGTTTGGTCCTCAGGTACCTCTTTGACATTCTTGTATTCGAGGGTTTATACTTCTAATAGCCCTTTATATAAGTAATACGATTATTCGTAATCCTATTACTTTTAGGGAAGGGGCCACGAGACTTTGGTGTGGTATAATAATTTCAGGCCTGAATATATTTGTTCTCGATTAAATATTCCGTTCTGATTTGGGGTTTTTACCCCCTACGCAGTGGGTTGGCAGGTGGGAGCACTCGATGGGTAATTTAATGATCGGGGTTCATCCTTACCGGAATCCCGACTGGAGACCTGTAGCCTATTTCATCAACATTGCAAAGTATACTTTAGTAGCAAAGCATACTTTGAGGGAGACATTTTCAATTTTATGATAAATTTATTAATTTTTATTATACTGAATTTATTACATTATCACAGCCATTTCATGGCTGTGATAATGTAATAAATTCAGTATAATAATTCTGCATACTTTTAATCATGAAATATATGCATTTGTTAGTTCTATATGAAATAATGCATTTCAGGAAAAATAAATGATTACTCCCTCAAAGTATACTTTGCTAGTAAAGTATACTTTGCAATGTTGATGAAATAGGCTCCTGGTTTGGCCCTCACATACTTCTTTGGCATTTTGTATGTGACAGTTTAATCTGGTTATACCCCTTATTTGAGTATTACGATATTCGTAATCCTATTTTAGGGGAAGGGGCCAAATGACTTTGGTGTGGTATGGACCTGGCACCAGGTCAGGTTATTCTAATTTCAGGGCTGAATATATTTGTTCTCGATGTAAATATTCCGTTCTGATTTTGGGATTTTCCCCCCAATGCAGCAGGTTAAAATGGGATCGAACCCGTTTGCCCGGCCTTACATGACCTTAGCTGTTGATAGGCCGTTAAACACTAATACACAAACAAACAAACCCCCTACGCAGCAGGTTAAATACAGGATCGAACCCGTTGGTCCGGCCGTACATGACCTTAGCTGTTGACAGATCATTAAAAACCAATATACAACACAAATTACCCCCATCACAGCATCTAACATATGGGATTCGACGCCATTAACCCGGCCGTACATGACCTTAGCTGTTGACAGGCCGTTAAACACCATTAACCCATTTCATTCTGAGGATTTGCCATTTTGATTGGGAAAATCATAAATATTTTCTTTAAACGTGCTTAGACGTAGATGTCGCGACCACTATTTGAACCGTCTCATTGACACGGTTCGAATGAGTGGTAAAACATATACTTTCATTGAGAAATAACAAAAACAAAAATAAAATATTTAAAAAAATGCAAACCTGTAAAGGCGTATTCCGCATGTACATGTAATGTGTTAAATCAAATCAAATCAAGAAGGCATACATGCCACGTTATGCGATTCACTTTAAGCGACCACTAGACGATCGAATTGTATGGCGTGGTAGTTGCGAACTGTAACTCTTGCAATTGACTCCCGTACCGTCCGTAGCGAGCTACGGACCGTACGGGAGTAGATTGCAAGAATTACCGTTCGCAACTAACGGCGTGGCTGCCTCATGAAATATATATTAAAGATCCTAAATGATATGCTTTGTTTTAGAGGTTAGAAACCTATAAATAGTTTTACTATTATCTTAACCGAATCCCTAAATAAGGTCAGTCTCTCCTACTTTCACTATTTGTATGTATGATGTGGGACCTACTTGTACATGGCATGCAACCTGTCTGTATTGGTTCTACATTAATTAAACAATAGGTTCACTTACTCCTAAGAAATAAAATTTCAACCTTGTGATGCTACAAATATGCTGAGAACTAATGTTAACCCCCCCCCCCAACATGTTCCCCATGTGAAACCGGATTATAATGGATCAATAAAAGCAAACTGTATCTGTGACCTCAGAACACCAGCATCATTTTGTTTATACCGGACTACTTTCGTATCGCACCATTTAGTGATTCCTTGCCTTAGATTAAAAACAGTCTCATGTGATTAGCAGATTGCTAATTCCGCCGTCATGTGAACGTTGCTGTAGGTGTGATGAATGAAGACAGACGCTACTACAGCCGTGGGGAAAAGATACTGTGCCTGTCTGCGCCGCTCGCTACTGCTCCACGGATATGGAACGTATGACCACAATACGTACAGCGAAGATGTGTTGAACACGAATAGAAAACGAAGTAAAAACTATAGTTTTGTGTAACGATACACATATAAACGATTATCGTTTTGTTTCTTCGTCCGTAAAAACAAATTTTTTCGTTTCAATACCTGGCTTACACGTACACGTATTTACTGCCGTGTCTTTCAGCGCATATATAGTTTTGACACCTTGTTCGTTGTTTGTAATTAGAAAATGATGTTTTCGATCACATCGTTTTCTAATTACAAATAACGAAAACGATGTGTACTCGATTGGCAATCGTTCGTTTGGGGAACCAGGAACAAATCCGGGATGTAACCTTCATCTATAGAAACTCGGTACCTTCTCTATCGTAGAACCAACGGTTTCTGTAACTGGTAACATACTGATAAAGGAAATCAGCTAATCTGGGCCCGGTTGCTCAAAACCTCTGTTAGCTTAACAGACTTTTAAATCCTTAGCAATGCTAAGGATTTAACCGTCTGTTAAGCTAACAGAAGCTTTGAGCAACTGGGCCCTGATGTAATTTATATATTCGATTCGATTCGGCTTATATTTAATGGTGGGAATTGGCTCGAACACCTTCCATACCCGGCTGGTTTTATATCGTACATGTAGCACGATAGTCACGATGGTGTATGTATGGCAAGTCGAATGCACAATAATTCGGATGTATGCGTCAGTGCATGTCTCCTGTGGCGTCAAACACTGAAAGCAATGAGAGCAGCTTAGGAAATAAAATAAATACATCGAACTGTACTAGGTCGGCCAATGCCCCCATTTTCCCTCATCCGCCACCTTCACCCCTCGCACACGTACGCACACACGCACGCACGCACGCACGCACGCACGCGTACACACACACACGTATCAAAACATGTATTTAAATATTGTCGTATGCATGACATGCATGACACATGATATGCATAACATATGCGCATAATTTCAAATGTAAGCATGTGTTAGCATTTGCGACAGTCAAATGCAAAGTGGTAAACACACATACTTGCATACGATATATATGTATTCTTAAAGAGGATAGTAGTATAGAAGGAGTCACTTCATTACCGCGACTAATGGGAGACGAATTTGGGGGTGTTTAAGTAACCACCAATATCAAAAATTGGTTATGGTTTATATGACGAAAAATATGAAACAAATGTCTCCACCCACAATATCATCCAATATATTGATGGTTGAAGCCAATCCGCGAATCAGCTCCCGAGCGGATTAGCTGATTGGAGAATTTGGGTGGATTAATTTTTCTGAATTTTGTAAATTCGAAAAACTGATTAAATACATTTTATAATTAGATTATGAGAAAAGATGAGAAATTATGACAAAATTATGAAAATCGGGGAGACCCCCAATTACCGATTATACATCTTATTAAAATACACCATCTTTAACAAATAGAACATCTCTTTATAATTATTAATTAATTCCCAATATTGGGAAAGTATATTTACTAGTATATAGAAAGAGATTATGCCGACTGTCATGAAACATCAATCTAAAAATTATATTCCCGATATCAAATTTAATAATAGAATACTGAATGGTTGTTGTGTTAAAACTAGAGGAGTAGATATATACAGACAAGGATTGAACATCCACTCATACGACCCACAAATAACAATTTGGTGTATTCTGTGTGACGTAAAAGGGCGATATAGTGATTATTCAAAAATATGTAGTTGTAAGGGTAAAATAATTAATACTACGGACACTGTCGAAAAAGTGTTAGCAAAAGTTTAGTGTATGAATAAAAATTTGGTATTAAAAATGGTGGTTTTTTTCACACGAAAGGCTCTGACCGACTATGACGATGGACGGACCGGTGGTAGCTGGGTGTCAGAAGGCACCGCAAGAACTTCTTCGCGAACAAACCCGCGCGATGGACCATCATCCAATTAGTAGAGCACGGGCTCATCGGGTTTGGTAATAGATCGATCCAGATGATATACATTGAGAGACCGCACGGGATCAGTCGCGCGTCGGCGACCACCTTCGAGTTCTCCCGGTTGATAGAGGTACCGGACGGCAACATCCGATGGAAGCCGTTTCTCCGCTAAACCAACATGTCGCCCGCGCGAGACGGCAGATGGTTTGTGCGCCACCTTTTTTGCCTTGATGGCATCTACAGGCTTCTTACCGATCAATCTGATCACCTCGCCGTTCAGTGCGGAGACCACGGCGGGCAGCCTGGTCACCCACTCGGTCGATCGCGAATGAGGGTTTACCAACTCTTTGGCGTATTGGTGTCCGGACAACCTCTCAGCCAGGGTTCGATTGAACCGTTCCACGATCCCCTGGTCCCGGTGGATGTTGACGCGGCCGCGTCTGACAGAAACTTTGTGTTTAGACAATAGACGAGAGACCACACCCATGAACTCGCGGCCGGGATCGACCTGGAGAAGATTCGGCCATTTGAGAGGACTCCTCTTATATATTCGGGAAAGAGCCTCGGCCACCTCCTTAGACTAGTTAGTGGTCAACGACTCAGCCCCCTTATAGCGACTCGCTACATCAACGATTGTCATTGCGTACTTGTACGTCTTGCGACCGACGCGATCGTGAGGGAGAAACAGGAGGTCTGCTTGGTGGACTTCGTTCGGCACCGGCACGTCGAATTTCGGGCACGGAATATTGTGCGGCGCGGGAAAATAGATCTGCCAGATGGCCTGCTTCTTGAGCCATTCCTTGACTGCGTTTTCGGAAATCTTGGTCGCCGCCGCGAGGTTCTTGATGGCCGCGAGTCCCTTCCAATAGCCGCGGGGGCTGTATTAGAGTTTGGTGTCAATCTTGCACGTGTCCATCGTATGCGAGGTATTCTAGTAGGTTGAACAATCTCCAACATGCCCTCGCCAGATCGTCCGGTAACTGCGTCGTCGATACTAAACTTTTGTTGGAAGTTTCGCTGCAGCTGCCGGTTAAGTTACAGCTCAGGAGCGGGAACTCGGAGGAATCCAACATCTGCTTTGCGAAAAGGGTGGCCGTTTTTTCGTCCTCGCGCCACGTCTGTAGAGAGTCTTGGGCCAGATGTATCAGACCCTTTGTGCCAGCTAAACGATGTTTAAGGGTCGTGTAGCCTACATCGATCAAAGCAAAATAAACGCTTCAACTAACATCGTTCTATATATATATATATATTATTTAAAAACTTTTTTTAAATTAATTATTGCTTATTACTTTTGCTTATTGCTTTTCCAATATAGTAGCTGACGAGACCCGTCGCAACCATTCCCACGACGACGAACGCGATCTCGCGGTCTTTTTGGGCCTCTGACGGTACATAGAAATCTGAAAGTTGGGGCTCGGGATCTAGCGGCGCGAGAATTGTATGCGGATATGCCAGCGCGTATTCGCGCATGGCTTCGTCAACGTTCCGGAAAGTTTGCGTGGCGTGATTCTCGCGTCGAACATCTTCGTTGATCCAGTTCAGACGGGTGGTTCATTTTTCCGACCGTGCTTCCTTTTCGCTATTGAGTTGTTCTACAGCTAAATCGTGACGCTTGCGCTCCTCATCCACGTCCGAGTTTTTTCCTATCAACGAGAAGAAATAGTTGCTACCGCCGAACGCCACTGCGCTGAACACCACATCACCTATCATTAGTCCGATCGGAGCCGTTTATTTCCATATATTAGCAGGTAGAATTCCAGCTTTAATTAGATAATCTCGGGTCCAAACTGCGGCCGCTACATCTAAGGTCACGAGCCCTACGTCTCTCACGGTCATGTCCAATTTGGGAGCGCGCTCCGAAGGCCGTCTTTGATAGTCGAGCAACCCCGATACTAAGACCCAATATCACCATGGCGTGATAAAGCGCATTCACTATCATTTTACCATCGTTTTCAGCCATTATATTTATTGCATATAAAAGGGATCGCGATTTATGTTTAAATGGGGCGCAATTGGTTTCGTAACTTTTTTCGGAACCGCCTCCAACTCCAATTTGTGAATTGATGGGGGTTGTTTTCTATGTAATAGGGGGTATTTCAGCACACACAGGGTGCCCACAACTGCCAGACCACCACCAACAACCCACGGGATGATTTCTATGTAATAGGGGGTGGGATCTACAGCAATCGGGGATTGCACTTCCAAATGCACAGGTGTGGTTGTAGCTGTTTTCGGGTGTTTTGCTGTTTCTGCCTCCAACTCCAATTGCGATTGGGGCTCCATCTCAGGAGCGGCCGAACAGCACTCAACACTGTTGAACCCGATTGCAACGACTGTTTGGCCTCTCGAAGCTCGGCGAGTATTTTATCTTGTTTAGCTTTTCGGGTGGCAGCTGCTGCCCGCCCAGCTGTCTGTCCTTTTGGGTTTTTGTGTAGTGCAATTGGTCTCAACAGTGTTGAGGGTTCCCCCAACGTGCCCGGGAGCGGAGTTGGAGGATCAATCGGAGTTGGAGTTGCAATCTGGTTCATCCCATCTCGAATGGGAGTTGGAGCAATCGGGTTCAACAGTGTTGAGGGCGGTTCCGTCTCTCTCGCAGGTGCTTGCCGCTCCAGTTCCATTCCATTCGCGTTCAACAGTGTTGTGTGAAGATTTGGGGGTGCGTCTTATATCATCATTTTCTGAGCTTATAGTTCGTGGGCATATATGTCCAAATGGACAGTGTTTAGCCGTGATCAACGCGGTTGTCAGCGGGGCTAAGTACATTCCAAACTTGTTATAAATTGAGCAGCATGCTGTTCTAAGAGTGTGTCCTACAAAAGGGTCAGTCTCTAAATCACTAATCAACCCCGCGGTGTCAGATATAGGGAGAATTGCACTGACAGCGGTAGCGTACCAATGAATAGCCGCCGCCCCAAGAGTTTTCTTCATCTCTGCCCCCAATTTAGATTCGCATCGCGCATACATTCTATCAACCTCGACATCTGACATTTTATCCACCTGACAAAATGAGAGACGCCTACCGAAATACTGCTCCGATTGTCCCCCACCAACCAGCGCAGCTATCCGCTCGCGTCGCGTCGTGTTGGCAGTCATGCCGATTTCATTCAGGAAAGATACCGTATCGGCAGCCGGGCCATCTTTCAGACCCTTGCCGGCAGTCGGGCCATCTTTCAGGAAAGATACCGTGTCGGCAGTCGTGCCGGCAGTCGGAGCGACTGTTTCTTCCATTAGCTGATCGAGAAGTTCATTATTTTATTTTTAATAATTAGTACTATTCTGACTAGTCGCATAAGTCTAACATCAAACTGTTTGTAATTAATTTTAAGAAAATAATAAAATTAATTATGAGTAACAGCATCAATTCGTGAATTGAAGTTGCGAATAATTCAGTAATTCAGTAATAATTCAGTAATAATTCAGTAGTATTTAGTAGATATTAGTAGATATTAGTAGTAGTAGATATTAGTAGATTATTTAGTAAATATTCAGTAATTCATTAATTAATTGATAACTTCGTAAGCAGTTGGTTGATCAGTCTTTATCAGAAGCTTGGCGTGCTTAGTTTCCGAAAGTATCTGTCGAACTTCCAGGCGCTCCTGGCGCGTTGGGATAACGTCGTTCTCTCGAAGACAGTCATCTAATGAGTCTCGGTCCTTGCAGTGAAAGAGGCCGACCCATTTCGTTTGAACCGCATATCCTTGAGGACGGCATTGTACTTTTGAGTGGAGATCCATACACTTTGCCCCGCATGGCGGCCAGAAAATGCGAGCTCGGAGAGCATGTCCTTCTTTTTGGTCATCGCCGCCTTGGTCGAGCAGTCGTCAATCACGTACAAGGTGGGCTCTCCCTGGAATCTTTGGTATAAACCACGCAGCCAATCGTGAAGCCTGTCGCCGGGGTCAATGACGTATACCTCAGGGTCGGTCCATATCCACGGGCGCCGCTGATAAGTCTCGTTGTGCCGCACAGTGGGACACAGGATCACAATGTGTCAGGAGCCCTCGAGCAAGTCCAGGATGAAAACCGTTTTTCCGCATCCTGTCCGCCCACATATTATGGCAGAGTGGGCATCACAAACTTTATTTAAATCTTTAGATTGATTTATTAAATCAGTAGAGTGCTGAGATGTATCTGCCATCTTCGATGTTGAGTTGTGCGTCTGTAATTATATATAAGTACACGTTAAATGGCCCAGTTACATCCGCCTCTTTGGTTATCTGGATCGTCACACCCTCGCTAGCGTTCTTAACTTGGCGTCCACTACCGTGCATTTGGTCGTCGTCGATGGCTCGCATGTCTAGCCATAGCGCGTACTTGGAAGTCAGGAACCCCGCGAGGGAGACGTCCGAGAGCTGCAGGTCTTTGGCAACCACGGCAACCTCCGGGGAGCGCTTAGAGCCAGCAGCAAACTGCTTTCCGGCTTCGTCCCACTGTTGGTACGCGCGAAGGCCCGCGCTGTAAAGTTGATTGGGGACTCCCTCGATCGTCACCTCTACCTTTGTCATTTTGGGGTTATAGAATTTGTCGCTTTTTCTAGTCCTGAGCTCGAACCGACCCTCCTCGAACAGCATCAGTATACCTTTCATCGACCGGGCAGGTACGTTGACATTAATATTCCACAATGTGTCGCTTTTGTCTTTCGTAATCTTGCGGTGGCGAAGAACTCGGTCGTAAAGTATGGCAACGCGCCCGGCGTACTGGGATTTGATCAATCGCGCGAGTTCGGGCATCGTGATCATGTCGTACTCCAGCGACACATTGTCGATCGTATACGTCGATGCTAGGTCGGTGGCTATGAGAACTCGGCCGTAGTCGTTGAACGTTAGTTCGTATTCGAGGCGGTCAACCAAAGCTCTCTGATAGTGGGGCATGTGACTCTCCAGCAACTCAAAGTCGAGTGGGATGTAGAAGCGGTTGCCGTAAGCGGCCGCGATGGCGTTGTCGCTCGCGTTGTTATCTGCCTTGTTACCAGCCCCGATTCTAAGTTTGGTTACGTTCTTATTTTTGCTGGTGTCAATACCCTGATAGACCGCATTTTCGCGCTCTTGCGCCGTCTTCCACAGGTCCTGGTAACAATGGTAGACGTCACTGTCGTCGATCGACATCACCTCATTACCAGAAATCTTTATCATGGTCTTCTTGACGATGGCGCGACCCAGGTTCTGAACGACGGTTCGGTCCACGTCCGTCGACGTCAGCGAAATAGTGAAAGTGAGGCGAACACTCCCCGACACAATGACGTCGCTAGCTCCGAGTTTGGGGAGGCGGACCACGAGCTGCTGGCTCTGGTCGATCGTCGATGGGTTGTTCGTAATAACGACGCTCTGACGCACGCCTTTCGCCCCAAGGGGCTCCCGCCGTCTGCGGTATGGATTGAGTTTGCGGCCGTATTGACTCGAAGACATATTTAAATACTCTATTAAACCTGTATGTTTTTTTCTTTAATACATCGTTAAAGGTGGATGGTTACGAAATGGAAGAATTCGGTCGAGACGATGATTACCTCGATGTTGACATCGATGATGACATCGATGATTACCTCGATGATGATAACGAAACACCCTTCATAGGGAATTCACCCGGTGAGGAAATAGGTGGCGCTACCAACACCATTAGTCTAAGTCGATAATTACTCGAGTCAGCTGTAGACGACTACTACAACAGTTTGGCAGAAAAAGGTGTGGTCCCGGCTGTCGGCCGCGACTACTCCAAGTTCGAATTTGATCTGTGCGGTAAGTTGCGACTAAAAGCATCAAATGTCCCGATCGTCAACATGAGGACCGGAAAACCCCTTTCACTGAGCACCATTGCCGGAAAAACCCGGGACGGTGGCGAAATCGTAAGTGATGAACTCGGATTCGTAGATTGGAAGAGGGGTAAAACAATTATGCCCGCCCGCGCTGTAGAGACCCTACAGTCTACCGACGAAACGATGGCGAAGACGGCTGGCGCGATAGAAACTGTCGAGCTCAGCGAGGTCCCTCGTGTAGCCACCGACACTATTCGCACAATGGACCTCAGCGAAAGCGAGATAGATGGAATACTCAGCACGATGGATGACCCATCGTTACCTCTTCGCGAACTCCGGGGCATCGATAAGGCTATGCAAACAGTCCGGGGCGAATTGGTCCATAACCTCTCCAAACTCACGGCGCTGGATGAACATATCGCGCTAGAAGAAAGGAAACTGGAGGAAGTCCGTGGCAATAGAGAATCTACCGAGCGAATCACCGAACGCCTGCGGTCGTTGCGGGATGAAAGAGCATCTCGCTTGGAGGCTGCATCGGTTTCCCGTGAGACTCTCCGCACCCAAATAATTCGCGATAGTAAGCATCCTCGCAGCTCTCGGTATGACTATATCAACCATAGTTCTAACTATCGAGCTGCTCGTAGGCGGTGCCGCGGCTGCACCCGTGCCGGCACCCGCGCCATCCGGCGGAGCAAAAGAGTGGGCAAAAAACATCTAAAAGCCCTAGCCAGTCTCCTGGCTAAATTAGCCGGAAAGGCGCCGCGCTGCCTGGGCTGATCGGGAGTGTCGTCTGCTACTTGTTATCTATATTATCAAAAACGGCCAGATGGCTCGCCAAAAATACTTGGGCTTTAATCGTGGCGATCGGCGGTCTCCTACCTTTCTCCGCCCGAGAGTTCCTAAATCCAAAGCGCGAATAGTCCGATCGCCACGGGGGCGACGATTAGCGCTAATGTCTCCTCCTCGTGGGTTGTAGTTCCCGCTCCAATTCCAATTCTTCCCTCAACTCCCAATCGAGATTGGATGAACGAGATTGGATTGTGGGAACTTAATGGTGTGTCCAATTCGTGAATTAGGGGTGGTGGAGTGGGTGTATCCAATTAATTATTCCTACAACTCCCATTCGAGATTGGATGAACGCGATTGGATTGGGGGTTTTATGAAATATTTATCAAATTTATTTGAATTTCCAACTCCGCTCCCGGGCCTCTTGAGGGGGGGGGGGGACTTGATGATATCTGTGTTCACGTTCCCGTTGTGGCCGATTTTTTGCTTGGCGGTGGCGATTACGATCTGATTATTGTAACCGTCAACCGGGTCGTCTCGTAGTATCATATTGCTCGGCGCCATATAAAGACCTATTCCAAATACATAGTCTACTGGGGTGCTGGCATTCTGCAAAACATATTGATACCGTTTGATCGCCACCGGGAGGTCCACCGGAGATGAGATGGTGTTCTCGATATTTGCCAAGAACTGTTTTGCCAAGAACCGTCTCCTATTATAGAACTGCGCGCTTGCCCCTGTGCGCCGAGGATGACCCAGACGTACGTGCGAATATAGTCGTTAAGGCGAGTAACCCCAGCCTGCGTGAACCCCAGACCCGTATCTAACATAAATATACCCCACGCGTCCTGGACCTCAGCAGGCTGCTATATGTAATCGACGTGAGCTTGTTTCGGAGGTAACCAATTGCAGGATGAGACGCCGCAGTGCCGACCTCCAGACACGTCCTGCCCGAAGGTCATCGTCGCGGGGTCACAATTCCCGGCGTTCCGACTGACCATGTAGTCGCCGGAGTGATCGTGTCTAAAATCAGTCTGCGTCCCGGACTGGCCCCGAATGAGAACATCCCCGAGGCCAGTGCTGCTAGGAAATGCTTTCTGTCTCCAGTCTGCGTCTTTTGAAACATTAAATTCGTTACACAGTCTTTCAAACACCCTATGGTCGTATGCGCTGGAAATGGGATTCCACCCGTCGTCTTGAGGTAGTTGAATACCTAGTTCTTTGATAATCCTCCTAATAGTGTAGTGCGCGTGAAAGTTGTAAACGGCCCTCAAGAAGGGAACCTCCGCGACCAGATGGTCCTGAGAGGAAACACCGCATCGGGCTGTTGCACACCATACGGCGAAGTTTAGCTGATTCAGCCAAAACTGCATTGGTGTTGCTTTCACGGCCTCCATGGTAGTAATCTTGGGCAACCTATATTGTTCAAAGATGTCGGGGAAGTTGGTTTGAAAGCCTTTTCCGCCGCTAACTTGGATAGTGGGGTGCACCAGCCGGGGAGCACCAGCCTTAGTGTCGTATACCCCGCCGACCAGATACTTTGCATTATAATTAAAGCTAAATGCCTTGGTATCCATTGAAATATATTATTATGTTTGCTACTATCACTAATGAGTTGTGAACTTCAGAAGACAATCGACAACTGCTGCGGAAAACGCCGGGTAGGCCTTAAATCAATCACCTTCACGGTTGGGTGGCGAAACTTGGGGGAGCGCGAAGGGTTTTACTATGTGAAGGATGGACAACAAGTAGGGGTAAACTGCCTCCCGGACTGTGGAGTTTTAGACAGCTCAACAATGTTGTCACCTCACCTTGATGATCAAGCGAGAGAGTTGAAGAACTATTACCCGATTTCGGTCGTCTAGAAATTTCAAATTAATTCAAAGAATTAGACTCAAGTTCGTAATAGAATCATCAATATTATTGAAAATGAGTATATACGGACCAGGTAGTTCTTCAAATTCCAATCGCGATTGGGTGACAGATATAAATTCAATGAATTTGGAACCGGCAGAAGGGGGATTCATCCCGACAGAGAGCGACTTTTTAACTGCCGGAAACACCATATCACTTATCAATAGAACTATATCGGCGGCCACGGACGATATTCACAAGTGTCTACTATCACAACTTAGAGTATATGCCCTGGCTGTGACTACACAAACTCGTGAAAAAACACATACAGAACTAAAGCAACTAGGCGGGAAAATAACCGAATTTCGGGAAGAGGCCCCATTGGGGATTGAGGGAGTCCAAATGGGTATTGAGTAAGCCCGAGAAGACCACCAGGCGGCCCTTACGGAGGCTTATGGGATGTTGCGCTCAAAGGCTCGGACGGGGATTGTGGGCTTAGGAGCCCGAGTGGTTGAATCTATCCTAAAAGATTCGTGCTGAGGCCCATAGCACTATCGTGGGGCTTGCCGCGTTGTTGAACACGTCTGTAGAGCAGTTTAAGTTATTGCAACAACAAAAACATGTCATAACAGTTTGGGCTGAGAAGCGGGGGCCATTAAATGAGGGGGCGTATTAATATTTATTTGGTGCCAAAGCGAGCAATAGATATGGGGGATACGTCATGACACCTCCCGGGACGGTTCGACGAATGGCGGTCTGTTCGGTTAATGCTAAGGGTAAACCTGTGGGCGCGGTCATCGTAAATCTCGTACTGGATGGGGAAGAACGGGCAGTTGTAGTCACTAAGCTCGCTGGGCAGAGTTCTGCGGTGGTTTTGTTCGCCGGTGATGATCCAATTAGACTTTCCGAAGGTAGTGTTATTAACTTTGTTACGAAAATCGCTGACCCAGCGAGTTCTTCCACCGTTGTGACATTGTTGATTGAACTACATTTGTAAAATACCAATAAATTGGATAATATGAACGAATCACCGCTTCCGAGCACGCTTCCAATTTTCAACAATGTTGATATTGGTTTTGGCGAAAGAAGTTCAGATTTTAGGTTTGATAATATCGTCGAAATACAGGATATTCTAAAACGAGAGGGGGAATCTCGGAGGGTAAATGCTAAAAAATATAGACGAGCGGCAAACATAGTGGAGGGGTGAGCACCGTGCTGGCAGCAATTTCTATAATGGGTGGGGCCGGAACAGCTGCATTATTGTCTACAGTCGTGGCAATTCCCATTGCGGGGGGTTTGAGTGGGGTAGCCGCTGGGACGGGGTTGTTATGTATGGCGTTCAGAGTAGTGGGGAGAAAATTCGAAAATAAAAGTAGAAAGCACGACAGAATAGCGGTTCTCGCGAGGTCTAAGAAAAATAGCATCGACGTTATCGTGTCCAAAGCGTTGGCCGATAACAATATATCAGACGCTGAATTTGAGTCGGTGGTGGAGGAGATGTCTCGATATGAGGATTTAAAAAATACTATTTTAACTAAGGAGTGCGCCACCCTTCCTAGCCAAAATTTGGGTGAGAATACTGATTGGGATAAATTTACGTTAACACTGGGAGATAAAGTGGGGGGGGGGGGGAAATTACAACACCACCCCCAATTCGCGAATTTAATTCGGGAGCAGCACCAATACCATATATATGTTAGCAAATATACTTTTTATAAATTATTAATTAATTATTTAATTAATAATTTAATTATTTATTTATAATCATATATAATCATTTTAAAATAATTTTCATACTTCCTATATGTTAGCAAATATAATAATTAAGTAATTAATTAAATAATTAATATTTTCATACTTGCTATATGTTAGCATATTTAATATAAATAATTAAATGAAATAATTAATATTTATTTTTTAATTAATAATATATATTTACTAGTATAGAAAGAGATTATGCCGACTGTCATACAAATACGATGAAATCTAATTTAGCTCACAAACCGGTCAGTGAGTTAGTAGATGAAAAACCTCATAAAGACCAAATGTCCACCCAACGGCGGGTACCGAAAACTGCGCTCCTAAGAAAAATAATAGAAGAGGGAGACGACATTCTGGAATACTATGCACAGACGGAGAAACAAATTGAGGCAGGTCGTCGCGTGGTGTCGATAACTCTAAAACGAGGCATTCAGGGAAACATATCGAAACGAATAATGGATGCGGTTGCACCGATATTAACGGGAAGTTTCTATTTGAGATATTCCTTTTCATATAAATTAGCGCACATCGAAGTGAAGGATGAGCGAGGGAGGCAAAACATAATAATGTTTCATAAACAACTGCAGGGAAGTCCCTGGCTTAGATAGTATGAAGAAGTTGGTGAGTGGGTTAGCGAGCAGGAGGAAACCCGCTGGAACATCGACAAAATCGAACGCCCGAATACAAAATGGACGTTTGCTAGGTGGGTGGGTGTTACGGTTAAAATAATTCTGGCCTCCAAGCCCACCATTGTTGGGGGGAGATATGGGGATGAAGTCCTCAGAAATAGCTGGAGGGCTGCTCCCAGAATGGTTGCGACAACGTAAGGGGATGAAACCATTAGACACATTCAACGACGACCATTGTATATTCAGGTGCATAGTTCTCCACACAACTAAACTCCGGGCGGACCGATGTTTAACAGCGAGGCAAGCTTTAGCGCAAGAATATTTGGATTTCTGTAAAAGTAAAGGATGGAAGCGGCCGTCCGGACCTATACCATTCGATGACCTCAAAAAGATGGAAGAGTGGTGTAAGACAGGAATTGAGGTGTATGAGCCGGTTGATGGCGGTACATGCTATTTAAGGAAAGTGGCGGCGCACTATGACGAACTCGGGAGAAAATGAAAATAGGAATTTACAACAATCACGCAATCTTGATTACCGACATGGATAAGGTCACCAAGACATATTGTTCTGGCGCCTGCGATCAGAGATTCACGAAATCTATTAATTTAAAAAGACACGCGAGCATATGTATGTGAGGGGTGACGAAGATCACGTGCAAAGGCGCTCATATCGATAGACCAGCGTCTACGTTCGAAAAGGCATTTTACCCCAGATCTCACGCGAGTAAGAAGGCGACAAGTTGGTTAAACTCGTTCACCGGACCCCATATTCACACTGCGCACTGCGGCCACGGTGGTGAGAGACTTGTGGCAGGAGCGCCAGTCGACGGATTTTGTGGGGAAACCAACACAGCTTACCAATTTCACGGGTGCTATTGTCACGGGTGTCCTAAACACTTTGGGGGGAAGCATGTACAACTCAATTATAACTCGCGCGAGAGACGCTGCAATCGCGAAGGAGTTTAAATTAATTAAAATTTGGGAGTGCGCTTATACAGGCGACGTTGATCCTAATATTGCGACCCCTCCAACAGTAATTTATCCGCACCAGATTGTATACGATTTTGAAGCATATTTTGAAGCATATTTATCGAAAACTAGTGAAGGCGATAGTCGATGCAGGAGTAAGAAAGGTAATCTCGAGTTTGTAAGCGAGCACGTTCCCATAAGCGTGAATATCGGCGATACGTTATGCACCCCCAACGCCAATCACGGATTGGATGTAATAACTCACATATGTGAAAGAGATCCCTCCAAATTGGTGGCGCTCTTTATGGAGGACATACAGAAACGGGGTAAGAATATACGAGAAGCGGTTGGTAAAGAACATATGCCCACCTATATAGAGAAACTTCCCGTTTCCCAGCAACGCGAAATAAATAGATGGATCGATCAAGTTCCCGTAATTTGGTTTAATTGTAGCCGATACGATATAAATCTCATAAAAAAACATTTCGTCGGAGTATTGACCGACACCACACCAAAGGTTCTAGTGGGCAAAAAGGCAAACACGACGATATTCCTATTTACACCCGAGTTCAGATTTCTAGACTAAATTATACCTCAGTCCAGAAACCTCATACGACAAGTGGGGGGGGGGGGGGGGTTTGATTCCCCAGATAAATTACATTATCCGGGGCTAACAGATATCGATCACTGGAGCAACCAACTTAATCCTAAAGACAAAATAAATGAAGCGCAGCTGGAAGAGTGTAATAGGATTTGTAACGATAAAAATATGAAGACATTCCGGGATTGGTTGAGATATTATAATGATTTGGACGTATCCCCATTTGTAGAGGCGATAGGTAAGATGTCCAATTTGTACAAGACTAAAGGGATCGACATGTTTAAAGACGCGGTTACCCTGCCCGGAGTTGCGCTACAATTCTTATTACGAGGCACGATAAAAGAACACGTAAAATCTTATAGAACTAAGGAAAGTGCGGAGGCCGCCGCAGAATGTGAACCGCTGTATGCACCTTCGGCTGAGGCGTACGAAATGTTGAAAGGGGCGCTGGACCGTCAATCGTATTTTCCCGATACGTGGAAGCCGGGGTCACAAAAATTAGATCAAGACCGGAAGGTGAGGGGAAAAGTTGTGCCGCGGTATTGGGGCTGGACGCTAACGCCATTTATTTAATTACATTAATGGAGGTGATAGTTTATATACGAGAAATAAACACAGTTAAGTGTCGGGACGCCGGCAATAATATCTCAACAATGAGACAGGTTTCGCCACATGTACTTCACTCAGGCCGCTCTACACATTATAACGGATGGAGGTAATGAAGAGGAGGGGTCCGCGGTATCGGTCCAATGATGGGGTGAAGGACCTCGCTAAGCCGAAAAAAGAGAAGAGAAGAGAAAAAATTTAAGCGAAGGCTTAGCGGGGTGGACCCAGAAGGGTTTTGCTGGCGCGAGTTCGAGTCTCGGTTGGACCTATAACTTTTTTTTTTATTTTTATTTTTTTTTATTACTGATTATTATGTTTACTGATTTAAATTGTTTACTGCACCAATATAATGTATTTTATACTTTTAAGATAAGCTTTTTTTTATTTTAATTTTTTTTTATTACTGATTTAAATTGTTTGCTGCACCAATATAATTAATTTTATATTGGTGCTGTAACATTTCCTCCGACTTTGTTTCCAAGTTTTGCACTAAATTTATCCCAATCAGTACTCTCAATCTTGGGCATGGTGGCGCACGCTTTGATTCTAATATCATTTTTTAATTCTTCATATCTCCCCATTTCTTCCACCACGGATTCAAACTCTAAATTTGATATTTCATTATCGGTCAACGCTTTGGACTCGATAACGTCTATGCTATTTTTCTTAGACCTGGCGAGAACGGATATTCTATCATGTTTTCTACTTTCTTTTTTTTTCGAGTTTTCCTCCCCCCGCCCTAATTACCATACAAAATATTCCAGGTAAAACGGTAATTCCACTCAAAACCCCTGCAAGTGGAACCGTTACAATTGTAGATAGTGTTGCAGCAGTCCCCGCACCACTCATTACAGATAAACTTACCAGAACCTTACTCGATGCTTCAGCTATATTCGCTTCGCGCCTATATTTTTTACCGTTTCTTTTTCTATTTGTACATTCTCTAACTAAAATATCCTGCATAGCGACGATATTATCCAACCTAAAATCTAAATTTCTTTCGTGAATTGGATTGGTATTGACAATTGGATACAGTTTTGGTGGATTGGTATTGAAAATTGGAAGCGGTGATTCGTTCATGATTTTCAATATATTAGTATTTTACAAATTAAGTTCAATTAACAATGAGACAATAGTGGAAGAACTCGCTGGGTCAGCGATTTTCGTAACAAAGTTAATAACACTACCTTCGGAAAGTCTAATTGGATCGTGACCGGCGAACAAAATCACCGATGAAATATCTCCAGCGAGTTTATTGACTCCAAACCCCCGTTCTTCCCCATCCACTACAAGATTTATCACGACCGCGCCCACAGGTTTACCATTAGCATTAACCGAGCAGACAGCCATTCAGAGAAGCGTACCTGGAGATGTCATGGTGTATCCCCCATATTTATTGGTCGCTTTGCAACCGAACGAATATTCATAGAGCCCCTCATTCAAGGGGCCCCGCTTCTCAGCCCAAACTGTGATGACACGTTTTTGCGTTTTCAATGTTTTCACCAATCCGGCAAGCCCCCCGATAGAGGTATGGGCCTCAGCACGAATCTTTTCAGAGGTCTCCTCAAGTGCTTTGTTAAAGGCTCTACGAACACGCTTCAGTTTTTCGGAAACTTCGGTTATTTTTCAATCTAGTTCAGTAAGTGCTGCTTCTCTGTTGAGAGAGTCTTCTGAGCGCAACACCCTATACGCCTCTGTAAGGGCCGCCTGGTGGTCTTCTCGGGCTTTCTCAATCCCCAACCGGGCCTCTTGCCGAAATCCTTTTATTTTTCCATCTAGTTCAATAAGTGATGCAGAGTCCTCTGAGCGCAACACACTACAAGCCTCCTTATGGGTCGCTTAGTGGTCTTCTCGGAGTCCCTCAACCCCCAACCGGGTCTCTTTTTGAAATTCTGTGATATTTCGCCTAGTTCAGTAAGTGCTGCTTCTCTCTTGAGAGATTCTTCTGAGCGCAACACCCTATATACCTCCGTAAGGGCCGCCTGGTAGTCTTTTCGGGGACTTTATCAATACCCGTTCGGGCCTCTTTTCGAAATTCGGTTATTTTTCCTCCTAGTTCAATAATTGATGCTTGACCCTCTGAGAGGAACATCCCATAAGCCTCCTGGTCTATCGCAATAGCCGTTCGGACTCCCTCAATTTTCCTCTTCCCCAACTTGTGCAGTCGCCGTCAGCACGTCTACTCTAAGCTGTGCTATTCTCCTGTTAATCCCTTTTGTGGCCGCCGATATAGTTTTATTGATCAGGGCCTTGGTTTTACCGGTAGTTAAAAAGTCGCTCTCTGTCGGGATGAATCCCCCTTCTGCCGGTTCCAAATTCTTTGAATCTGTCACCCAATCCCGATTGGAATTGCAAGAACTACCTGGTCCGTATATACTCATAATAATTAATTTTATTTAAATTAAATTATAATATTGGGGCACCTATACTCAATTGGAAATTTCGAGAACGACCGAAATCGGGTAATAGTTATTAAACTTTCTCGCTTGATCATCGAGAATAGAGACCGTAAATTCGTGGATGTGTCCCGTTTCCAAAACTTTCATCTCGGGGTTTGGAAAGTCTAAGGTCACCGTCTCCCAAAAGAAACAGTCGCTGGCTTGCACAGTTTTCAGTAATGTGCTGGGAGATCCGTCTACCGTGTTGTACGATGTGTTCACCCGATCCAAGTGCACCCCGATAGTTTTCGTGAAGGCGAAGTCCACCGTGTTATCACCGACGTACTCACCCGAGACAAACAATCCTTTATTTGCGGAGTATGTCTCTCTAAAACCGAGTTGAATACCCAACATCGGGGAGGTCATTATCTGGTTGTCTGGGCCGATGGTCATTGTTGCAAGTCCGGCAGCCTTCGATATTGTGAGGTTGACTATACCGTCAAGCTCTGAGGTGACAAAATCTTTGAGCTGTCTAAAACTCCACAGTTCGTGAGGCAGCTTTACACCTATTTGTTGTCCATCCTTCACATAGTAAAACCCTTCGCTCTTCCCCACATTCTGCCACCCAACCGTGAAGGTGATTGATCTGAGACCGACCCGGCGTTTTCCACAGCAGTTGTCGATTGACTTTTGAAGTTCACAACTCTCTTTTTGAACATTAGTGATAGTAGCAAACATAATAATATCTTTCAATGGATACCAAAGCATTTAGCTTCAATTATAATGCAAAGTACGCGGTCGGAGGTAAATACACACAAAAATACGTTGTGAACCCCCTTTTACACCCAACTGTAACGGTCAGACCGGACAATGGCTTTACCACCAACTTTCCCGACATCTTTGAACAATATAGGCTGCCCAAGATTACAACGATGGAGGCCGTAAACAGCTCGAAAGCAACACCGATGCAGTTTTGGCAGAACCAAATAAATTTCGCTGTATGGTGCGCAACAGGCGGATGTGGAGTTTCACATAAAGACCATATGACATCCAAGAATGTCATGCTCCGAAGTGTCTACAACTTTCATGCGTATTATACTATTAGGAGGATTCTCAAAGAACTAGGTATTTCATTACCTCAAGACGACGCCTGGGATCCCATTTCCAACGCATACGACCGTATGGCGTTTGAAAGACTGTGTAACGAATTTAACATTTCAAAAGACGCGGACTGGAGACAGAAAGCATTTCCTACCAGCACCGGCCTCGGGGACGTTCTCATTCGGGGCCAGTTCGGGAATTGGACGCAGACTGATTTTAGACACGATCACTCTGGCGACCACATTATCAGTCGGAACGCCGGGAATTTTGACTCCGCGACGATGACCTTCGGGCCGGAAGTGTCTGAAGGTCGGCACTGCGGCGTCTCATCCTGCATTTGGTTACCTCCGAAACGGGCTCACGTCGATTACATACAGCAAGCTGCTGAGGTTCAGGACGTGTGGGGTACATTTATGTTCGATAAGGGTCTAGGGTTCACGCAGGCCGGGGTTACTCGCCTCAACGACTCCATTCGCACGTACGTTTGGGCTATCTTCGGCTCACAGAAGCAAACTCGCTGTTCTATACTGGGCACGGGAACGGCGTTTGATGCACAAAAACAATTCTTGGCACTTGTAGAGGACGCCATCTCAGCTAAGGTGGACCTGGAGAAGGCGATCCGGAATTATCAAGACATTTTGCAGAATGCCAGCACCCCAATAGACTACGTATTTGGAATAGGTCTTTATATGGCGCCGAGCAATATGATACTACGAGACGACCCGGTTGACGGTTACAATAATCAGATCGTAATCGCCACCGTCAATCAAAAAATCGGCCACAACGGGAACGTGAACGCGGATATCATCATACCCCCTCAAGACAGTCGGGTTCACCAGCGAAAAATCAAATAAATTTGAAAAACCCCCAATTCACGAATTAAATACACCCCCTCAACACCCAATCGAGATTGGAAGAACCCAGTACCCCCAATTGACGAATTGGACGCACCCTCAATTCACGAATTGAGTTCCACCAGTCCAATCACGTTAAACAGTGTTGGAACTAGTGTCACAACCCACGAGGAGGAGAAATTAGCGCTCGTATTTGCCCTCGTGTCGCTCGGACTATTCGCGCTTTGGTTTTAGGAACTCTCGGGCGGAGAATAGTAGGAGACAGGCGATCGCCACGATTAAAGCCCAAACATTCTCGGCAAGCCATACAGCCGTTTTTGATAATATAGATAGCAAGAAGGAGACGATACCCCCAATCAACCCAAGCAGCGCGGCAGCCACCTTTCCGGCTAATTTAGCCAGGAGACTGGCGAGGGCTTTTAGTTGCTTTTTTAACCACTCCTTGGCTCCGCCGGATGGCGCGGGTGCTGGTGCTGGAGCGGGTGCTGGTGCGGCACCAGCATTGACAGCTTGAAATGGAGACAATATAGATATAATTAGGGTCGATATAATCATACTGAAAGCTGCGATGATGGTTACTATCGTGACGCCTTTCTCTCTGAACAGAGTGCGAAGACGCTCACCGAGTGTTGTGTCCTCGTGCAGGACCCTCGAGATTGTTTCGTGGCTCCGACTTAATTGGCCGGACAATTAGTCGAGACAACCTCCAAGCGAGCTTCTCTTTCATCCCGCAACGACCGCAGGAGTTTGTTGATCCGCTCGGTAGATTCTCTATCACCATGGGCCTCCCCAAGTTTTCTTTCTTCTAGCGCGATATGTTCGTCCAGCACCGTGAGCTTGGAGAGGTCGGTGGCTATGCGAGGGACCTCGCTGATATCGCTCGTTTCTATAGCGGCGGCCGTCTTCGCCAGCGTTTCGTCGGTAGACTGTAGGGTTTTTACCATTTTTTAGGTACCTGCGACCGTTCCTCGACCACTCCGAGAGCTCGAGCGAGGTCCACTCGATATTATTTCACTGAAGAGGCCCCGAGGAACCGGTTCGGGTCGTTCTTGAACGTCAGCAACTTCCAGTTCTTGCCCCATTTAACCCACAGGTCTCCTCTTTTAGTGCTGCGGAACTCCAACGTGGCCTTGATGCCGTGTTTAGACACCACACTCTCCCACCGTTTCACCCGAGACTCCGTTTCCTTGAGAGGCGCCAGCTCATTCTTGGAGATCCCCGCAGGAATCTCGGCACCGCCCGCCCATGACGGAGTTTCGCGTGGAGCCTCCCACATATAGCTAACATCACCAGCAGCTGAAGTTCCTGGTGTATCTATGAAGGTCCTTTCGTCAACGTCGTCGAGGTAATCATCATCGATGTCATCGTCATCAAGGTAAT
The DNA here is from genome assembly GCA_029237695.1 of Conchocele bisecta. Taxonomy (NCBI): domain Eukaryota; kingdom Metazoa; phylum Mollusca; class Bivalvia; order Lucinida; family Thyasiridae; genus Conchocele; species Conchocele bisecta. The sequence continues at coordinate 127,599,844 of CM055266.1, forward strand.
CGTCTCGGTTGCCCGTAGTGCGATCGAATTCGTTCATGCCAATACCGCGACCAGCCATCTTTATAAAATTAATTATGTATTAAAGACAAAACCATACGAGCTTAATCGAGTAACTTAGTTTCACTAAATTATGTCTTCGAGTCAATACGGTCGCAAACTCAATCCATACCGCAGACTGCGTGAGCCCCTCGGGGCAAAAGGCGTGAGACAGAGTGTCGTTATTACGAACAACCCATCGATGATCGACCAGAACCAGCAGCTCTTAGTCCGCTTCCCCAACCTCGGAGCTAGCGACGTCATTGTGCCGGGTACTGTTCGCCTCGCTTTCACTATTTCGCTGACGTCGACGGACGTGGACCGAACCGTCGTTCAGAATCTGGGTCGCGCCATCGTCAAGAAGACCATGATAAAGATTTCTGGTAATGAGGTGATGTCGATCGACGACAGCGACGTCTACCATTGCTATCAGGACCTGTGGAAGACGGCGCAAGAGTGCGAAAAACGCGGTCTATCAGGGTATTGACACCAGCAAAAATAAGAACGTAACCAAACTTAGAATCGGGGCTGGTAACAAGGCAGATAACAACGCGAGTGACAACGCGATCGCGGCCGCTTACGGCAACCGCTTCTACATCCCGCTCGACTTTGAGTTGCTGGAGAGTCACATGCCCTACTATCAGAGTGCTTTGGCTGACCGCCTCGAATACGAACTAACGTTCAACGACTACTGCCGAGTTCTCATAGCCACCGACATAGCATCGACGTATACGATCGATAATGTTTCGTTGGAGTACGACATGGTCACGATTACCGAACTCGCGCGATTAATCATATCCCAGTACGCTGGGCGCGTTGCCATACTTTACGAACGAGTTCTTCGTCACCGCAAGATGACGAAAGACAAAAGCGACACATTGTGGAATATTAATGTCAACGTACCCGCCCGCTCGATGAAAGGTATACTGATGTTGTTCGAGGATGCTCGGTTCGCGTTCGGTGCTAGAAAAACCGACAAATTCTATAACACCAAAATCACAAAGGTCGAGGTGACGATCGAGGGAGTCCCCAATCAACTCTACAGTGCGGGTCTTCGCGCACACCAGCAGTGGGACGAAGTCAGAAAGCAGTTTGCTTCCGGAACTAAGAACTCCCCGGAGGTTGCCGCGGTTGCCAAAGACCTGCAGCGGCCGTCTCCCTCGCGGAGTTCCTGACTACCAAATACGCGTTATGGCTAGAAATGCGAGCCAGCGACGACGACCAAATGCACGGTAGTGGGCGCCAAGTTGAGAACGCTAGTGAGGGTGTGACGATCCAGATAACCAAAGAGGCGGATGGAAATGGTGCCAGGCCCTCGCCACACCAGCATCATTTATCCCATCCCCTAAAAGTAATAGGATTAGCGCTAATCTTACTTTTATATATGGGGCATAGCCTGACTCAACTCTCACATACAAGAAAGACAAAAATGTACATGAGGGCCAAATCCGGTATAGTGGGTTCCGGAAAGTATGAACACAATCGTTAAGCCAGTAATTCATGTGTAGACCCGGCATAGCATAGATACAGATATGAACCCTTTACTTGCTGGATGAATAAAATATGGTATGTTAACCCGATAGCTACCATGGTTTGTGCCTCCATTGGCCTCAATCAGCTAGACCGGTTTCGTCAGATTTGCGGCAAATTGCGACTCGATTATCGTCAAAATAATTTCATTGTATACATGATATAGCCATTGTGTTATTCTGTGTACAGGCATTGTCCCCTTTAAGTATACATTGTATTCTAAGTGTTGACCCGATACCAGACACACGAAAGTACGCTTTCTGGTATCAGGTCGCGCATATTCGTAGCTAACGATGTCATTGGACGCAATCAGCTAGACCGGTTTCGTCAGATTTGGTCGCAATCAGCTAGACCGGTTTCGTTAGATTTGCGGCTCATTGCGACTCGATTATCGTCATGATATTTTCATTGTATACATGATATAGCCATTGAGTATATGTGAACAGGCATTGTCCCCTTAGTATACATTCAACAATCAAGTGTGACCCGATGCCAGACACATGCAATTACGCGTTTCTGGTATCGCGTCGCGCATATACGTAGCTAATGATGCCAAGTTGTGTTATAATTTCACGTAGATTTATTTCAATTACTAGTTTACCACTATATGACTGGTACGTGACTATGCACGTATGATATGTTTATCTTGTACAACAGTACAACCTCAATCACAATTCAAAAGTCTGCTATTAAACCGTGGGGCTGAGGTACACACGGTAACTGAATAGTATTCACTACACTCCTTAATATTCTTGAGACATTTACTTAGTATGTATTAACATATATTAACCCTTTCAACATCCCATGCCTGTAAAGTGGTATTGGCAAAAAAAGTGTAGAACCAGATGAGCCGGCACGTAACGCGCAGTCCCATCGGGATCTGCACTTTTTGCGAGTAATTTTCATATTTTCAGAACAGAAACACCTCTTTTCATAAATTTACTAGACTGCAAATTATTCTGTGACGATTGAATTGGTTGGAACATTAACATATCAAAATGCATTCCACTTACGTAGGGTGAAAGGATTAAAATTACAACGACTACATGGTCTTCTATATTTTATATACATGTACATGTAAGGATCATAATATTATATCACGTGTTGATATGACAAAGCATGTATCATATTGAATGCGGCATCTAAGGTGCACATTTATTTACTTACTTGGTTTATTACTACTTACTCTGATTGTATTGTAATCTGATTATAGATTTAAGAACTGCATGCGACCTGGCTGTGTAAGTGTCCGGCTGATAGGGAACCTGGTGTCTTTTTGAGCAGCATAGACACATCTTTACACTATCTTACATGTATCTGAGTCTACACTGGCCTACATATGTCAATCGATCAGTATGCATACCATTTAACTACAGTTTTAGCTATTCACGATTGTATGGAAATAAGTTATGACCTAGAACACTGTCCGTGGATTGGAAATCTATTTTGCTGCTTTTACCATAATTAGTAATTATATTAGTTACCATATACAAGCGCACCTCGATTCGTTTGGTTTGTGCAACTCGCCCTGACAAGTGGACCATTGAGACGTTTAATGCCAACTAAGATATATATCGACCTGAGCGCATGCGCAGTCTGGTCAGGACATTCGCTGATCACCATTTCTGCACTAGAATGTATGGATACACTCAAGTTTCCCATTCATCACTCGCTTCCCCATTCATTCAGCCGGGCGCATTATATTGCAGCGTCACTATTCAGTAGGCCTTACTATATTAACTTACTTTTTTTTCATTTTATATCCACATTTCCTTCTGTGTATGTCTATTCCAGAAACGTGTCCGGACAGTATTCGTCATAAGTACGAACATGCAGTTTTTCTTGTGTTTTTTATGCATTTATTTCAGCCACTGTAGGATAGTTCGAGGTCTTTTTCGCTCACTGATCCGTCTCGGGTCTGCATTGGGTATTCAATACACATGTAGGTGCTTATTACGGTCGAATCACAGTTTATGATTATGATTTAGTCGGTCACGTGACCATAGTCACCCGTCGTTCGACCGTATTGGGCGGATGCAACTACCGTGTACGAAGCAGATTCCCTCTAGCGCTCCACGCTATTCTGTTTTCATACTTGATCTCGAATGCCACATCTACATACAGTTTACTCTCGTCTGTTAGAACCAATGCCAACTTGGCACACATGTATAAACCTGTACAGTATTGTAAATATATTGTACCCACTTTAGTTATCGAACTTAACTCTCGATTTGTTAATAATTGCGGCTCAGTATTATTTACCATAGTATGGACAATATGGCTAATTATTATTCTTTCTGGTGATGTTCATCCAAATCCAGGTCCCATAGATAGTGATAATTCATTTGAATACTCATTCAGTTCAACTTCTTCTCAATCATCGGCACTCTCGTTGAGCCCCAACATAATTCCACAATCAGATCTGTCTCACCATCTGTCATTCGCACACTGCAACGTTCAAAGTATGTACCCAAAAATAGATTTATTAAGGGCTGAGCTTAAGGACTTTGACATAATAGCTATCACAGAGACGTGGCTAGGTGATGACAATAATACTGACAATATCCTTCTTAGCAACTTTAAATCTCCCGAAAGGAAGGATCGTCACGCTGATAGGCATGGCGGCGTGGTCATATATATTAGAAACACATTATTTCATAAACGTAGACTCGATCTCGAACTCGCTAATATTGAATCTATCTGGGTTGAAATTGTGTCTAACAAAAAGGATTTCTTATTTGGCGTCTTTTATAGACCCCCAAGCGCTAACGTTATATATAACAATAGCATTGAGGACTCAATTCACATGGCCATTGATAACGGTTTCCGAGATATTATAATTGTTGGCGACTTTAACTATAATACCTTAAACGCCCAATCGAACAGAAAGGTAACATCTATTTGTACACAATTTGCTTTTACGCAGTGTATATCATCCATAACACACTTCACTGAAAATTCGCAGTCCATTATCGACTTACTATTCGTATCCAATAAAGACTCTATAGTTATGAGCGGAGTAGGCGATCCATTTTTACCGCAAGAGACTCGGTTTCATTGTCCCATTTTCGGCATTTTAAAATTCTCCAAGCCTAAGGTCAAGCCATTTAAACGTAAACTATGGAAATATGAGAACGGTGATTATGCGCTATGTTACGCAGGGATATCTCCAGAATAAACTGGGATGACTTAAAATCGCAAAATATTGATGAATATGCACATAATATTATTAATACAATTATTACACTTGCCGACATTTATATTCCTAATAAAGATATAATCATTAGACAGTCCGATTTGCCTTGGATAACAACTAACATAAAGAGGATGATTCGAAAACGGAAACGGCTCTATCATAAGGCAAAACAAACTAATAATAACTCACACTGGTTAAAATTTCGTAATGACGTCATTTTAATGATAAGGGCATCCAAGAAAGAGTATCATGACGGGATAAGTAATAAATTAAAGTCAGGACAACTCTGTTCAAAAGATTGGTGGTCCGTATTGAAGCATTTTATCAATGAAAATGAAAATAAAACAATTCCACCACTACAACATAACGGAACAATAATTGATGATAGTACAGAAAAGGCTAACATTTTAAATAACTATTTCCGTGACCAAACAGTTTTACCAGACCCCCCTTCACACCTACCTACGTTAGCACCATATGCAGTGACCAATACTCTTGAATCTATCACTCTAAGTGAAATAGATATACATAATATATTATCTAACTTACCTCTAGGGAAAGCATCTGGCCCAGATGGTGTCAATAATCGCATCCTTAAAGAATTAAAATCTGAACTAGATGTCCCTTTAAAGGACCTTTTTAATAAATCTATGCAATGTGGACACTTTCCAGACGAGTGGAAACAGGCCAACGTATGTCCTATATTTAAGGGCTGGTTGATCCCTCTCTCAGTTCGAATTATCGCCCCATATCCTTGCTCAATACTATTAGTAAAGTTCTTGAAAGGGCAGTTTTTAAATATTTGTACAATCACTTCAAAGACAACAATATATTAACACCTTTACAGTCTGGATTTGTACTAGGTGATTCAACTGTAAACCAACTGACCTTCCTTTATAATGCATTCGGCCGTGCATTAGATGATGGAAAAGAAGTCCGGGTTGTATTTTGTGATATCAGCAAAGCATTTGACCGTGTCTGGCATACCGGTCTGCTTATGAAATTAACAGCGGCAGGTGTTACTAATAACGTTCATGACTGGTTCGCCAGCTACCTTAGTAATCTGAAACAAAGGGTTGTGCTGCCAGGAGTCTACTCTAACTGGAACCACATTAGAGCTGGTGTCCCACAAGGTTCTATCCTCGGACCATTGTTATTTCTCCTATACATAAATGATATTGTTATGGACATAAGCTCCAATATACGCCTCTTCGCTGATGACACCAGCTTATACCTTATTGTAGACACTTATTGTAGACACTCCCGAAACTGCAACTAGGACCATTAATTCCGATCTTAAAACTATTACCAATTGGTCTAATAAATGGCTTGTAACATTTAACCCTAAGAAGACAGAATCAATACTTATATCACGGAAACGTAACAGACCAGCACATTCCCCAATATTGATGAATAATGTTAATGTTTCAGAAGTTGAGAGCCACAAACACAGGTATATACTTTAACAATGAAGGAACATGGCATCAACATAGATATATAACAGGGAAAGCATGGCGTAGAATATACGTTATGAGAAAACTAAAATACATACTAGATAGAAAATGTCTCGAAGTAATTTACCTTTCCTTTATTAGACCTCTGTTAGAATATGCTGATATCGTATGGGATAATTGTACTCAATATGAGAAAGATGGATTGGAAACAATCCAAATTGAAGCTGCCCGTATAGCTACAGGTGCAACTCGGCTAATTTCAATAGATTCATTATATGCTGAAATCTGCTGGGAAACATCAGAAAATAGACGACATTCACATAAACTGTCGCTTTTTTACAAAATGAAAAACGGCATTTCACCTAATTACCTTGTAGATATCCTTCCGCCTCAAACAGACACTACTCGTTACAATTTAAGAAATGCTGACGACCTACAGACCATACGATCCAGAACAACTCTCTTTTATAACTCATTTCTTCCCTCTTCAGTCCGAGACTGGAACTCTATGTCAGAAAACACACGGAATGCTCCTTCACTTAGTTGTTTTAAAACCAAAATTAAAAAAATCACAGACAAGGTTCCAAGTTATTATTACAGTGGTCAACGGCATATGCAAGTAATACATACACGACTCCAGACAAAATGCAGTGCTCTTAACTATGACCTTCATTGCAAAAATATTGTTGAATCACCAAATTGTATCTGTGGTCAAGTTGAAGATGCCACTCACTACTTTTTCTCCTGTCCAAGATATGCACTACATAGAAACCAACTAATAGATGATATACAAGCTTATTGTCAACCGACCCTCCATACTATACTCTATGGTAATATACAACTGGACGATCCTACTAACGAAACAATATTTACAGCTGTAAGAATGTACATAGAGAATACAAGTCGCTTTTAAATGGTACGGTGGAACCTCTGTCAGCCGGATACCTTGTAAATGGCTGTGTGGTTAATTCTGGTGGGTTTTATTTTTATTTTTATCTATCTCTCATGGTACAGTCTGTTCGTGATTGCAAGGCATGAAAGAGGTGTAGGAGTGATCATATGACTGATTTACAGTGGAACTTCCCTATGCCGGACGCCCTTGGGACATCACACGGTGTCCGGTTTGGAGGGGTTCCAATGTGTCTGCTTTTGTACATCATCACGACAACCAAGACTTAATGTGGGCGTGGGTGGCTTGGTGTGCGAACATATTTTGTTTTCTCGAACTGCCGCAGTGGAACTTATTTTTTTTCTCTCTATTTTTGTTTTATGATAACGAACTAAAATAGTTGTCTTTCCTTTTTTTGTTAAAATTGTTTAATGCATGTATATTTACATATTGTCATCTATAATACATCTACTGGGTATTGCAGGAAGCAGAAACTATGAGCATAAAGCAAGAATAAAATCTCAATTTTATGCTAATGGCAGTATTAATTATGTTTGTTATGTCCTGGTTCTTGCAGCCTGTGATACCAAGTTACACGCCAGTGGATATTGACCGACCCTGAGATATACGTTATTGACCCAGGCGACAGACTTCACGATTGGCTGCGTGGCTTATGCCAAAGATACCAGGGTGAGCCCACCCTATACGTGATTGACGACTGCTCAGCCAAGGCGGCGATGACTAAAAAGAAGGACATGCTCTCCGAGCTCGCATTTTCTGGCCGCCATGCGAGGCAAAGCGTATGGATCTCCACTCAAAAGTACAACGCCGTCCTCAGGGATCTACGTGAGCAAACGAAATGGGTCGCCCTCTTTCACTGCAAGGATCGAGACTCATTCGATGACTGTCTTCGAGAGAACGACGTTATCCCAACGCGCGAGGAGCGCCTGGAGGTTCGACAGATACGTTCGGAAACTAAGCACGTCAAGCTTCTGCTAAAGACCGATCAACCAACTGCTTAAGAAGTTATCAATTAATTAATTACAAAGTAATAAGCAATTGCTGAACAATGCTGAGCAATTGTTGAACAAATGCTGAACAATGGTTAACAATGTTAACTAGGCGTCTCTCAGTTTGTCAGGTGTATAAGATGTCAGATGCGGAGATCGATAAAATGTATGCGCGATACGAATCCAAATTGGGGGCAGAGATGACAAAAACTCTTGGATCGGCGGCTATTCATTTGTACGCTACCACCGTTAGTATACTTCTCCCTATACCAAGCACCGCGGGGTTGATTCACGATCTAGAGACTGACCTTTTTATAGGACACACTCTTAGAACGGCATGCTGCTCAATTTATCACAAGTTTGGAATGTACTTAGCTCCGCTGACAACCGCGTTGACCACGGGTAAACACTGTCAATTTGGACATATATGCCCACGAACTATAAGCCCTAATATTATAAATGATGATACAAGACACACCTGCGAGAGTGACGGAACCCTCAACCCAATACCAACCGCCGTTGGAGTTGGAGTTGAACCCGATTGCACGATATAAAAACCCAAAAAGACAGGCAACTGGGCGGGCAGCGGCTGCCGCCCGAAAAGTTAAACAAGATAAAATACTCGCCGAGCTTTGAGAGGCCAAACGGTCGTTGCACTCAACACCGTTGAACCCGATTGCTGTTGAAACAGTAAAACGCCCGGTGGCAGCTGTTTCTCACCCAATCGCGATTGGATTGAAACAGGAATTGCAATCCCCGATTGCTGTAGCCCCTACCCCCTATTACCTCAACATTGTTGAACCTTATTGGAAGATCGTCCCGTGGGTTGTTGGTGGTGGTCTGGCAGTTGTGGGCACCCTGTGTGTGCTGAAATACCAATCCAGATTGGAAAAACAACCAGCTACGGTTCCGAAGAATGTTACGAAACACCAATCGCGATTGGATGCACCCCATTTAAACATTGATCGCGATCCCTTTTATATGCAATAATGGCTGAACAAGATGGTACAATGATAGTAAATGCACTTTATCACGCCGTGGTGATATCGGGTTTTCAGTATCGGGTATGCTCGACTATCAAAGATGGCCCTAGGAGGGTCCGCTCCCAAATTGGACTTTACTGTGAGAGACGTAGGGCTCGCGACCTTAGATGTAGCGGCCGCAGTTTGGACCCGAGATTATCTAATTAAAGTTGGAATTCTACCTGTTAATATATGGAAATAAATGGCTTCAATCGCAGTAATAGTAGGTGGTGCGCTTGTAAACGCATTTGCGTTCAGCGGTAGCAACTTTATATTCTCGAAAATGAGAAGCTCGAACGTGGATGAGGAGCGCAAGCGTCACGATTTAGCTGTAGAACAACTCAATAGCGCAAAGGAAGCATGGTCGAAAAAACGAACCGCCCATCTGGACTGGGTCAACGAAGAGTTTCGCCGCGAAAATCACGCCGCGCAAACTTTCCAGAACGTTGAAGAAGCCAACCGCGAGTACGCGCTGGCATATCCACGGAAAAGTCTCGCGCTGCTGGATCGCGAGCCCCAACTTTCAGATTTCTATGTACCGTCAGAGTCCCAAAAAGACCGCGAGATCACGGTCATCGTCGTTGGAATGGGTGTGGTGGGTCTCGTCAGCTACTATATATTCAATCGAGATTGAAATAAGCAATAATTATTTCAAAACTTTTTTTTTTTTTAAATATATATATATAGAACGATGTTAGTTGACGAACTTTATTTTGCTATGATCGATGTAGGCTACACGGCCCTTAAACACCGTTTAGCTGGTGCAAAGAGTATGATTCGTCTGGCCCGAGATTCTCTCGAGACGTGGCGCGAGGACGAAAAAGCGGCCATCCTTTTCGCAAAGCGGATGTTAGATTCCTCCATCAACACTGTTGAGTTAGATTCCCCAGAATTCCCTCTCCTGTTCCAACCCAAACGCGATTGGGGCTGCAGCGAAACTTCCAACAAAGGTTTATTATTAACGACGCAGTTACCGGACGATCTGGCGAGGACATGTTGGAGATTGTCCGATCAATTAGAATACTTCGCATACTATGAACACGCGCAAACTTGATACCAAACTATCAGTTCGCCTAGCGCGCAAGCTAGCAAACACATACTACAGCCCCCGCGGCTACTGGAAGGGACTCGCTGCCATCAAGAACCTCGCGGCGGCGACCAAGGTTTCAGAAAACGCTGTCAAGGAATGGCTCAAGAAGCAGGCCATCTGGCAGATCTATTTACCCGCGCCTCACAATATTCCGCGCCCGAAATTCGATGTGCCAGTGCCGAACCAAGTTCACCAAGCGGATCTCCGGTTTCTCCCTCACGATCGCGTCGGTCGTAAGACGTACAAGTACGCACTGACAGTCGTTGACGTAGTGAGTCGCTATAAGGGGGCTGAGCCATTGGCTACGAAAGAGTCTAAGGAGGTGGCCGAGGCTCTTTCCCGAATATATAAAAGGAGTCCTCTCAAATAGCCGAATCTTCTCCAGGTCGATCCCGGCCGCGAGTTCATGGGCGCGGTCTCTCATCTATTGTCTAAACACAACGTTTCTGTCAGACGCGGCCGCGTCAACCACTACCGAGACCAGGGAATCGCGGAGCGATTCAATCGAACCCTGGCTGAGAGATTGTTCGGTCACCAATACGCCAATGAGCTGCTGCTTGCGCAGCGGGACCCTCATTCGCGATATGACCGAGTGGGTGGCCAGACTGCCCACCGTGGTCTCCGCACTGAACGGAGATGTGACCAGATTGATCGATAAAAAGCCCGTAGATGCCATCAAATCTAAAAAGGTGACGATCAAGCCCTCTGCCGTCTCACGTGGGCGACCCGTTGGTTTAGAGGAGCAACGGCTTCCATCGGATGTTGACGTCCGGTACCTCTATCAACCGGGAGAGCTCGAAGGTGGCAGCCGCCACGCGACGGATCCCGTGTGGTCTCTCAATGTATATCATCTAGATCGATCTATTACAAAACCCGATGAGCCCGTGCTCTACTATTTGGATGATGGTCCATCTCGCGGGTTTGTTCGCGAAGAACTTCTTATGGTGCCTTCTGACACCCAGCTACCCCCGGATCTTTAGAGAGGTTATGTATGTATTCCGTCTGATAACACGCGTCTTTTATCGTAGTACTCCGAGAGTCCTAATTTTTTTGGACAGTACGTTTTCATAACACCGTCTTTCATTTTAAATCCTCTATTTTGTGCTACATCTATAATGTGTTTTCCATCTTCTGTAGTTTATGTTAGGACTCGTTTATATCTATCCCAATTTAAATTGTTTGTACAAAATAACACTTACTAGATAGCGCTATCGCTCTATCTCCACTAAATTCCATTTTGAAAAGCCCGGGCTCTCTTTCACTCCACTTATTCCAAGCCAATCATTTACTCTTTTCTTTTTCAAACTCGTCTAGTAAGTTAGATCTAATCAATTCCTCTATTGTTTTTCCATTAACTCTTATATACATACTATTCGTGTCCATCTGTATTAATTAAAAGTCTTCTCTTTTTACGTATTTGTCTAGAAATTCGTAGTAAAATTCTCAATTTAGCGAGTTGATAAACCGCTATTCCACAATGTGATGGTCTCTTTAGTGAGCACCGGGGTTTTCAGGAAGATATTTCGTACGCATATCCTATCTCTTCCAAATCATCAAAATACGCGGATCTTAATGCTTTGTCAACACATGTTTCGTCTTGTGTATATGTCGTATTTAAATGTCTCTCTATTGCCTCTATCATTTTTCCACAACACGAGTTTCCTAATAATTTCATTATATCCGCTACTGGTTTCTTATTTGGTTCTACATCGCCTGTTCGTCTTGCGGCTGTAACTTCTTTTGCGAACCATTCGAATGGTTTTCCATTAATATAATCTATAACACGATGAACTCCCGTTTTTTCTAGGCCGTGTTTTAAATACTATTTCAACAGTGGCGCGTACAGCAATACTTTAGTGGCGGTCATCGATCCCACTAATTTCCTTCCATTTCCTCTTGTTTTGCCAGTATCTTCCAAATATTTTATCATGTGTTCTGGAACCTCCTCAACGTCTACTTCTCTGTTTATAAATATTGGGGACATTTCAGAAAACTTATCTTTTAAGTTGTGTGGAACTTCTATATCCACCTCCGCAAACCCAAACCACTCTCCAGATAAAACTCTTTTACAAAACTTTTTAATAAATTTAGGGTTATGTGGGGTATCTATATGGTGTATAGTTTCTCTCCCACACGGCATATCTTTATTTAACGTAGATAAATATAACGCGTTTGCATCGTACCCCAAAACAGCCTTGCAAGGTTTGTTAATTCCTTTGGAATTAAATCTAATATTTGAAACGCCCGCTTCGGCATATCGTGTAAATACTATTGATGGACCGCCAACTAGAGCGTCTTTCATCATTTCGTATGTTTCTTCTTTTGGTGCATATAGAGCATCCTCCGGTATAATCGTCTTTGAAGATTTTTGTTCTTTAATGGTTCCTCTCAATAAATATTGTATAGCTACTCCAGTTAGTGTTACCGCATCTTTGAAAATATCTACACCTCTGTGTTTATAAAAATCACACATGTTTTCCACCGCTTCTAGGAACGGTGCTACATCTAAATCGTTATAATATTTCAACCAATCTCTGAAAGTTTTCATATTATTTTCTTCAAAAGTTCTACGACATTTACTTAATTCTGTTTCGTCTAGTAACATTTTTCCAGATAGTTTGGAATACCAATTCTCTATATCAGGCAGTCCTGGGTAATCCAGTTTGTCTGGAGAATCGAACCACTCGTAAGGAAAGAAAGATGTCTGTCCTTTGCAGTCGTAGGCTTTTATCCAACTATCGTAACTTACACCCGGTCCTAGGTAAAGTATTACATCAAGAAATCTAAACTCTGGAGTAAATAGAAATATTGTTGCGTTTGCCCGTTTTCCGACCATTACTTTCTTTGTTGTTGATGCCAGTTCGCCTACTAGGTATTTCTTTATTAAGTTTATATCGTACTAACTACTGCTAAAACCTATAACCGGTACTTGCTCTATCCACTGTTCGATCTGTGTAACTTGATTTTTACGTAAATGTTCTGTATTAAACCTATATCTCAACCATACTTCTACTCTTATAGCTTTTCCCCTGACTTTCAAATCTTCTACGAATTTTTCTATAAGTTTTTCAGGATCTTTATCACAAATATGAGTTACCGTTCCTGAGAAATTATCTCCTATACTAACGCTTACCGGAACGTGCTCAGCTTCGTACTCTAAACTATTACCTACCGTTTTAAGTAATTCTTTAGAATTAGGTGGGTTGAGATACGCCTCAAAATCATATACTATCTGATATGGATAAAGGGTAGTGTCGCAACCGATCTTTATGTCTTTACCCGTTCTTTGGAATTCGCATTCCCACATAACTACTAGGTTGAATTCTTTGCTTCTAATAAATTTATCTCTTCTCATTGTGGATGCGCGTTCTTCCTGTTTATGCTTTGCATCATTACGAAAACATTGTATTAGCGAGCCTACCTCACCAAACCCCCGGTTACCTATGTAAACAGGGTGTTTGATGAGGTTGCCGCGCAATAGGTAATGCGGTCAAATAGGTCACGATGCAGTGACTATTTTCAATCAATAACTTATGTTGTAAGCGATTTTAATGTGTATTTTCAATATTTATATTATTAAAATGTATCATATCGGTACCCCTTTAAGTAATATTTGTATATTTTAAATGTAATGATGTTGTCATGAAGAGCATGAATATAAGTATTAATTAATCCAGTTTATATTGAGGCAAATCACACAGCCTAAAAACATTGTACTGGAGTATAAACCATAGTATCGTATATTATTCATAAGTATATCACTATTAAACATTAATTACAATATGTATGCATATTATTAAAACAGTAGATGCTACCGCTGTGATATTTATAACAAAATATTTTTTTATTCGTCCGCGTACGGATTTCTGTCACACAAAGCGCCATTTTCAGTTCATATTTTGACCTGTGAATATGAACCGGACTAAGTTTAAACAACGCTCGATTCCGTCCAATTCAGATTTCTCTGCAGAATGTTCAGACTAACTACATATTAAGTAATGTTGCTAAATAAGTGTTAACGGCTGGAACATGGTTATCACTAAAAGGAAGAAACCACAGTCGTATTATTGAAAAATAAGATTTACCTGAGACCTCATGGAGGCCGCCATTAATCCAGTGTAAACAATAGACCGTGTGATCCCATTTCCTGAGTAGCCCCCGCTTAGTGAAACGATGTGCTAATCATGATATTATGTTCCCCAATAATTGGAAACGGTTTGAATTTCTCGGTAAAAACTAGGAAAGTCATACAAAAATAACGATGTATATTTAACATTGGATACGCTTAAACGGTATTACTCTAACATCGGATCGTCAGTTGTCGTCGATAGCGATTTAACGTACTGATCTGGTCTTAATTTATTGTCAACTTTCAACGCCATTTACAGAATATATGGTTAATTTTGGAAATAAATAATGGCAAATTACGATGACGTCTGCTCTGAAATATCTGTCAACATGCGGACGTAATTTAAGGAAATCGATTATATTTTAAGGCTACATCTGTGACAAATTACGAATTTATGTATGGTCTTTGGCTACACCCGACACATTACACAGATCTAGTTGTAAATACACGTCGCTTTGTGTGGGGAAAAAATCGATAATGCGTAGTTGTGTGTGACGAGGTGTTGATCTGATGACACCACACAGCTGTGACCCTTAGGCAATGTTTTGAAATTGACGTGTCGTTTTGATGTGTGCCGCAACACCTCACTGTCGGAGATAACATGACAATTAACGATATACTCTCGATTATACACAGATCTATTAGACGGCTGGTTATTTAAAATAAAGAGTAGTTCAGTACACCTTCGCCGATATTGTTTTTAGAAAATCAGTAATATTTTCCGGAAATGGTGTTGAAAAGTTGACAAAAATTCTATCACCGTATTTAGTTGTGCCGATATTGTTTTAAAAAATCAGTATTATTTTTTCCGTAAATGGTGTTGAAAATTGACAAAATATATAGCCGCATTTCTCCGATATTCGTTTAGAAAATCACCAATATTTTCTGTAAATGGTGTTGACACAAAATGCAGCGTTCACGCGGAATTCAAATAAAATACAAAATAATAATTTAATAAATAGACGCTGATGGCTACTGTGTTTGCGGCCAGTGAATTCTGGTCGTGGTAGCCACAGGCGCAGTTCGAACAGTGTTGTGAGCAGATGGAGGACAATAATTATTTCAAATTCATAAAAAAATGTTTGCTGTCCGAAAATTAATTAATTGTGACAGCCAAAAAAAAAAAGATTTTGGGACAGTAAAACATTATATGGTATAGACAGTATAGACAGTACCTCAAACTTAAAAAACAGTAACAAACTGTCTGTGATATATTACATAAACTTAAAACATCAGTAACAAACTGTCTGTGTATATATACTTAAAAAAAACAGACACTTTAATTGTTGGTAAGTTTCTATCAATTTATAGGTATATTTTTATATCATAAAAGTGAAAATATATATATTATTAAAATCACAAAAATAATATATATGGAGAAAAAAAAATTATACCACGTCGAGGTTTGAACCCCCGACCCTTTCGGGAATCGGTAATTAAATCATTGAAGTCGGCGACCTTAACCTCACGACTGTTGCGCCATTTATGACAACCACAGTTATACAGAAGTGCTATCAGTATTACGCCACCATTTGAACGTAATAATTATTAAATTATTTGCAACTCCATCTACAACAATACCGTTACAGAGATACGCTATTGAAACAACATGTATTAGTACCCATAACATCACAAAGTAATATATCATTATATATCACAGGAGATAGCTTAAAACTATAAAGCCTAATCATAAACAGAACAATCCGCTTGGCTCGTATGAAAATAGTTCGCGTGATATTGATTATCTCCCTTGCCGAAAGTAGTTCAGTGATTTATTAATTCCAAATAAGACGTGTTTGCGTAATGATGAATCTCACACCCGTGCCAGTAACAGCCGTGATATTGATATACGGTATTGGTTTCTGGACAGTATCCATCTACTGGAGCTCCTAAAATCCATCTTTCACCCCCGTGTCCGCACTGTTCATGGTGAATGTGAATTCCCTCCTGCTTTTCCACAGAGTACATCCAATCGATCGCACCATAACTGTTAGAACCTTTTGTGTAGAACGCTTTCTCGAACGACGAACCCGGGCGCTCTAAATAATTACCATCACATATTACCTTTGTCTCACCTCTCATTCATTTTGGTCCGTGTCTCTTCATATTACTCGCTTTCGTGAATTTCTGTTTGCAATTATCGCAGGCGTAAATTTTAGATAGATTTTTAAGGTTTTTTATCAGAAATGCGTGATTATTAAACAGTCCTATTGTCATTGGTTTATTACCTAGTGCATCATAGTGCGCTGGTACCTTTTTCAACCAACAAACACCACCTTGTGTCATATGTCCATATGTTCTAGCTTGTAAAAATATGAATATCTCAAATACAAATTGGTTGTTAGATACGGAGCGAGTTTATCGGACATGCGTTCAGACTCATTAATGTCAATGTTTTTACGAAAGGATAATGTAACTACCCGTCTTCCCCTTTCTACCTTTTCCGATGTTTCATCATGAGCCCCCAATATTTCTTCACCTTCTGCCACTATCGCGCGAACGATAGATTTTTTCTTATTATTTGGTATTGGGTCACCTGTGCGTCTAATTTGAGACAAATTATTGGTGCTTGAAGGTTTTATTACACTAGCCCTTAACCGCGCAATACTTTCTTTTTGAAAAAGCTCCTCGTTTGTGGGCTTCATAAACGCCTCATTCTTTGTGGTGTTTATCAGCTTTGTCAACCCCCTAACTCTCAACTGTTTACTATAAGTAATCCCTAGAGATTCGGCTTCTCTTCTCAAACTTTCTATTTCTGGCGTTATCATATTTTCTGTATATATAACCTATGAAATTTATCTGTTCAATTGGACGTGAACAATGTACATCATGTTTTTTCACGTCCAATTGAATATAAACATATACATATACATATATAATGGACTGTGTGACTTGTTGTAAGACGTTTACGTGTAAAGACTATCTATGAAGGCATCTAGCGAGACGTAGAAAGTTTCCTTGTGTCCCCCACAATTTCAATGCCCCAGATGCCCTTGTAAATTCGTATTGGAGGATAAAAATGGGGTGTTGAAATATAAACGATCACGCGCGTACGCATTGAAATTGCATTAATGATTTCGACTTTTTTCAAAAGTCAATTTCCAATATTTTTCGGGGGTGGTGGGGGTAGTATAGAGGGGTGGAACGTATACCACCGTAGGTGGTATGATTTTGACTCCCTCTATACTACTAAGCGAATTCTTCGGATTTGTGGAGGTAGATATAGAGGTTCCTACAACGTTGAAAGATAAATTTTCAGAGATGTCCCCATTATTTATTAACCAAGTAGTTGAGGAGGAGGAAGTGCCAGATCACATGTTAAAATATTTGAAAGATACTGGCCGTAAACGAGGAACAGGCAAACAACTAGTTGGGTCCATGGAAGCTAAGAAGATGTTGATATACACACCCATACTGAAGTTGTATTTACAGCACGGACTTGTCCTTACCGGAATATATAAGGCTATTAAGTACACATCAGGCGTGCCGTTCAGATGGTTTGTAGAAGAAGTTACTTCTGCACGGAAAGCTGCCGATAAGGACAGGAGTAAAGCCACCATTTGGGAACATAATGAAATTAATAGGCAACTCGTGCTGCGGGAAGATGATAGAATCTCCCGAAAAACATTTGAATACGACGTACACGAAATACGAGAACCATGTAGACAAAGCATTAAGATCCGCGTTATTCCACGATATGGAGCAGATCGGCGATGCGTACGAGATATCTTCTAGAAAAGTTAATGCGGTTATGACTAGACCGTTCCATTGTGGGATAGCCGTGTACCAAATGGCCAAACGAAAAATGTTCAGGTTTTACTACGACTTCTCAGATAAATATGTGGACAGAAAAGATTTCGAATTAATACAAATGGATACGGACAGTCTATACATGGGAGTAAGCGCGAAACCGCCGGAAGGAAACGAGAAATACGGAAGTTTGGACAGTATGGTAAAACCCCACCTGCGCGACGAATACGTGAAAGCTGAACGGAATTGGTTGGTGTGCAGTGAAAAGAGTAACAGAACGCCTGGTCTTTTCAAGGTAGAATTTCATGGAGATCGGGCAATTGCTCTATCGAGCAAGTGCTACTTTGCGGAGAAATTACCGGAGAAAACGGATGGAAAAATAAAATATTCCGCAAAAGGGTTGTCTCCCCGGCAGAACGCGTTAACCTGGAACCGATATAAGAAAGCATTCGAGTGGGGACGCGCCGAAGAAGACACCGGGGAACGAGACATGGGTAAAAACAGCGGATTCCGAATGAGGGACGGCGTTATGACAACATATAGGCAGCAAAAGGTAGGACTATCGGCCTATTACGACAAGAGGCGAGTACAAACCGACGGTATACACACGGCCCCACTCTACCAGCACCAATCCTCCAATCTTCCAATCACACCAATTCCCGATTTGGAGGTATTTGGTGAGCAGATTGGAGAATTACCATTAATCGAGAATTGGAGGGAAGTGGGGATAATTGGACTTGATGGGTTTATTGGGTTTATTTTAAAAAAAATATTTAATCAGTTTTTCGAATTTACAAAATTCGGAAAAATGAAACCACCCAAATTCTCCAATCAGCCAATCCGCTCGGGAGCTGATTGGCGGATTGGCTTCAACCACCAATATATTGGATGATATTGTGGGTGGAGAGATTTGTTTCATATTTTTCGCCATATAAACCATAACCAATTTTTGATATTGGTGGTTACTTAAACACCCCCAAATTCGTCTCCCATTAGTCGCGGTAATGAAGTGACTCCCTCTATACTACTAGGATACTCTGTTATTCAAAGAAATACACGTTGGAAATGTCTCGACAGAACATTACATGACATAATTAGGTTTATTATTACTATATGAAACTCAACAACGTGGCATATATATATACAGATTTGCACATCGGATATGAACCCATGATAAGTGGCATACATTATATATTATAATTATACTCTCAATGTATGTAATCATTAAATTAGCGTAAACTAGCTATTACCCACATAATTAAAAAGGGGATGTATGTAATTAAATTTAGTAATTATATTAAATTGATATAATTTTATATAAACAAGCAGACATACATACACATGTATACATATATTCGATAGGCTTGTTAAATGTGTGTATATAAAAATTAGAGTATTAGTAGTAGTAGTAGATTATTATATTGACATACTTTATGAAAACAAGCAGACACACATACATAATACGAAAATAGGTTCTACCTAGCTATGACGGGCTGCATCATATTATTTCAAAGAAGACTAAATAAGCCTAAATAATTATAAATATATCCATAATAATTTAATAATAATAATCATAATCATTGTATTATTATAGCTTTATTTCCTACAAATCTGAAGAGCAAGAACATGCATGTACATCTAACGATAATGGAATCATGAGTAGTAGTTATAGTTCATGTATTAGGTTTTAATAAATTAATTGTGTAGCAAGCGCCAGCGTGCGATAAATTAATTTATAAAAAATTAAATATGTGAACAATAACTTACTTATTGTTTACCAAGCCCAGTCGCGAAGCTCCACCCTTACCTGTGATTTCGAATCGCGAAACGAAGTGAGCTCGTGTGTGGGCGGTCATATGCTTTGCGTCTCGTGAACTGATGACAACACGACATAACATCAGTTTTCAACATAACATGATCATGTAATGATTAATTTAATAATATTGGCCAAAGCTTCAGAATATGCGATTAATTGTGACGAAATGTCGTTACTCGAGAAACTAGGGTAAACGATAAATCATGTGAGAGTACAAGCATAATACTAGTCTGTACATAATGTCGATTAAGACGTACAGTTGTTTCTGTCAAAATGTTCCGGGTTTATACGTGTACAAAGTGTTGTGCGTTGCGTATCCGTGGAGTTTCCGTTAGTTGCGTTTCAAACCGTGTGTCGTCTACGTGTAATACGTTTTCGGCCATGCGTTGCGTTTCCCCACTCTTGCGCATGCGCGAAAGTCGAGCAAACCGTGTTCAACGCATTGAGTTTCAAAAGTTTGTAATCCGTGTACAACGGTTGTAAACGTATACAACGGTTGTAAACAACGCATTGTTTCATTTCAAAAGCGTGTAATCCGTGTACAACGGTTGTAAACGTATACAACGGTTGTAAACGTATACAACGCTAAGGTAAACCGTTTAAACGATTTAACGCTTTCTTTGACGAACGGTTACACGCTTCTACATGTACACAGCACCGTACAGATGATGAAACCGTGTTATACGTATAACACGTTTCCACGGGTTTTAACGCATTACACGTTTTGGTATGCCAACCGTGTATCGCGTAGAATGCGCAGCATGCTCAGATCGTTGTTCGTGTGGGACATGTATATACTTCTAGACTGCAGGGCTTCTAAAATTTTCAGTTTTCCGGTTCTGGACCGATTTTTGAACTCTCATTTGAAAACTAGTCTTAAAAATCGGTCCGAGAAAAATTGCCAGTCGGCTGCTATTTCGCTATAAACCTTGTAAATTTACCGGTTTTGACCAAGTAATTTATGACACATATCCGCGGGCCATATCCCTGTTAAACCAGTGTGCAGCTCGCTGTGTATTCAGTTTCTCAATATATAGATTTTTCTTAACACACGCGTGGGAGAGGTGTATAGCGGATTAGTGACTGAAATAGACTGGCTTCAGCGTAAAGATACGAGAGTTCCTAGATTCGCCATTTCTGAAGTCTACAAATACATTAAATATGCCTAAAAGCATCAATGAATGAAGAAACAAAATTAATTTTTATATGGAGGGTGTGTAAAATAAAAAAAAAATTATTTTTTTCTTCATTAATTGAAGATTTTAGGCATATTTAATGTATTTATAGACCTCGGTCCGTTACTTCAACCTGTGATATTACACAGACGAGATTTGTGTGTCGCTTTGTGCAAAAAAATCGATAACACTAAGCCCTGGCAACTAACAGGTGCTTATTGTATGACATCATTCAGCACGAGAAATGCGTCGTGACCACTCCTTTAGGCTATGTTTTGAAATGTTACTGATTGGTCAACACGCCCTTTGATGTTCCGCAGACGTCGCGAACGTGTGACTCATGGGGCAATCATGCAGTAACCCAT
Organism: Conchocele bisecta; assembly: GCA_029237695.1. Classification (NCBI taxonomy): domain Eukaryota; kingdom Metazoa; phylum Mollusca; class Bivalvia; order Lucinida; family Thyasiridae; genus Conchocele; species Conchocele bisecta. The sequence continues at coordinate 127,621,306 of CM055266.1, forward strand.
TTCATGCTGAGGATACGATTATGTTTGCGGGAAAATATTTTCCTTCTATGCACTCAGAAGTATATGCCGCGAGCACCATTTAAACCGTCTCGTCGAGACGGTTCAAATGAGTGGTCACAACGTATACTTTCATTGAGAAATAACAAAAATAAAAATAAATATTTAATAATTTCATACCCGTAAATGTGTATTCCGAAAGGAATGGATTACAAAAAAAACACTGGATTATACGCAGATCTGTCGCCATGTTTCGCCGATATTGATTTCGAAAATATTTTCCGTAAATGGTGTTGAAAAGTTGACACAAAATTCAGAGTTCATGCGGAATTTCGGTGGGATTATGCACGTATCAACAGCTAATCGTCCGCATGAATAGGCAGGACACGTGACCATTATTTATTAACAATTAATCCTTTTAAGCGTCTGTTGATCGCGAGCATTATACATTGTAATAAGCGTCTGTCTATCGCGAGCACTATACAACGTACCCCGACCATCGCGTTATAATGGAGCTGCAATGTATTGTTGTTTACACCCGTATAATTCATTTTCCATATCAGGGGCGAAATGAGTCTGCCTTACAATAATTCGCATGTGCGGAATGGTGGTACATGTAAGTGCGAAACGATCCGCCTGTAAACGATCCAGGCCGAACAGGTACATGTATTCGCGATATTTTAAAAGGGACGAAACAAGGCCGCCTCGAAGCGATCGGGGCCGAACAGGTATTCGCGTTAAAACGTGTAACCGTTGTACACGTTTCAACGCTTTCATATAGCTACACGCTTCCAGGTAAAGCGTTGTACACGTTTCGACGCTTTCACCTCGCTACATATGTATACGCCAAAGCGTGTTATACGCCTTGAAGCTAAACGTATTACACGCTTTAAAACGGTTTGACAATGTGTATTACACGTGTACGAACCGTATTATACGTTTAAACAACGTATTCAACGCTTTTAAACTAAACGGTTTGACAATGTGTATTACACGTGTACGAACCGTATTATACGTTTAAACAACGTATACAACGCTTTTAAACTAAACGGTTTGACAATGTGTATTACACGTGTACGAAACGTATTATATGTTTAAAGAACGTATACAACGCTACAGCAAACCGTTGCGTTCGCGTTGCGTTCGCGTTGAGTTTGCAAGTGTTGTCTACGGTGGAACAAAAACGCAGACTGCACTGTATGTCGATTAGCTCGACTTCGCACGAATTGGGATTTTCGATATGTTTATATAAATACGTTTACTTATTAAATGTCACTCAAAATCAGTGCAGTCCAGTGTATGCCACGGAATGCATTGTTTGCCAGTGAAAACCTTGTCAGCTGGCAGTTGCCATGGCAATCAATGTAGACCCAGATCTTCCCGCCCGGCTATGCGCGCGCGTGTTGACCATTGTTTGTTGCATGGTTATATTGACAATTTTAGCGACATGTGCAAGCAATGTCGACCAGAGTCAGCACGTAAGAATGTGCATGTCGACCATGGAGTAGATTGTTTGCTAAATACATGCATTTCCAAGGACGATATGGACTGTCAATGTGAACCACCAAATGCGAGCACACTCTGGTGTGAGGGAATGCGCATTCACATAAGTGTGACGCTCTATGAGAAAAACGGTCCAAATGCGTTCGCAACCAGTGTAGCCCCAGATCAGCCCGCGCTTCCCGACTTTTCGTTATTGGTCATTGTCAAATTCATGATGTTTCTAATCAACAATTTAGAGCCGTATCATGCTCCGTGAATGCGCTAGATGATCAGGAGCTCACATATTCCTTATCGTCACTTTAATTCAAATACAGGTACAATGTACATGTAGATTATTCAACTAATTGGTGGGCCGTTAAGCACCATTACATTCCATTCTAGCCTCTACGCGGTGTTTCTGCGCGTGTGGTGTCCAGTGCGGTCCGGGGACGGAGATGACATAGTTACACTTGGTTAGAGACATGGCAGTTCGCATGTGTATGAGAACTTCAGTTTTTTGTTCATATATTGATTTAAATGTAAAACATGCAATGGAGATCAAGGCACATTCTCACCCACCTGTGTACGGCTAATATGAACCGGGTCCAAGTGACCATTCAGCGTTATGTTAACTTTCAAACGAAGTATGCTTTCATATGCCAGTGCTAAGCTTAAATGCGTACGTTGGACACGACTTCTACCTTCAGTCTGGTGGTGTTGAGCTTGCCTATGTATTCACATTATCTTATAAATACCAATGTTGCGCACCATGATATAGCGGTTGGACGTCTAAACACCACTTGCGCTTCCAGCATTGTGTGACGCATTCATTTTGATATACACATTTATTTTGGTTTGCTCAAACAATGTTACTATATTTCACCAAATTGAATTTGTTCTTTGGCCATATTGTACAACTGATCATCTCCAGGAGAAGAATTCACAAGTGTAAAAACTTGTTTCCTAATCCTGTTCTCAATTGCATGTTCTTACTTGCCATAATTTGAAATCAAGATTGTTTACACTACATTTGTATTTGTAATTAGTTATGCTACATACAAGTGATGGGCTGGCGGTCAGTTTTTAGACATTGTACCGACCTTTTGTTCATGACACGACGAACTAAACAATCATACAACGTCGATACTATGTCGTAAACAAACATCGTGTAGACGTCGGGGTTCGGACATCATTGTGTTTATATATATGTGACGGTAACTATGACGACCATACCACGTTGGTACGGCCTGGTAGCCAGGCATCGGATAGATGTTGGGTTCTGAACATCGTACCGACGTTGTGCTTATGTCACGACGGACCTCGACAATATTACAACACCGACTCGACGAATGGAGACGAACCGCCGCCTTCCGTACTCCGTGTTTTTTTTTTGGCGCACGAACGCAGAATTAGTCCATACCATTTTGCAACACCTTGTTCATAATTAGTTCCACCGTCTTCTTCTGCTTCCTCTTCCATGAATGCCTTCAACGTTCTCCGTTTGCACAGCACTACAGTCTTCCCATCTTCCGAGACCGGTAACAACTTGGTCAGCTCCGTTCGCAACACGACCTCCTCACTGGACAGATGCACGGTATTTCTGTCCGCTACCAACTTGAATAATGACAAATGCAAAGCATTCGACACATCACCCCGAGGCCCGGCAATAAGAAATTTCCGCAGTGCCTGCTCAACCGGAACAAGGTCCCTGTTAATGTTGATCCGCTTGTAATATTCCTGAAAACAGTGTGTGCCGTTAGCCATCATTGGTGGTTACATACAAAATACCAGTAGCCCAAAATTATAATAAATTCAGTATAATAAGTCTGCATACTTTTAATCATCAACTATATGCAGTCGTTAGTTCTATATGAAATATTGCATTTCGGGAAAAATGAATGATTACTCCCTTAAAGTATACTTGCTAGATAAGTATACTTTTCAATTTTGATGAAATCGGCTACAGGTTAGTGTCTGTTGATATGAAGTTTATAAGGCAGGGCTAGGAAACCCGTAGAAATTCCGAGGCTTGCCTGATAAAATTGATATCAAACGACAGTAGCCTGGTATTCTACTTATCAGGTAACGTTTTATGCTCGAAAATATATGACATCGTTATACTACAAAAAGAAAAGTCCGCAGACGATAACTTGCTACTTGTTTACAAACAAACCTGTCATAAACAAAACACAGAATATGTTAGACAGGTAAATATACCCGTGCCAGTATTCCTGTTCAATATTCTTATGTAGTCGAGGGGTTAGAGTGACGCATATCAATGTCGTAGGTAGTGAGTTTGAATCTTAGTTTTTCATACATATATACACATATATTTTTATTTTACTTATATTTTATTATATATTTATTTTTTATGCGTTTTGCTGTTACAAATTACATTAACTAAGCATAACATAGATTACATGTTTAACGTTAGTCTCACTTTGAAGAAAACTAATAACTAAATGCACATTTCATATGTGTGTACATGAAGAATCTGGAGTATGTTCTCGCCGATCATGTCACATTGAGGTCATACAGCTTAGCATAGTGATATCCCTCGCCTTTTCACTTATTCTCTTCTCCAGCAAGTAGTCATAATAAGAACAGAATGATATCGACAAAAGTATTGCGTTGTGTGAGGTACGAACTCTCGACCAGATAAAATGAACAAAAGCAAACGTATAGATATTCTCCCGCTTCGATACCACTGAGCCACACTGCATGTCTATTTCGGGCACCAAGATATTGACATGCATGCACGTGCACTTTGTCATGTTGTTATCGTACACGAAAATGAGGCTATGATGTGATAATACACATGGCTTACCTATTTTTGGACTCATCGATTGACCTCCAGAAACTTATTATCGTCTGTCATTTATAGTATGTGGACAGAACGCGGACTTGTTTACGTTGTGGCATTATACTGACGTCATTCGGTAACGTCATGTGACGTCATCCGACCAATGGATCGTCAGTTACTTCGTTGTAGCCTGGATGTTTCGTACTTTGTGGGCAGTTATTTTCACCACTAGCATGAACGAGTTGACATACTACATGTATTATTGAACAACCAACTGGCAATCACACGCATTGTTTGTTTCTCTAATTAGTACTGAACAGCAATATACCCAACTTCACTTTACTAGGTCAATCGTTATGCATTGTCGTATCCTGCACAGACCAGATACGCATACCAGGGTTACACTGAATTGAACAAAACATTGACTTTTTATTAGTCGAATGACGTCGCATGACGTTATCGAATGGCATCAATGTAATTACGCAAAGTAATGAAGTTCGCTTTCTTTTCAACACAAACTATGTTACTGTCTGTTTCACGAAACCTGTCCAAATTGTACAGCCATCTAAACAATGCAAAAACAATATTTATTTGAATAATACTTTACCTAATAAGACCTAACATACACATTGATACAGTAAGTAAGTAATATAGGAATTCGTTTGCATCTAATGAATGAAACTATGGATTAAAAAAAACATGCATAATTATGAGATTTCAAGTGGAACTCACATACGGTAAAGAGGTTATAACATAACGGATATACTGAACTGGAAAGTTATTTGATCTTGACCTTGGCACAGGGAGGCTTGCTTGGGTTGGAAATGAAAATATGGTTGATCACAAAGATGCACATCATGTTTCAAGAGAATCGCTCAAAAAAGAAATATAGTAAACAAATTATAGGAGAATGGATAAACATGTTTACTGGATGTCACTAAGCTATCTTGTAAACTACTGCATGCTTTTCATTATCCATATTTTCACTACTGGAGGAACTACAGAAGTCAGTAAACAATCTCGTCAATTATTGGCGCAACTACAGATGTCACTAAGCTAGCTCGTCAACTCTAGAACACGTACAGAAGTCACTAATCTATATCAGCAACTACTGGAGCAACTACAGAAGTCACTAAACTATCGCATCAACTACTGGAGCACATACATAAGTCACTAAACTATCTCAGCAACTACTGGACCACTTATATAAGTCACTAAGCTATCTCAGCAACTACTGGAGCAACTACAGAAGTCAGTAAGCTATCTCGTCAACTACTGGAACACCTACAGAAGTCACTAAACTATCTCAGTAACTAGGGGGGAGACAACTACAGAACTCACTGAGCCATCTCAGCAACTACTGGAACACCTACAAAAGTCACTAAACTATCTCAACAACTGCTGGAGCACCTACAGAAGTCACTAATCTATCTCAGCAACTACTTGAGCACAAACATAAATCATTAAACTATCTCAGCAACTACTGGAGCACAAACATAAATCATTAAACTATCTCAGCAACTACTTGAGCACAAACATAAATCATTAAACTATCTCAGCAACTACTGGAGCAGCTACATAAATCATTAAACTATCTCAGCAACTACTGGAACAACTACAGAAGTCACCAAACTATCTCAGCAACTACTGGAACAACTACAGAACTCCCCAAACTATCTAAGTAACTACTGGAGGAACTATATAAGTCACTAAACTATCTCAGCAACTGCTGGAGCAACTACATAAGTCACTGAACTATCTCAGCAACTACTGGAACACCTACATAAGTCACTAAACTATCAACAACTACTGGAGCAACTACAGAATACAATAAACTATCTCAACAACTGCTGGAGCACCTATAGAAGTCACTAATATATCTCAGCAACTACTTGAGCACCTATATAAATCATTAAACTATCTCGGCAACTACTGGAGCAGCTACATAAATCATTAAACTATCTCAGCAACTACTGGATCAACTACAGAAATCATTAAACTATCTCAGCAACTACTGGAGCACTTACAGAAGTCACTAATCTATCTCAGCAACTACTGGAGCACCTACATAAGTCACTAAATTATCGCAGCAACTACTAGAGCAACTATTTAAGTCACTGAACTATCTCAGCAACTACTGGAACACCTACATAAGTCACTAGGCTATCAAAAACTACTAGAGCAACTACAGAAGACAATAAACTATCTCAACAACTGCTGGAGAACCTACAGAAGTCACCAAACTATCTCAGCAACTACTGGAACACCTACAAAAGTCACTAATCTATCTCAACAACTGCAGGAGCACCTGCAAAAGTCATTAATCTATCGCAACTACTGGAGTACCTACATAGATCATCAATCTATCTCAGCAACGCAACTACTGGAACAACTACAGAAGTCACCAAACTATCTCAGCAACTACTGGAACAACTACAGAAGTCACCAAACAATCTCAGCAACTACTGGAGGAACTACATAAGTCACTAAACTATCTCACCAATTACTGGAGCAACTACATAAGTCACTGAACTATTTCAGCAGCTACTGGAGGAACTACATAAGTCACTAAACTATCTCACCAATTACTGGAGCAACTACAGAAGTCACTAAACTATCAACAACTACTGAAGCAACTACAGAAGACAATAAACTATTTCAACAACTGCTGGAGCACCTACAGAAGTCACTAATCTATCTCAGCATCTACGTGAGCACCTACATAAATCATTAAACTATCTCGGCATCTACTGGAGCACCTAAATAAATCATTAAACTATATCAGCAACTACTGGATCAACTACAGAAATCATTAAACTATCTCAGCAACTACTGGAGCAACTACAGAAATCACTAAACTAGCTCGTCAACTACGGGAACACCTACAGACGTCGCTAAGCTATTTCAGCAACTACGAGAGCAACTACAGAAGTCACTGAACTATCTCAGCAACTACTGGAACTCCTACAGAAGTCACTAAACTATCAGCAACTACTAGAGCAACTACAGAAGTCACTAAGCTCTATCAGCAACTACTGGAGCACCTACATAAGTCACTCAATTATCACAGCAACTACTGGAGCATCTACATAAATCATTAATCTATCTCAGCAACTACAGATGTCACTAAACTATCTCAGCAACTACTAGAGCAACTACAGATGTCACTAAACTATCTCTGCAACTACTGGAGCAACTACATAAGTCACTAACTAGCTCGTCAACTACGGGAACACCTACAGACGTCACTAAACTGAGGCTGAGGCATTGAATACTTATTTTGTCTCAATATCAACAGTAGACGACACACAAGTAACGCTACCTGATTATACACCACGTACACATGCTAAAATAGAGTATATACACGTATCAGAGCAGGAAATTATATAGAAATTAAACGTGCATAAAACATCAGGACCAGACGAAATCAGCCACAGAATGTTAAAAGAAACCTTAACAACTATTGCTAGGCCTTTGTGCATATTATTTAACAGATCTCTACAAGAAGGTAACTATCCATCAAAATGGACACAAGCTAACGTTATGCCACTTTCAAGAAAGGAGACCGTGATCAACCCTCAAATTATAGACCTATCTTTTTGATTAGCTGTTTAGGAAAAGTTTTGGAACGAGTTGTTTTCAAACATGTATATAACCACCTTGATATTAATAACCTTATTTATAAAAGTCAATCCGGATTCATCCCAGGCCATTCCACGGTATACCAACTAATATATATATATAATCAGATATGCAAGGCAATCGATGAACGAAAACATACGTGTATTGTCTTTTGTGACATTTCTAAAGCATTTGATAGAGTATGGCACCTCGGACTTTTATTTAAGCTAAACCAAAATGGTGTAGAAGGTCCCCTTCATAACTGGTTCAGAAATTATTTATCAAACAGATCACAAAAAGTTTCTATAGGCAGTTTTTATTCTGAAAGTAAATTGATAAATGCTGGTGTTCCCCAAGGCTCGGTTCTTGGACCTCTTTTGTTTCTTATATACGTTAATGATATTGCTGACAAACTACTTAGCACAACCAGGCTATTTGCTGATGACTCATCCTTAGCTGTCTCGTCAAAAGACATGAACACCATAGCACGTACAATAAACCATGATTTAAATGAATTAGCAGCATGGGCTCACCAGTGGCTTGTAACATTTAATCCTTCCAAAACTGATGCTATGATCTGTTCATTAGCTCGATACACAGAGCCATCTCTCTATTTTAATGATATTCAACTTCATTTTGTCCAACATCACAAACATTTGGGTCTAACTCTCAGTCATGATGGTACCTGGCACGAACATATTTCTAACATAATTAAGTCTGCATCTAAGATTTTATGTTCTATGAAAATGCTTAAATTTAAATTAAATAGAAAAACATTGAATCAAATATATATATCGTACATGAGACCAGTACTCGAATATGCATCAATCGTATGGGATAGTTGTACACAATATGAACGCGAATCTCTTGAAAAACTTCAATACGAAGCAGCCAGAACAGTTACAGGTATAACCCGTTCATGCTCTATTAACAGACTTCTCCTAGAAATTGGATGGATACCCCTTTCAGACCGAAGACATATTCAGAAGCTTATACTTATTTATAAAGAAAAGGCCGGTGTACTTCCCTCATATATACATGAACTATTTCCACAACTAGTTGGTGACAATAACACATACGGATTACGTAACATGAACAATTTTATCACATTAACAAGACGGACAGAACTGTATTCTAAATCGTTTATACCGTCATCAGTAGCATCTTGGAATGAACTAAATGAGGATATACAAAATTCTACATCGACCGCCGTTTTTAAAAATAAACTAAAAGAACTATTCAGACCTCCAATTGTTCCAGAATATTTTCTTATCGGCGACAGAACATTATCCATTTACCACTGCCGCATAAGAAACCAATGTAGTAATCTTAATGCTGATCTATATAGGAATCACTTGAGAGAATCCCCTTTATGCCAATGTACACTCGAAGATGAAGATGCCGAACATTTCCTTTTTAAATGCCAACTATTCCATCAGCAACGATTAAACTTTTTTGCAGCAACCCGTCAGTACCATCCACTATCTGTTAAAACCCTATTATTCGGAAAAGAGTCACTAAATGTGGAAGACAATACTTGCATATTTACAGAAGTGCAAACTTACATTAAACTAACTCGACGATTCATATAACTGCATCCGTATATGTATTGCGTTTTTACAAAACTACATTAAACAAGTAACGTCTATATAACAATTAACTATTTAAATAAATACTGCGTTCCTGAATGAATACAATTATTATAAATGGTTACCTGGGCTCGTGCTGATGGGTCTTCCGCGATGTGTTAGGTGCTCCGTGCTCGCATTTGGACTTTCTATCTGTCATGATTGGGCTTCGCTCGGTAATGGCCGGCACAACTGTTTGATTTCGAGTATGGGGTACGAGAGCATATTCGGGGAGTCTCATAATCGTGATCCCAGATTCTGGAGTGTGTGCTGTGAGGACATTTGGTGCAGCACATTGAACACTTATCCTGTTTTATTGTTTATTTTCGATTTATCATGAGCACATTAATATGACTGTTTATGAAAAACATATTGTTTCAACACCTAGACTACTGTGCTCATGTGCACATCGATACATTAGTGTATAGATATGTGTATATATATGTGTATATATATATATGTGTGTATATATATGTATATATATGTGCATACATGTGTGTGTATGTATGTGTATATATATGTTTGTATATATACTTGCTCTACAGAATATGTAAAACATCATAATTATTTACCTACCACTATTATACCACTTTATATATATGCAATAAGCAATTGGGACGGGCTGTAACTAATGTTGCTAAAACTTGTAGCCCAACCCGTTTTGCTCTTCTAAATTAACCTGTATTTATTAACTGTAAAGTTACATTGTAAATTTAGAGCAATAAAATATGTTTAAACTAAAACTAAACTATTTCAGCAACTACGGGAGCAACTACAGAAGTCACTTAACTATCTCAGCAACTATTGGAGCATCTACATAAATCATTAATCTATCTCAGCAACTACAGAAGTCACTAAACTATCTCAGCAACTACTAGAACAACTACAGAAGTCACTAAACTATCTCTGCAACTACTAGAACAACTACATAAGTCACAAAACTATCTCTGCAACTACTGGAGCAACTGCAGAAGTCACACAGCTATCTCAGCAACTACTGGAGCGACTACGGTAGACACTAAACTTTTTAATCATCAACTGGAGTAACTACAGAAGTCATTAAACGATCTCGCCAACTACTAGAGTGGCAACTACTGGAGTAACTACATAAGTCACTAAACTAACTACATCAGCAACTACTGGAGCAACTACATACGTCACTAAACTATCTCAGCAACTACTGGAGCAACTACAGAAATCTCTAAAATATATCGTCACCTACTGGAGCACTTACATAAGTCACTAAACTATCTCAGCAACTACTGAATATATCGAAACAGACTAGTAGATAGCAACACCCATGATTACTACATTGTTAGTAATTTAGTGAAATGTATTACAGTGAGTTAAAACTTTAAAATAAAAAAAATAACAGAATTTCGTTTTTAATATAATTATTTGTTACGAATTACGACATCCCATTTCTATATGAGATATATGACCCAATAGTACATAGTCGTATATGTAATATTGCAAAACAATAATGATAGCATGAGTGATCAACATATTTCACATACAAAAGTATTACACTTACCGTGTTACTATCATGGTATAATGTTTTAATTTTTCATTCTGCGATTACTAAAGACATAGCATCTCGTTCCCTCGAGATAGGTAGCCAATGAAAATGAAGCATATTTACCGGTACCGCCATTTTAGTCCGACAGCCGGAAGCTTAACATTGTTTTGATTAACATAGTTTTGTTATATGCGATTGTTCTTGACCATGCCATGCACATCCTGAATCCAGCTAATGACACCTTGTCATCTTTGAGCGTTTTGATGAATTTACATAAATTCAAAATGGCCGCCAAACAGTTATAGTATTCTGTGTGGGGTATTGAAGCAATTTAAGAGCGTATAGTGGATTTACTTGACTTATCAGATAAGCGGTCAACATTTTCAATATTCAATTCAATTCACTGTGACAAGGAAAACATCCAAAATGGCCGCCAAATGTAACATATTTTACATATAACTACTCTCGCACTCTATATCAAAGCAAACATGATACTGATATTGGATATATTGACACAATAAACGCTTTCAGTACGTTCGATAAGTTGTTGAATAGGGGAAGTCCAAGCTGGCCGCCACATATAAATATAGTATCATATGACAATAATGTAAATGACTGATAATTAAGTATATAACTGCATATTAGCGCCATATCGTAGTAAATTAGTATAGATGTATTGAATTTAGGTATACTTTGAACGTTTTCAGTAACTTAGACACATACTTAAATAACTGTGCCATTAGCAGAAGTCAGAAATGGCCGCCAAATATTTAACAAAAAAGTCACGCTGCCTTATACAGCGCAAATCGTATAATAATTACTGGGGCTATTGATTAATTTAAGCATATTGGTATACATATCTCAGATTTATGGACACATTAAACGTTCTATGTAACTTTCAAATGCAATGTTAGACACTTGTGTCAATAGAAGAAGCCTTAGATGACCGGCAGATATAAATTACCTGGCAATGACAATCATAATGTGTAATGATTAAAATATGACATGTCACGATAACCTGTTAAAAAAAGAAAACACAAATATGTATGTCAATCTCGTGTTCTTTTGTAACCTTGTTATGCAATTAGACACGTGTTCTAATAGCAGAAGTCCAAGACGGCTGCCAAATACAAATTATAGCAGTCCAGCTCCATAGGGAGCACACTGTTATAGCAATAGTTTACAAATGTATGGCAATGACGATCGCATAATAATGACACGATTATTAATTTAGATAACACAGTAGAAAAGTGAGACCCATAAGAAACCAACGCAATAAATACTTCCTAATAAGCAAATGACATGCTCACTTCGGTGGTCGCAGAATCTTCAACGCGGCACAAACATGCACTCCACGATCAGCGGTGTACGGTCCCAAAACGAAAGCAACAGTGCATACACTACATAAACAGTATAACAAATGCAGAGCAAGCATAACAACAACTATTCCCCAATAGACACATGACAAGAAGGATGCCACCTTGGACAGGACAGTGCATAAAACAGAACACTTGGATGGTTGAAACTGAACTGTTTAGCAAACCTCCCGCTTGCCTCAAGCTTCAAAAGGACATCAACATACAATGCAATTAAAAACGAATAATATATCATTCGATAACGACAAACTAATTCAAACGAAAAACACAGTGTACATGAAATGAAAGTTAATATTGTAGATATGACTATAAGAAAAGAAGAAGATATGATGGCACAAATAGTCTAGCTGCAAGGGATGACAGTTACGTTGCTTAGCATTGTCATATTAGTATATTAAATTTCGTGATTACTGCATTTATTATATCCATTGCATTGTACCTGGAATGCTGTCATGTTGTATATATTGGTGTGTACAATGTGCATTGTAGTCTGCGATGACTATAACAGTTATTGTTACCATGATTTAGTAGTGGCTCAACTGGAATTACTGTGTGTTAGTTGTGTCCACACTATAATATTTATTCTACATTATCTACATTGTTTTTCTGAGAATTATTGAATTTGTGATTAAATTTGATTTATTTGTTCAGCATTTACGTATGTTAACATGTCATATGCATGCACTCCATATTGAGTTCTATGCAATAAAATCAACTGCACATGCATGTCAGACGTTGAATTTCGACTTGCCATTGAAAACAAGAACGTTATATAAATATTACATTATCTCATCATACAAATATAATTTGATGTACATAATCAATAAAAATCTGAATATATATCAATTGATTGCAGTTTACCAAAATTATATTAAAAGGTAGTACATAAATCACTATGTACATAGCGCCCTTTAGTGGAAAGTATGTACCTTTCGCAGAAAAAATAACTTGCAAGAATGTAATAATATCAGTGGGAGTCCTTAGTTGCTATGGGAATAACGCTAATGGGACCGTGGACATATATATATATATATATATATATATATGTCTTCTCCATTTGTACAAGCCTAGTTAGCCAATTCGCGTGATTTCACAGTGAACTTGTTGAACATTGAAGCGCTTGGAACCAATGGTATGAACGAAAACCTCTTTCATTCATTCAAATTAGGAAGTCATTAATGTTTACTGTAAAGTTCCACCATAAATACTCTTGCCAACGCTCACTATATAAGTTATAATTACATAATTTGGTGTCAGAATATTTTCAGCATGAATGTTGATGTGGAATGGCAAGACAAGAAGGCTTTCCAAAATAAACTGAATAAGCCAACGTATATAACCAAGTGTACTATTTATAAGTATGTGATTTGATTATTAGTAGAATGTACTACTTATCTTATTATCCCGAGCCCATTTTTAGACGTTTGTTATTGAACGTTGTCTAATGGTGTATATTAAGTTAAGAAAACAAATGATCATCTTGACTTAATACCAGTATTTGGTATAATTTCATTCTTACATGTGACATACGAGTGCAATTACATAAGGTAATTGCTACAATGATATCAAAATTGTTGGCGGCTATTTTGAACTAATGCTGTTGAAACAATGATCTAATTGCATACCTAAGGTACTAACATCATTGTGTATCTAAATACAATATTCGTATGCACATTTGCTATGATATAGGGTCTGAGTGCAATTATATATGTGTTCTTATGTAGAGATACGATTGCGCGTATAATGTAATCTATTTATAATTGGCGGCCATTTTTTGGAGTTCTGCTATTTAGACTATTATTCAATTTCAGAGAAAAGTTACAAAAATAAACATTCATTGTTTCAATAAACCCAATAGTATAACAAGCATACTCTTTGTTGTGATGAACTAGTGAAATTACGTCAAATGGTCACATTTTGCGGTCATCTTGGATTTTACCCATAGTGAAGTTAAGGAATTTGAATTTTAACGTTGCCAATTTTCATCACTATGTCAAATACACCCAGTTTACGCTCTTAAATTGCTGAATTTCCTCATGTTAATGCAACTATATGGCACATTATCTATTTGACAGCCATCTTGAATTAGTGAAATTTTCTTAAAACGATCAAGGGTGACAGCTTGTCATCAGTTGGATTTCAAAACTAGAAGGTCTGGACATGTACAGTCAGTAACAAAAAAACAACATGTTGTTCAAAACGAGGTAAAGCCCCAAATCGGCCTTTGTCTGCCGGACAATATTCAAATATGGCTGAATGAAAAAATGGCGATAATTATGCTGCATTTTCATTGGCTACCTATGTCGTGGGAACGAGATGCTATGTCGTGGTAACGAGATGCTATCTCGTGGGAACGACATAGCTAACTCGTGGTAACGAGACCCTATCTCGTGGGAACGAGATGATATGTCGTGGTAACGATATGTTATCTCGTGGGAACGGCATAGCTAACTTCTTGTAAACGAGATCCTATCTCGTGGGAACGAGATGCTATCTCGAGGGAACGAGATGCTATGTCATGGGAACGGCATAGCTAAGTCGTGGGAACGGCATAGCTAAGTCGTGGTAACGAGATGCTATCTCGTGGGAACGAGATGCTATGTCGTGGGAACGACAAAGAAAAAGAATTGCACAAATCCTTTTAAGCTGCCGTATGCACATGCAATTAATTTGCCAATGTTGTTGTTGTTTTTTATAATTGTTTCTATCTTTATGGATCTTTAAGGAAACGTAATTTGAAAACAATTTTTAAAACTTATTGCATTCCGACAAATTATAATAAAATGTATTAGTATAACTTTCATTAATAAATACATGTAAAAATACCACCTTTTTGTCTATATTGTGGAAACGAGTGAGCTTAGCGATCAGAGTTTGTTTTGTGTTTGGACCAATCACGATGGCATTGTTTCGAGATAATCAGCTCACCTGGTTAAATAAAAAAGTTCTTACATTTCACGCATGCGTCTTCATAAAAACAAAGCGACTCAAGAGTAAAATATGGCCTATAATAATTTCTGGAGGCGGGTAAATAGTGACGGTGACTGTCTCGCGATTCAGAGGGTGTGTCAGAAAACACGATTTGATTATTCGAAGGAGTAGTATATGGGAATCAAAATGATACCACCTCCCTCTCGAAGCCAGCCTGCTACGCGCGGTGGCTCCCTTCAGGAGGTGGTATCAATTTTGACTCCCATATACTACTTGGTTTTTCCCCCACTATTCGCCCGGTATGGATGAGAAGAGTGGAAAATATATTTCGTCAACCACGAGACCATATACTTCCGCGACTGGATTAGAAGTTATCACTGATATGATGATGCCACCACCTCTGACAGCATGTTAGAGATAAGCCCTCCCTATGCTATACTCAGTATATGTAATCACACAATTGTTCTAGTTAATTGTGCGTGGATGAAGACAGGTAGTCACGAGATATGTCATCGTACAGGTATTTACGAATATTGCAAGCATCACCAGGCATGTATGAGAAGAGGGTCCGTTTCGCCTCGCCCATGTCGGCATTGCGGGGTAGGGACCAGATCCGAGTCACTGCTATGTCCACCATGCGGTGGCACTCGCGTTACTCGTCGACTGGTTAGCAAGGAATTACGTATTACGTATTATCGTTTAGTAATAATTCAAATCAGAAAGTCAGTTAGAAAGAAATAACCGATCTGATGTGTAGTTTTGATAAGACGATTTTGCTGAAGTTATTTGTCGGACATTGTCACTACACCACCGCTCGTTATATCGGCATTCGGCTGATCTCTGGCACAGTTTAACGGTGGTCAGACAGGAACACCGTTGTAATGCTGTTGTTTACCATAGCAGCCGGATTGCGATCTGGAAAGAAAAAAAAGAGAAAAAAAGCGCCAAGGCTTAGCGAGGTGGGCCCAGAAGGGTTTTGCCGGCGCGAGTTCGAATCTCGCTTGGGGTCTTTTTTTTTTCGCTGGGGCCCGGGGCTCTTTTTTCTTATATTTTCCCCTCACCCACATACATGTTTTAATAAGAAAGCGGAAAATACACCTATGTCAATAGATAGCGACTACATGAAAATGTCCACACAAATCTTTAGCGGTATATGTATGGTGGCCAGTGGGTGACATAATCACGGGGACCTGAAACAAGTTTTATATGGAGGCGCCGACGGAACTGCTGGACTATATGGTGGAGGGATCTCCTGCCGCTGCAGACACGCGAATAAGCATATCACGTCCCGAGGCGGGGAGGATATATTTTCTCTCGTCAGCCCTCCCCTCCATGACGAGTTTTTTTACGTCTTCATCCGAAAGAATTTGTTGTCGGGCCTTGGACCGGATCGCGCCCTTTAACTCCTGGTACCTGGCCATCTCTTTGACGACCAGTTTGAACTGGCTATCTGATATATCGTTGTCGGCTATATCTTTCGACACGATAACGTAGATACTGTTTTTCTTGGACTTCGCGAGAACGCAATTCGGTCGTGCTTTCGACTCTCGGCCTCGAGCTTGCGGGCCACGATTCTGCTCGCCATAAAGCAGGCATGCCGCTGCCGCGACCGCACTCAAGGCTACCGCGATCGGCGCGGCGACGACTGTTGACAATAAAGACACACCCCCATCCTGCTCACAACGGATGTTGAGGCTAGCGTGGTGTTCACCCCCTCGACAGCATTGACTGCCCGCCTATATTTCTTTACATGACCCGTCCCCGTCTATCCCTCATGCTGGAGAATTTGTTGTATCTCAACGATCCTGCTCATCCTAAAGGATGCCGGGTCATCTATCCCTGAAGGCAAGTGTGGATATAGTTTCTCGTCATTCATCATAAATCAAGTTCTATTAACAGTGTGACTACAGTAGCTGAACTCGACGGGTCAGCAACTTTTGCTACAAAGTTAATAACACTACTGGCGGGAACTTTAATTGCAGTGTCATCATCGAATATCGTAAATCCCGACCTATGGCCCGTGTGCTTGGTGACGCCAGACTTCTGCTCTACCCCATTCAGGACGAGATTCACTCGGACTTCGGCAGTAGCGTGTCCGCGAAAGGTTACCGAGCAGACCGACATTCGCAGAGCCGTCCCCGACGCTGCCATGGTGTATCCCCCATATGTGTTGCTCGCGTTGAAGCCGAATGAATATTCGTGGCTCCCCTCGTTCAGTGAACCCCACTCATCGGCAAAAACTGTTATGACGGGCTTTCGAGCTTGCAACCGATGCACGTGTGCAACCGCCGTAGTTGCGTCTCTGTGAGCATGCGCTACGCCCATCTCCAGCCTCATCATATGCTGCGCCCGTGGCGCCCGTGTTCTGCCCTGGAACTACCTGGGCCGTATATGCTCATGATTAATATATAAATATAATATATTATATTTAATCGGTTATTTCAAGAACGATCGAAATCGGGTAATAGTTCTTCAACTCACTTTATCATCTATAATAGAGATCTTCAATTCGTGGATGTGACCAGATTCCAAACGTTTCATCTCGAGGGTTGGGAAGTCTAAGGTCAGGGACTCACCATAGAAACAGTAGCTGGCGTGCACGGCCTTAAGGAGAGTGCTGGGGGCTCCGTCTAACGTGTTGTACGATGTGTTCAGTTGATCCAGGTGCACCCTGAGTGTTCACCGGGTCATCGCCGACGTACTCGCCTGGTTAAAACCAACCCATATTTTCGGAGTATGTTTGTGCAAAACCGAGCCGCACGGACAACGCTGGGGTGATCGTTACCCGGTTGGAGGGCTCGACAGTCAAGGCGGAGTCCGGTGGCTTTCGAGAATGCGAGGCTGGCTCGGCCATCAAGCTCCGACGCGACAAAAATTGGAGGGCTCTCGAACTCCGGGGGTCAGCTTTGGAGAACACTATGGACGGACCACAAACCAACACCTCCATCGTCATCGCGTAAGTATCACTCTTCGGCGACCACAGCTCGGGCCTTCCCATCGATCGTCCCGCGGAGCAGGTACTGAAGGGAAACCCCAGACAGAGACACATCGTCCTTGAGTATGTCCACACCCCTCCCCTGTAAAACTCCGTCATTTTAGTCAGGGCCTCCAGGAACGGTCCGACGTCTAAGTCGTTGTAGTGTTGAAACCATTCCTGGAACGTCTTCATCCCTTTTTCTCGGAAGACCTGCTTGCACTCTTTCCACTCCGACATCGACAGTAGGTACTCACCCTTCAACTTCGAGTACCACTCGGGATAGTCGGACAGCCCTGGATGGTCGAGCTTGTCCGCGCTATCGAACCACTCGTACGGGAAGTGGGACTTTACCGTTTTACACCGGTCGTACGTAGTACCGGGTCCCAGATATTGGATGATGTCGAGAAATCTAAACTCTGGAGTAAACAGAAACATCGTCATGCTGGCCCTCTTTCCAAATCACCTTATTCACGGTGGCCGCCAACTTGTCGACAAGGTACTGCTTGATGAGGTTCAGGTCGTACCTGCTGCAGTTGAACCCCATCAACGGTCGATCCACGAGACGATCTTCTCTTGCTGATGCTTCGACAGCATCTCTATGTCGGTAGGCATATAATTCTTCCTAAACCGCTCCCCGATGACATTGCCTCTCCTCTGCAGCTCTGTCACGAACTTCTCGTCCAGCGTATCGGTATCTCGTTCGCAGATGTGGGTGATACCCACGTGCATCGTATTCCCCAACGACATCTATATAGGGACGTGCTCGACCTCGAAGGTCAGTTCTTTGGTGGGTCGAGTGTTTTTCGACTTGTCGAGATACGCCTCGAAGTCGAAGACTATCTGGTGAGGATACAGAGTCGTCTCCTCCTCGTGCGGTGGTGGATAGTGGGAATTCCCCTGATTCAACCACGAGCACTCCCACATCACCACCAGCTCGTAGCCCGCCTCCCTTATATTGGCGTCTTGGATGTTCGTCCTCCTCTACAGTTACCTCTCCTGCAATGCGTCGGACACCCGTGCCAGTAGCATCCGTGAAATTGAAACACGGTCTTGGTCTCGTGACAGTAACCGTCGACCGGATCGCCAGCCACCCACCTCTCGCCCCCGCGACCGCATCTCGCGTGATGTATGTGCTTTCCAACCCTCTCCTCCTCTCTGCTTAACCATTGAATTGACATCGCGCTCGCTGACCCCTTGGTGTAGAACGTCTTCTAGTATGCCGACTGCGGTCTCTCTATCCTCTTACCGGGACATGTCGACACGGTCTTCCCACCCATCCATGCGTTCGCGTGCCTGTGCATGTTACACGACTATGTGAACCGTTGTTGATATCCGGTGCACCCGTACTCGTTCTTCATCTTGCGGAGCTTCTTGATGAGGAACTGGTGAACTCCAAACATTCCTATCGTCATGGTCTTCAACCCCAACCGCGTCATTGTTTGCCGGAGACTTCATGAGGTATCACACTCCGTCGTCGGTGGGCTCGTAAGCACGAATGTCAAGATTGAAGTGCTCTTCGACCTTCTTAATATCGTCCAGGTGGATTCCCGTACAATCCGGTCCGTTATCGTGACCGAGGTATTCGCTAGCAAGAGCTCGTGCCTCCTCACTGCAGCGGTCGGGTCTCCCTCCACGGTGGATGGCTATGCAACTAAACAGACACAAGTAGTCGTCGTACGTGTCGATGGAATACATTCCCGTCTTCTGTCTTAGCCAATCGGGAAGTTTTCCCGCTCCCATGAGTAGTTGTTGAGCTTCGATGATCATCTTCACCTCGACCAATATCCAACGAACGAAGGTCCATTTTGTGTTTGGTCTATCGACTTTGTCAATGTCCATTCGACCTTTCTCTCTATCGGCTATCCAACTCTCAGTTTTGGAGATCTCGTTTATCCACGGACTGCCCTTTGAGTTTTGTGAAAGATCATCGTAGCGTCGATCTCGATGTTCCTAATACGATACGAGCACGAATACCTCAGATAACATGACGTGGCTATCTCTGGAACTTTTTTATTCATTATGCGATTAGCGACTTCCACGTCTACCTCCCTCTCGAAGGTCCAGATTATCTTCATCCTACCCCTATCAACAGTTTCCCCAGCTTCGGCATATTCGGCGAGAATCCTAGGACCCTCCTCCACCAAAGCTCTGGCGATATTTCTCCACCTACTAGGAGGTCTCCCCATCAGACTTTGATAAATAACCTTGAATAGTGTTTTTTTCTGAGTGTGCTGGGATCGTCTTTTACAGGTGCGCGTAAGCAGTCGCACGCAAACTGGCCGTCGTCTCGTTCTCGAATTTCTCGAATCGTTTTTCGGGGTCGGCAGGCAGTCGCACTCTGCAGCCTCTCCTCGCGAACGACGGCTAGCGCGTCAATTATGCTATCTGCCATAGCTTTCTTGAGTTTCAAACCTCTTAGGGAAATTCCCAAAATCGTAGCTTGCTCTCTCATTTCTTTATGGTTGGCATTATGATGAGTATAACCAATCGATTCTTATCTCTAATAGGGTTTAAGTTGTTGATATGTATGACACATTGCTGTATTATACTGAGAATAACTTATGGATAACTTATCTATAACAGTGCGTCAGAGGTGGTGACTTGATATGTATGACAGGTCTGCTATGTATGACAGATTGCTGTATTATACTGAGTATAACAAATGGATTCCTATCTCTAATAGGGTGTAATCTGTTGATATGTATGACAGATTGCTGTATTATAATAAGTATAACCAATGGATTCTTATCTCTAATAGGGTGTCAGAGGTGGTGCTTTGAATTGTATGACAGATTGCTGTATTATACTGAGTATAACCAATTAATTCTTATCTCTAATAGGGTGTAAGTTGTTGATATGTATGACAGGCTTGCTATGTATGGCAGATCGCTCTATATACATACGAGAACAACATAGGGAGGGCTTATCTCTAAAATGCTGTCAGAGGTGGTGACATCACCATCTCATTGATAACTGCTCATCCAGTCGAGGAAGTATATGGTCTCGTGGTTGATGAAAAAGAGTTTCCAATTCTTCTCATCCATACCGGGCGAACAGTGGGGGGAAAACCAAGTAGTATATGGGAGTGAAAAATGATACCACCCCCTAATGGGAGCCACCGCGCGTAACGGGGTGGCTTGCAGAGGGAGGTGGTATCATTTTGACACCCATATACTACTGAAGAAAACACGTCATTGTGACGCTACTGACGTCATCTCTCATTATATGGTAAACACGAGAGTGGTGTAAGCTACCGTTACCGAGTGGTGTAATTCACCATTAGATTTATGTAAACTACTGGCTGAAATGTAAGAAATTGTTATGACATGTTATTAATGTGAAAATGCTTATTTTCCAGTTGCTCGGAAACACTGAACTTTGGGAATTCAAGCAATACATGTAGTTAATTTGCCAATGATCTTGTTATTTTTTCATATTTGCCTACCTTTCTGGATATCCATGTTTTAAAAAGATGACTTTGTTTATGTATTGATGATCAGAAATAATCTGAAATGATGTAAACACGCAACAAGAAGGTGGACATGTTATTAAACAACAATGTATGATCAGCCATGTGACCGCAGTGAACCACGAGACTTTCCTGTACCAATCCCGGATTATTTGGATACGGATAATAAAATTGTTATTTTTCCTCAGTAAAATGGTTTTCCCAATTATTTATGGTAAATAAATAACACTTTGAACTCATTGTTGCATTTTTAAATCGCTTCAGTATATTCTGCATATCATTTTTTGCAATGTTTGCATGTTTTATTTTATAGCATAGCCACGACATGCCATGTGTGTGAGGAACCACTTGATGGAGACTCTCTCCGAGACCACTACCACATCACCGGGAAGTAGAGAGGGGCGGCCCACACTGCCTGTAACCTCAAGCGGAGGTTAAGCCCGAAGACTACAACAATACATGTGGTCTTTCAAAACTTGCGGGGATTTGACTCGTATCTTATCATGCAGGCTATCTCGAAAATTGAGGGCAAGATCTCATCTATCCCCAACAATACTATATTTGGGCAGCTCCGTGTCATCGACAGCGCACAGTTCCAGTTGGTGTTCCAGCTGTCAAATGTTCCGCATCCTTCCCTCCTGCTCCGATCCTTCGGACTACAATGCACTTTTCCACCCTAAATGAATTGTTACACATTGTGCGAATTATTTCAGGACTTTCATTCCTTTGATTTATATCACGTCTATCTGGCTATCCGGCAACAATTCTGCCTTGTCATGTCTCGTCTTGTCCGATTAACTTTATCGCAGACGTAATGTGCATGATCACCTGGTTACAACAACAACAGCAATGGCTGAAAGTGTTGAATGCGCGCCCACTCCAAAGTAAGTATTATTTGATGAAATATGGCACAGCAAACGCGCCTTGATGAGGTGCATTTAGTGGTCCAGTGAGTTCGGCACATACTTATGTCGTGTTTGCGAATCATCGATTTCCGTGTCAGTAGAAACGGAAATCGATTCGTCACAAAAAAATGACAAAAGTTTGGACCGAAGTACTGAGACCACCAAATGCAGCTTACCAAGATGCGTGTTTTGCGCCGTTAGATCATAAGGACAAAATAAAGGAATACGTACCTTGAATCGGAGGGCTTCTGGAAGTATCTGTAATTTGTATTGTTGTTGTAACCAAGTGATCATATACCTTGAAAGGCACTAGCGTGATAGTCTATATTTCTCTATGCATCGAATGTCCGATCACACACCGCTGTCCCACCTTTAATGCTTTGTCAGTTACATGTATTGAATTTGACGAACGCTTCATATTTGTATATTGACTGAAACCATACCTTTACACTCTCGTAGGCGCTCAAGAATATTGCGATGAGGATGTTTAAGACGACCACGGTGAATATTGCCACGTAGGCATATATATAGATCCGACAGAACCACCAGACCCAGTCGCCTCCCGCCTTCTTGTCCTCTAGTATATAGATCGTGGTGAATATCTCGTCACCGGCGACGAGAGAAAACAACGTACTCGCAGCCATACCCAGTGTCTTGAACTGAAAATTGTGTCGGCCATATTCATTATGAAAATTAACAATACTTGTACCACACATGTTACACTTGTAGGGTATAAAATTGTTAATAAGAACATGTTAAACAACATTCAGCACGTGCGCGCCTAATTATCAAATAAGATGGCACGTTAAAGAAATGCCTCTAGCTAAAATAATGAGGCCAAACTTGAACACATGTTAGCCGCTATACTGGACATGTACATATTTTGTCAACACGGTCCTGGTGTCTGCCAACGAAGGTCTTGCTCTAGTTACAAATCGAGGCCCAACAAGTGGAACACCTGTCAATACTCCATGTGAATAGGGTATATACCTGAATTAAAATTAAACAACATGAATAACTGAGAACCTTTATGTCAGAAAATGAAACGTTTTTTCCCTCTTTTTCAATTTTAGTTTTATTATTGTTGCCTTATATTTGTGTGTGTTTGATGTATTGCTACACATAGACATGGCATTAATACTGCAACGTCTTGTCAATGTTCATTTATTTTTAAAAACATTATAAATAATTAAAGGTAAAAACCGACGCCAAATATTTAAAATGTGATGAAAACGGCACATTCCATCATTTTTATATGCAACTTCAGATAGTGACTAACCATATCTAGTTGATATTTCTCCATGCATACTGTTAAGTGTTGCACGCGCTAATAAATGGAGAAAACATATCGGAAATAATAGCATTGATATTTTTAAAGTATGTGATCGGCTGTGTGTTGTAGGCGAAGCCACAGTTGGGCACACGTAGTGCAATAACGCTATGTTAGCAAGTTTGTACTCCCGCGAATAACACGTGTTTTTCTACCAGGTCATTGTACAAATAGCGTATGCAGACATATGCTTATAGTGCATTTTATTTTTCAAGCCATACACGCAATGCGTACATAAGCAGAGCTAACATTCATAAACGAATGTCACACAGGAAACACCATGTGTAACACATTTACATAGTTGTATTATCACTTTTGAATACGATTGTGCTTTAGACACTGGATCCGTTTCAGAAACGACAAACCTGTACATTCTGAAGTCTGTACATTCTGAAGTTTCAGTGCTACATTACATGGCTTTGATCCGCTCTGATATAAATATATCAAGATTCATCGATGTTGGACTGGGATTCATAGGGGTCACGCGGATGGACATGAAGCGTTAAATTCGAACTTCAGGCTGAATATAGGTAATGATATTCCGCGTTGCGATATAGTATATGAGTAGCCCAGGCATGAAGTTGACGCCGACTCGCATAGGACTTGGAGTTTCCGTTCACCAACTGACACATTTGAGGAAGATGACTGATAATTTCAATTCAGCAAGTCACGGGTGACACTATCCGACAGATATATTCGAGCTCATAGAATAACTTTTGAATATGTTTTGGTTACAACTATACTTAGCCTTGAATGTACGAATGACGAGTTTTTTGTTACGTCTTCATCTGCAAGAAGTTGTGGTCTGGCCTTGTACCGGATCGCGCCCTTCAAATCCTGGTACCTGGCCATCTCTTCGACGACCAGTTTGAACTCACTATCTGATATCTCGTTGTCGGGATATTGCTTTCGACACGATAACGTCGATACTGTTTATCTTCGACCTCGCAAAAACTGCCATTCGGTCATGCTTGCGACTCTTAGCCTCAACCTTGTGTCATAGGACGAATTATTTGTATCAGTATTGTATTGTATTCCAATTCAATACACTTTGTGAACACCCCTTCTTCGTTTTTGTTGTTATTTACGCCTGGGAACTATTATTATACATGTGTACGGCTAGACGGCTATTGTTTCTTTACGCGTCATTGCTTTTCAATGATCCGCTTGCGTGCGCCCTGCGCGATGACCTATGCAGTAGCCAGTACACATTGTATGTGTAAAGTTATAGACTTTGCACGTCTGATATTATTCCTACTTTATCCAAGTAAATATATTTATATATATTTCCAGGTATGTACCATCTTTTTATTATATATTCCTATATAATTGTACATTGTTTCAATATTGGGTGTTATGTAGTTATTTATAAATGAAGCTGCAACATAATTCTCGACTAGCACTTGGGTATTTTACACGTGCGCCGCCATGTTTGCACAGCATGTCGGAGTTGTGTTATTGTTAATGTAATGTTTTAATCATGTCCCGTATTGTAATCATGTCTTGTAAATTATGACCTAGGCAGTAGCCAGTACACATTGTATGTGTAAAGTTATAGACTTTGCACGTCTGATATTATTCCTACTTTATCCAAGTAAATATATTTATATATATTTCCAGGCCTTTGATTTATATTTCGAATCCAGTCGGAGCATTGAGGTGCAAGTAGCGATCTCGTTCGTACCCTACCCCATGGTAGCGAAGCAGCCCGACCGGTGACAATGGTGGCCAGTGTGGATAAATCATCGATGGAATTGTGATTTTGGATACGAGAAGTGGATTATCGTGTGTTGCAGACGGCAGTTTGTACTGCTGATCCATATATGGCATTGTGACATGTGACGTCACACCCGCGAATGAGCATATTAAACAATTGGATATATTTATTCATTCACTCCATCAACTTCCGGAGCGTGTTTGTAAACAAACGCACGCGTGTGTATATCGTTGAAGTGGGCCCACATTGACGGAATAATCGCGATATCGGAACTTATCATCCTTGATTACTGTCGCAGATTACCACGGAACTACGCTGGAGCCGGAGCGATTCATTGGATATGGATGACGCTTTGTATTTCGTGTTGATCACGAAGTAAATACTATTGTGATACATTGTACACACATGTCTATGTACATGTTTGTGTTTCGTGTGTGTGTGTGTTTTGCGTGATAGTGTTTATATTGGATTTGGATTATTATTTTATATGTAGGATGTGGTGAGCTATATTTCTTATGTTACAATTACATGCACGATTGTATTATTGAACATTCTGTGATAGACATTTACATTGTGTGATTGACAGTTAGACGCCAACATATTGTGTAGTTCAGTAGTACATGTACATGTTGGCATAGATATGCTGTGAATACACCTGACTATCGGCAACACATGCACGTACATCGTTGACAAACCGTTAGCTCTGTACTGCAGGACTGCAATTATTGAAAGAATCCAATAAGTACAGCCGTTTGCGATAGCCGAGGTGCACACACATATTGGGAGAAACCTACCGAGTCTTGTCATGTTTTGTCATCTTCACATTACTTTGTTCATTCATATAACCCCGATATAATATATATATATACATATCTATGACCCCGATATAATATATATATATAACCCCACCCTATAGTCGAAGTCTCACCTATATTTTGCGCCTACCCTATATATTTCCCGGCCCTACGACCAACGCCCTACGTCCAGCGTCCAGCGCCTTACGTCCAGCGCCCAGCGCCCAGCGCCCAGCGCCCAGCGCCCAGCGCCCAGCGCCCATCGCCCATCGCCCATCGCCCATCGCCCAGCGCCCAGCGCCCAGCGCCCATCGCCCATCGCCCAGCGCCCAGCGCCCAGCGCCCAGCGCCCAGCGCCCAGCGCCCAGCGCCCAGCGCCCAGCGCCCAGCGCCCACACATTGATTCGCCCGCGCGCCCATTGATTCGCTCGCGCCATTTAAACCTGTTTTTTTCTGTTGTAAACGCCGATATTTTGTTCTAAAATTATATTAATTTCCGAAACGTCGTTACCCAAGTTGTTAAAATTATCTTTTTTTTTCTGGCAAATCCGAACGACAAGGCCCCTTTTCGCATGTCGACCGCCGAGTTATCGATACCACGGTAAACGCAGGTACTTACAGGACATGAACAGCGTTAGCTCAGACGGTTAGCGAGCCGGTTTTCGGGAGTTTTACGAAGTCACCTACCCAGGTTCGAATCTCGCCAGCACATATTTTTATTTTTGTCGATGTTTTTTTTCTCGGTAAGTTTGTTTGCGTTTTTTGTTTGTTTTGTTTTTGTTATTACAGTTATATGATAACAATTACAAAAACGAAAGCGCACGGATGCATCTCACTATATATATTTATTGCCGAACGCTAGATGAATGTTGCCAATAAATATATGCAAGTTGGTCCATAATTTTCACTGGAATACTACAATGTGTGGTATTAGACTAGATACCGAACAAAAAAAAAATGTTGTGATTTTTTTTGGTTGATTTGTCAGTTGTATTTTTTTGTCCTGTTCGTGTGTATGGTAGGTTGAGTGTGATAAATGTAAATCTGTGAACAGATTGAACAGATTGTGAGCATTACATATGCTTGGCAAATACTCATATATGTAGTTTTTAAAAAACAAATACGTGTGGTACAACTCAACATAGACATGGGCAAAAAGAGTTGAAAGATATGGATTTGAAGTGAAACTAATAAACTACTGAGAACTGCAAAACATATGCAATCTTGTGAGTAGTATAGTGTGATACTTCAGAGCCCACTCTGCGCTGGAATAATATGAACTGTGACTGGTGAAATTCTGTGGAAAAGAATTATAAATAGTCAACATAGTAATATAGTGAGACATATTATATCGTGATTGTACAATGGCGGAGCGCGAATTAAGAGACACACGTGAAAGAATAGAGAGACGCGACGAGATACTGCTGGTAGAGGAAAGACAACGACGGCTCGAATTTGAAATTCAAGAATTCCAGAGACAACGAGAGGAATACGCTATACAACAGCGACAGAAACGAGAACGGGAAACGTTAGAAAGGCAGGAAAGGGAATTGAAAAAAGATATTCTTGAATTTGAAAAGCAGAGGGAGAATGTGTTGTTAACGTCGCGAAGAAGTAGTGAACTGATGGATTTAGCCCACCAATATCCACTGGAATCATCACGACGGAATAGTACCGCTAGTGACATACCAGATATTGCAGAGAGACAAAGAAGTGAAATTGATAGACAGATAGGAATGAATGATAAACAACCACTGGGAACTGTGTTCAATAGAAATCGTTGTTCCATGAATAGTGACAATTCCCATAGATGAGTGGAACGGAACACGCGCATTTCAGTAGAAAGATCGATAGATACAGAGAGAGCACAAAGAAAACTAGTGACAGATGAGGAGACAGAATTACAGCTAGAGATGGAACAACATACAAGGAGTTTAATGGAACTTGATGCGAAGATGAAAGCATTGAAACTGAGGGATTGTGATGAAGATGTTGGACAGCATGATAGTAAGACTAGTGGAAGTGAATTGAGAAAGCAGGCTGAACCTGATGTTGATATTGGATTGAGTTATATAAAACAGGGAAAAGAACGAACAGATAGACCAATACAACGAGACTTAGAAAGTCTAGATACCTCACGGAACATTTACAATAAAGGAGACAGAACAGCAGTAAATGTGGACAGAAATATGGATTGTTATAACAAAGTCATTCCAGATAGTACTAGAAAGGAGACTGAATATATAGTGAGTGAATTGGATAGACAGTTAGATGTGTTGAGAGAAGGTGAACAGGAATTGTACCGCCAGGAGAATGAGCGCAGGCAGACAATTATGACACTGGAAAGGAGGAAGGTGTCAATGCTAGCTGTGTTACAGGGACAGAACAGTGGTGGCACCGTATACACGAGGAAGGAAGTATTCCCAAAAGGAAGGAAAGTTCAAACAGAATTAACAGAACCAGGGAATGGAAGGTCAATCTACACAGACTCGCATGAGCTTCATGACAAAATATCCTTAGCAAAAGGACAGATATATCATGAACCTGGTCGGTTTAGAGAGCAAAAGCATAATGAGCAGTCGAAGACAATTGGAATCATTGTGAAACAGGAATTATTGCAACCGAAAGGAAGGAAGATAGAGGCAGAAAGGAATGTATGAACGTATGAATGATGAACGGAAATTGAAATATGATTTGATGGCATCCCGTACTGGACAGTATAACAGACCTGTAAGATATGAAAATGACTTACCCAGTGTGAATGAAGTGACAGCCGATGAGTTGGACAAAGAAAGACGTGAACAGGAGTGTATAGAACGAGAACGAATGTTGATAGCCCTGAAAGTAAAGTCAGAGAAAGAGAAAGAGATATCACGGCGGAGAAAATAGATAGAAGAAAGGGAAATTGAAATAAGGAAAAGGGAAGAGGCTCTGGAATTAGAGAGTGGCATATACGATAGAGGAGATGGTAGCAACCGTAGACAGGGAAGTGAAGACAGAAGAAACTATATGTTTCCAAAATTTTCTGTGTTTTCGGGCGAGGAGCCGACATCCCAAAACAGAAGTGACCTACGAGGAATGGATTTATGAGGTCAAATGTGTGAAAGGTACACACCCGGAACACCAAATCAACCATGCCATCAGGAAATCCCTCCGTGGACAGGCAAAACGTATTTTATTGCCGTTGGAAACATCAGCAACAACTGCGGACATGCTACATAGGCTAGAGAATGTCTTCGGAAACGTGGCTACTGGGGAAAGTGTCTTGCAAGAATTCTACCTTACCAGTCAGCGTGCAGACGAAACAGTATCTGGATGGGCCTTACGGTTAGAGGAAATTCTACAAACCGCGATCGAGAAGGGACACGTAGAGCCAGAGAAAAGGAATGACATGCTAAGGAGAAAGTTCTGGAGATCTCTGAGGAATGAAAAACTTAAGAATGCCACCAGAATTCATTTCGAGACTGAACCCGATTTTGAAGAGCTCAAAAGGCTAGTAAGGGCAGAAGAATATGAGATGAAGGTAGCGACCAAGGTACAAAACCAACCAACACAAATCGATTCAACCACAGATTCCAAATTGGACCTGATGATGAACAAGATTTGTTCACTGGAAAGACAAATGCAGACGTTTGACATGAAACGGTTCTAGAAGTAAGACAACGGAAGAGACCAACGTTATGCAGACAATGGAAACCAACAGAACCAATTAAACTAACAGACACCTCCGTTGCAGGGCAAACTGGAGGTGACAGCAACAACAGCCCTAAAAATGAGAATTTATTTTCGAGACTTGTCGGTCATGCAAATGAATCCAAAATCAATTCTTGCGGTTCAAAGACTCCAGCTCTCATTGACAGCGGATGTATGGTGACAACGATTTCAGAAGATTTGTACAAATCATTACGACCACAACCTATATTGAAATGTGTGGAAGATGTGGGTCTCACGGTATATGGACCAAACGGATCGGAACTACCCTATATGGGTTATATTGAAGCTCATATTGAAACAACTTTCCTGAAGAACTGCGGGATCGATGTTCCAGTTTTGGTAGTACCGTCTACGGAATATAGCCTGAATGTCCCCGTCGTTATCGGAACTAATGTCATCCGCATATGTGAGGAGAATAGCAGAGGACTGGAAAACATCCCAGGCGAGTGGAGTGCCGCATTTATGGCTATACACGACGGATATATTGGAAGTGTAAAATCGCTCAACAAAACGACCGTCGACGTACAACCGTTTGAGACGGTTACTATAGCAGGGTTTGCCAGGAAAAACCGAAGCAGAATTGGTATATGTTCCAGAGTAGTTGCGTTAGACAAACCCGGAACAAGTCAACGGATACCGGTACGAGTCTACAACATGTCTGCTAAGACGATACATATAAAGCCACACGACATGCTGTGCCAACTACAAGAAGTTAAACTTCTCAGGAGTGTAGACCCGGTAGAGAAGAAAGACACAGATGCCGTACATATTGGTAGCCACATAGGCGGTGAAGCTGAACCAACACAGAAACTACCCGAAGGAGTAGACTTAGAAAACACAGATTTGACACCAGAACAACAACAGAGAGTGAAGAACATATTTGCCAAGTGGGACGGAGTGTTTTCTAAAGGAAGTACGGACATAGGACACACAAACCTCGTGGAACATGGGATTAAGTTAGACAATGAACAGCCATTTAAGGAACCACATAGGAAAATACCACCAGCATTAATAGAAGAAGTAAGAGAGCATTTGAATGATATGTTGAAAACCGGAGCTATAAGAAACAGCGAAAGCCCTTATTCGTCAAATGTAGTCATCGTTAGGAAAAAGGACGGAACCATCCGATTCTGCGTAGATTATAGGAAATTGAATAACCGAACAGTGAATGATGCCTATGCAATTACCAGGATAGACGACACCCTACATCAATTGGCTGGAGCTAGGTATTTCTCGAAATTGGATCTACGAAGCGTATATTGGCAGGTCGAAATGAAAGAAGATGAGGGCAAGACCGCATTCCAAGTAGGCACTCTGGGATTTTAAGAGTTCAACCGTATGCCGTTCGGCCTCTGCAACGCACCAGCTACGTTTCAGAGGTTGATGGAAAGATGCATGGGATGTATGAATCTCCGCGATTGTCTCATCTATTTGGACGACATCATCATCTTTTCGTCAACCTTTGAACAACATCTAGAGAGACTGGAAGCAGTTTTCGAACGACTCCAGGCCAACAACTTGAAGCTAAAATCCTCAAAGTGCGAATTCTTTAAGAAAGAGGTTGTCTACTTGGGACACGTGGTATCCGAGGAAGGGATAAAGACAGACCCAGAGAAGATCGAGGCAGTAAGATCATGGCCTATACCGAAATCGACAAAGGACGTTCGGACCTCTATTTAGGATTCACAGGATATTACCGAAAGTTTGTGCCCAACTACGCATCTGTCGCCAGACCACTGAACGAACTGCTAGTTGGACATGGAGGTACTGTGCCCAAGAACAAGCCGACATCATTGGCATGGGGACAGGAACAGCAACATGCTTTCGAGACTCTCAATGTGCTACTGACAGAACCACCTGTGCTGGCATATGCTGACAACAAGTTACCATTCGAGCTTCATACGGATGCATCCGGAAGTGGATTGGGAGCGGTGCTTTACCAGAAACAGGACGGTGTGGATCGGGTAGTCGCATACGCCAGCAGAAGTCAGCGGAGAAGCGGTATCCAGCCCACAAATTGGAGTTTCTTGCGCTGAAATGGGCTGTCTCGGAAAAGTTCCACGACTATTTGTATGGTTCGAAGTTGTAACTGTGACAGACAACAACCCGCTGACATATGTGCTGACTTCTGCGAAGTTAGACGCGACTGGTCAACGTTGGATTGCTGATCTGTCCAGTTACGACTTCACCATCAAATACCGTAGTGGAAAGAAGAACGCCGATGCAGATGGATTGTCGAGACAACATACGGACGAGACACAAGAAGAGAGCTTTCACGACATTCTCCAGGCCATCTCATACTCCGTATCTGCAGATGTTACAGAATGCCCATATGTTGAGAGACTTGCGGAGCCAGGATCATCTGCACCTGTGGAAGAAGTAGTACGGGAGGAACTCATCGCTGCTACTGCCCTAAAAGCACAGGACTGGCGAAGGTCTCAACACAACGACGACAGTATATACCATATCATCAGTTGTCTGAGAAGAAATCAACGACCTAGTACCAAGACTTTAGATAGGAACATCGATCGGAGATACGTGAGAGAATGGGACAAATTGACACTGGATGACGGCATATTGTACCGAAACAGCATCATCGAGGGCCAGCAATGTCGACAGTTATTCACACCAGAACCTCTTCGAGAGATAATATTCACCGCCTATCACAACGACCTTGGTCATCAAGGAAGAGACAGAACCATTTCATTATTGAAACCGAGATTCTTTTGGCCAGGGATCGACAAGTACGTCCAGGAGAAAGTTCGTCAATGCGGACGGTGTATCCGTAGGAAGACAGCACCAATAAAATGAGCGCCATTGGTACCAATAACAACTACTGTTCCTATGGAACTCGTCTGTATTGACTATTTGTCACTGGAAACGTCGAAGGGAGGCTTCGAAAATATCCTGATGATAACGGACCACTTCAGCAGATATGCTCAAGCAATACCCACCAGGAATCAAACAGCGAGAACAACCGCCAAGGCATTATATGATCATTTCTTCGTCCATTACGGTTTCCCGGCCAAACTCCATAGTGGTAAAGGAGCCAATTTCGAGTCGAAGGTCATCGGGAAATTGTGCAAACTGACAGGAACGAAGAAGAGCCGGACGACTCCATATCACCCGATGGGAAATGGAATGGTTGAAAGGTTCAACAAAACACTGTTGAACATGTTAGGCACTATGACGGATCGGCAGAAGTCCGACTGGAAATCCCACGTGTCGACGTTAACACACGCGTATAACGCAGCCGTCCACGAATCTACTGGGTTTCCACCGTTCTATCTCATGTTTGGGCACCACCCTCGTCTCGCAATTAAGCGTTTCTGGGCATATCGCCACAACATGAGAAGGCAAAGAACAGACAGGACTACGTTGACCAGCTCAAGAACCGGCTCAAGAAAGCATATCAGAAGGCATCAGATGAAGCTCGTGAAAGCGGAAGAAAGAACAAGAAATATTACGACCTGAAGGTGCGGGACTGCCTACTACATCCGGGTGACCGTGTCCTCGTGCAGAACGTTGGAGTCCTGGGCAAGCACAAGTTAGCGGACAAGTGGGAAGCCGATCCATACATTGTGAAGAAGCCACCCATGGAAAGCATTCCGGTGTATGAAGTTTACAAGGAGGCAGGTGGTCCAGGGAAATCCAGGATGTTACACCGGAATTTGCTGCTGCCATTTATGAGCCTACCTTGCCCGACGAGTTCGCAGCGCCAGGACATGGAAAATGAGCCGATTACACCTACCACATCAGACAGCAGCTGTTCGGCAGCAGAATCAGAGGATACACCTGAGAGACAGGAGCGGCCGCCATCACCACGATACGTCATTCCAAATAGACGTAGTGACAACCAACCGGAGGAGTTGTCGTCGGACGAATCTACGTGTGAGGAACCTACACCACCTAGACTTCGACGAAGTAGACGACAGGGGAATCCACCACGTCGGTTGTGGGGCGATGAGTGGGTGACGTCACAGCCGCAACAACAGCAAGAACACGTACACGTAGTTGAGGTGTAAGACACTGATGTGGTGTATGTGTAACTTGGTGTAGTACAGATTACAGATTAAGATACCGAGCTAGGACTAAATTCACCATAGCGAAGATAGCGAAGACGTTTTAAGGTTATTTTACTTTATTGGGATATTTTTCTTATATTCGTCACTATGATTTTGTACTTTCACAAACACTTTACGCGAGACATTATCTTCAGTGATAGTGCCATTCTTGTACGTGCAAACGTTCATACCTACTACTGTGGAGAGTTTTGTTTTCACCTGTACTTTGAGGTAGGTACTCGTATCGGAGAGGTTACATTTTCTCTCTGACTGCTTTCGTTTCAGATATTACCCTACAGTCCACATTTTAGATGTCGGGACGACATTTT
Organism: Conchocele bisecta; assembly: GCA_029237695.1. NCBI lineage: Eukaryota > Metazoa > Mollusca > Bivalvia > Lucinida > Thyasiridae > Conchocele > Conchocele bisecta. The sequence goes on from CM055266.1 coordinate 127,655,962, forward strand.
CCCGAAGGGGGGAAGTATGTCATAGGACGAATTATTTGTATCAGCATTGTATTGTATTCCAATTCAATACACTTTGTGAACACCCCTTCTTCGTGTTTGTTGTTATTTACGCCTGGGAACTATTATTATACATGTGTACGGCTATACGGCTATTGTTTCTTTACGCGTCATTGCTTTTCAATGATCCGCTTGCGTGCGCCCTGCGCGATGACCTATGCAGTAGCCAGTACACATTGTATGCGTAAAGTTATAGACTTTGAACGTCTGATATTATTCCTACTTTATCCAAGTAAATATATTTATATATATTTCCAGGTATGTGCCATCTTCTTTATTATATATTCCTATATAATTGTACATTGTTTCAATATTGGGTGTTATGTAGTTATTTATAAATGAAGCTGAAACATAATTCCCGACTAGCACTTGGGTACTTTACACGTGCGCCGCCATGTTTACACAGCATGTCGGAGTTGTGTTATTGTTAATGTAATGTTTTAATCATGTCCCGTATTGTAATAATGTCTTGTAAATTATGACATAGGCAGTAGCCAGTACACATTGTATGTGTAAAGTTATAGACTTTGCACGTCTGATATTATTCCTACTTTATCCAAGTAAATATATTTATATATATTTCCAGGCCTTTGATTTATATTTGAAATCAAGTCAGAGCATTGAGGTGCAAGTAGCGATCTCGTTCGTACCCTACCCCATGGTAGCGAAGCAGCCCGACCGGTGACACTTGCGGGCCACCAGTCTGCAAAAGCAGGCATGCCCCTGCCGCAATCGCACTCAATGCCACAACGATCGGTTGTTGACAATAAAGACACATCTCCATCCCGCTCAAAACGGAAGCTGAGGCTAGCGTTGTGTTCACTCCCTCGACGACGTTGACAGCCCGCCTATATGTGTTGCATGACTCGCCCGCGTGTCTCCCTCATGCTGGAGAATATGTTGTATCTCAACAATCATGGTCATCCTAAAAGATGCCGGGTCAGCCGGGAGCTCGATTGGTAGGCGATTTTTGTAACGAAGTTAATAAAACGCGTCGTCGAATATCGTAATCCTTGACCTCTGCCCCTCCTGCTTAGTGACGCCATACGTCTGCTCTACCCCGTTCAGGACGAGGTTCACTCGGACTTCGGTAATGTGTTCCTTAAAGTTGACCGAGCAGACTGACATTCGCAGAACCGTCCCGGACGCTGTCGTGGAGTATCCCGTATATCTGTTGCTAATACTAGTGGTACCTGGCGCGCAGTGCGCCCCGCTCCTCGGCCAAAACTGTTATGACGGGATTTGGAGCCCTCCTTCTCATTGCCGCCTCATCATTGCTGTCTGTGACTGGGTCGCGGGAGCCTGGGAAGTATATGCTCTTTATTCCGTTATTTTGAGAACGGCTGAAATCTGGCAATCGTTATTTAATTATTGCATTTTATCATCTCGAATAGAAATCTTCAATTTGTGGATGTGCCCCGATTCCAAACCTTTCATCCCGGGGTTTGGGAAGTCTATGGTCAGGGTTCCACCATAGAAATAAGAAATACTGGCGTGTACAGCCTTAATGAGAGTACTAGGCCCCCCGTCTAACGAGTTGCATGATGTGTTCAGTTGATCCAGGTGCACCCTGAGTGTTTCCGTGAAGGCAAAGCCCACGGGGCCGTCGCTGGCGTACTTGCCAGCCCCAAACCATCCATTATTGCCGGTGTATGTTGTTGTAAAATTCCGAGCCGCACGGCCAACGCCGGGCTGATTCTTACCCGGTTGGGGGGATCGACGGTCAATGTCGCGAGTCCGGTGGCTTTCGAGATTGCTGGGTCGGCCACCAAGCTGCTTCACGACTACTGAGGGGCCGTTTACCATGTAGCCGAACCCTTCGTTCATCTCCACGTTTCGCCATCCGACCGTGAAGGTGACCGATCTGAGTCCGGCGTGGCGTTCCCTGAAGGGTGCAAGCTTCGCTTTGAACATTTGTGAGCGTAGCAAATATGACGATATATCATTATGGACACCAAGGCGTTTAGCTGTAATTCTGATGCGAAATGCCGCTAAGCAGGGACAGCTGGAGCAGCTGGTTTTCAAACCAACTTCCCCGACATCTTTGAAAAATAATATAGGCTTCGCATGATCCATACTAACGATACCGTGAACGGGTGGAAAGCGACCCGATGCAGATTTTGGAGAATCAGCTCAACTTCGCCATATGGTGTGCAACAGCCGGATGCAGCGTTTCATCGTCGGACCATATCGCCGCGGAGGACGCCTTCCTGAGGGCCGCTTACGACTTTCACGTGTATTACACTATTTGGAGGATTCTCAAAGAACATAAAATCTCTCTGCCGCAGGACAACGGCTGCAATCCCATTTACAACACCTATGACTGTAGGGCCTTTTGAATACTTTGTAACGAATGTGGGGTCTCAAAAGACACGGTCAAGCGCCAGAAAGCATTTCCGAGCAGCACTGGCCTTGGGGACGTTTATATTCGGGGCCACGGGGCTTGGACGCAGACAGATTTTAGGCACGACCTCTCCGACGACCACATTGTCAGTCAGAACGCCGGGAATTTTGACCCCACAACGATGACCTTCGGGCCGTAAGTTTCCGACGGCTGGCACTGCGGCCTCTCATCCTGCGATTGACTACCTCCGAAACCAGCTCACGTTGATTATATACAGCAAGCTGCTGGGGTCCAGGACGTATGGGGAACATTTATGTTAGACAATGGTCTGGGGTTCACGCAGGCCGCGGTTCCTCGCCTCAACGACTATCGCGGATACGCCTGGGCCATCCGTGATGCACAGGCGTAAGCGCGCGGCGCTATACTGGGCTCAGGAAAGGCGTTCGATACCCGGAAACAGTTCTTAGCAAACGTCGAGGACGCCATCTCATCTTCGGTGAACCTCCCGACGGCGATCCAGCGGTATCAAGACGTTTTGCAGTATGCTGGCACCCCAGTGGACTATGTATTTGGAATAGGTCTTTACATGGCACAGAGCAATATGATTCTACGAGACGGCCGGGTTGGCGATTACAGATTGACACCGCCCAACAAATGATCGGCCACAACGGGAAAGTGAACACAGATACCATCAAGAGCACAGCCGAGCTGGCAATTGGAACCGATTTCATAAAACCACAAGCACCTGCGGAAAGTACTATAGCACTTGATACAACAACGCAAAGTACCCCAGCGCCAAGTGCAACCGCACTAAGTGCAACATCGGAGCAGCAGGCTGAACAAATTGGGCTGGTCGTCGCCCTCGTGGCGATCGGGCTATTCGCGCTTTGAATTTAGCCACTCTCCTTCGGCGAAAAGCAGGAGACCAGCGACCGCGACGACTATAGCCCAAACATTCTCGGCAAGCCATCCAGCTGTTATTGACAAGATGGAAAGCAAGAAGGACACGAGCCCGCCTATCAGCACAGGCAGTGCTTTTCCTGCTAATTTAGCCAGCAGACTGTCGAGGCCTTTTAGCTACTCTTTTACCCACTCCTTGGCTCCGCTGGCTGACGCGGGTGCTGACGCTGGCGCAGCCGAAGCACCACCGCCCATGAGAGCTAGAACTAGGGTCAATATAGTCTTGCCGAGGGCTGTGAGGATGCTCACGATTGTGACGCCCTGCTCTCTGAACAGCGTGCGAAGACGTTCACTGAGTGTCGTGTCCTCATGCAGGACCCGCGAAATTGTTTCGCGGATCCGGCTTATTTGGGTGAGGAGCGCCTCAGGGTTAGCTGAGGCAGCCTCCAAGCGAGTTTCTCTTTCTTCCCGCGACGCCCGCAGGCGTTCAGTTATCCGCCGCTTATCTTCTTCATCATGGGCTTCTTCCAGATTTATTTTAATAGCGCGATATGTTCTTCCAACACCGAGAGTTTGGTGAGGTTAAGGTTCAGTTCGCCCCGGTATGTCTGCAGGGCTTTGTTAAGTCCCTGTAACTCGCGAAGGTTTAACGATTGGCCATATTAACATTTTCGCTGAACGTAGTCTGCATTGTGCGAATAACGTCGGTGGCGACGCGCCGGAGCTCGGTGAGCTCGACCTTTTCTATTTCATCGGCCGTCTTCGCCATCGTTTCGTCGGTAGACTGGACGTTTTTTGTCATTTTTTGAGACAGCCGTGACTGGTCCTCGATCACTCCAAGGGCTCGAGCGATGAGTACTCCATTTTATTCACGGAAGAAGCGCTGAGGAACAGGGACGGGTTGTTCTTGAACATCAGTAACTTCCAGTTCTTTCCCCCACTTTACCCACAGGTCTCCACTTTTAGTGCTGCGGAACTCCAACTTGGCATTAATGCCGTATTTGGACACCTCACACTCCCACCGTTTCACGAGGGACTCCGTTTCCCCGAGAGGCGCCAGAACATCATTGGCGATCACCGCAGGAATCTCGGCACCGTCCGCCCATGCCGAGCCATCGTCAGGATGACCACGATAAAAGTGCTGGTAATGAGGTGATGCCAATCGACGACAGCGACATCTACAATTGCTGCCATAACATGTGGAAGACATGCGCAAGAGTGCGAAAACCAGGCCAATCAGGGTATTTATACCAGCCGAAATCGGAACGTAACCAGGATTAGAATCGGGACTGGTGACAAGGCAGATAACGTCGCGAGCGACAACTAGATCGCAGCCGCTTACGGCAACAGCTTCTACATCCCACTCGACTTTGAGCTGCCGGAGAGCCACATGCCATACTATCAGCTTTGGCGGATCGCCTCTAATACGAAGTAACGTTCGACGACTACGGCCGAGTCTACAATCAGCTCTACAGCCACGGACTTCGTGCGCATCAGCAGTGGGACGAAACTAAAAAGCAGTTTGCTGCCGGCTCTAAGCGCGCCCAAATACCTACTGCTCTCGGACGTCTCTCTTGCACAGTTCCTTACTTCTAAGTACGCGCTATGGCTAGACATGCGAGCCAGCGACGACGACCCACTCCACGGTAGTGGGCTCCGAGTTGTGAACGCGAGCGAGGGTGTGACGATCCAGATAGCTAAAGAGGAGGCATACGGAGCTGGTTCATTGAACGTCTACCTGTATATCATGCGCAACTCAACATAGAAGATGGTCGATTTGTCTCAGCTTTATGCTAATTAGGATGGCCACTCCGCCATAATATGTGGGAAGACTGGATGCGGACTTGCTCGAGTGCCCTTACCGCGATGCCTTTCGACACATTGTCATACAGATCCACTGCCCGTGGATCTGGGCTGACCCTGAGGTCTACGTCGTTGACCCAGGTGAGCGCCTCCACGATTGGCTTCGGGTCTTTAACCAAATATTTCAGGGCGAGCCCATCTTGTACGTTGACGACTGCTCAGCCAAGGCGGCGATGACTAAAAGGAAGGACATACTCTCCGAGCTCGTATTTTCTGGCCGGCATGCGGAGCAAAGCGTATGGATCTCCACTCAGAAGTACAACGCCATCTTCAATGGTCTGCGCGAGCAAACGAAATGGGTCGCCCTCTTTCACTGCAATGACCGATACTCCTTTGATGACTGCCTTCGAGAGGACGACGTTATCCCAACGCGTGAGGAGCGACTAGAGGTTAGGGAGATTACTTCCGAAACTAAGCACACCAAGCTTCTGCTAAGACTGATCAACCAACTAGTTACAAAGTGTTAAAGGTACATGCCCACTCAGTAGGCAAAAAATGTTACTTACATCGGAGACATCATCTGAGGGATGGGATATCATTCGGTCGCATAGTGTCTATTTTTTTGGGTATTGTTTCAGTAGCTATCTTTATTATTGTACTTGCTATTGTTTCGGCTGTGATATCTAAATTTCCTGTATTAAGAATGTCGTTCCAATTGACAGAGTTTAACTTTGTTCTGTAATTGTCATAATTTCCTCGATCGTAGAGCCAGACTTTTCTTTTATATGTTTGTGTATGAAGATCAGTGTTGATTCCACTTACCGTCGTCTGAAATATTAAGTCCCAGGTGTTTGTGTTCGTTAAATTTATTCAGAGTTTGACCGTTCATTATGAGATTGTGGTGATGTGGTTTATTTTGTTTCCTAGAGAAGACCATGGTCTCAGGCTTTGAATGATTGAATTTCACTAACCACCTTACCGACCATTGGTGACTTGTTTCTAAATCGAGGTTTAATGTGAGTGACGAGGATACTGGGTCTTCAACAATTATTTACTGACTAGTGTCATCGGCAAATAATATAATATTAGAGTGTATATCATTCGCTATGTCATTTATGTATATTCAGAATAGAAGCGGACCGAGGATTGAACCTTGGGGGACGCCTGCATCTATAGATGTCCATCGAGATGATGTGTTCCCGTTTACTACTCGTTGGTGTCTCAGAGAAAAGTAGGAAGAAAACCACTCTAACAGGGGACCATTGATACCAACAGATGAGAGTTTGAATAAAAACCCGTTATGCCACACTCTATCGAGAGCCTTAGATATGTCACAAAAAAATCGCACGAACTGCCTTTCCTTCGTCCAATACTTTACATATATCATTATATATATATGCCAGTTGATTTACTGTAGAGTCTCCCTTAGCAAACCCAGACTGGAACTATGTCAGTTTCTTATTAGTAGTACAAAATTGTATACGTATATATGAACGCATCGTTCCATAAGCTTGCTTGCCTATACAGCTGAGGAAAGATATCGGTCTGTAATTCTGTGGGCTAGACGGGTCTGACATTTTGAAACTTGGGGTGATGTTGGTTATTTTCCATGGGGCTGGAAAGAAAGATATATTTATTAGCTTATTGAAGTAATCAGATAGTGGGATAGAAAGCTCTAGAGCACCTTCGCATAAGAGTCGTGGGCTGATCAGATCTCGGCCGCTTGCCTTGGATGGATTTATTAATGCTATAGCGTCAGTCTTTTCTCTAAGATCATCATAATTACCACGATCGTAAAGCCATATCTTTCTTTGATATGTAGTTGTTATCGATATTTTTTAATTTGAGTACAGCTACAACCGGGAAATGGAATCTAATCAGATCAGGAATAAATGGATCTCGTTTCTTTAACGAATATAAGATCAAAGAGCAAACACGAAGTTACTGTGAAATGAGTGGGTGTATAAATTAATTGTTCTGCGTTATAGGAAGTAATAAGATGGCTTAGTTTATTGGCATTTGAAGTATGTACATTTATATTGAAGTCACCAGCAACAATAACATTGTCACATACTTGATTAAATGCTCGGTCAATGCTTTCCTCCAGTAATGCCCAGTGATAGTTATTTGAGTCTGGTGGTCTATTCATGCCGCCGATTAATAACTGTTTTCGTTGTGTATGTAATTCAATCCAGACAGATTCAATACTATTAACTTCTAAATATATATGCCGTGATGCCTGGATACCTTCTGTTACGTAGAGTGCTACCCCATCCCCATGTATATCAATTCTGTCAGAACGAAAAGGGTTTTAAAGTTAGAGATATGTAGTTCGTCCTCGGTCAATGTTTGCGTGAGCCATGTCTCCATAAATATAATTACATCATATTGTTGTGATTCGATTTGCAAAATGTCCAGTTTTTGTTTCAGACTTTGTATATTCAGGTGCATTACACTGAGCCCTCGATTGAGTAGCTCAGTATACGAATCGGTTGATATCGAGAGGAAGTCAGAATTGGAGCTTGGACCTGGGTTGAGATGTATATCACCAGATTGTACTATTACAAGACCTTGAATATAGTACAGTAACGGCCCATAACTAATAAGAATGTGGAATGTAAGAAAATGGATATTCCATTGAGACTGTACTGCCTCCTGGCGCACGGATAGCTCATAGTTAATCTCTATGGAACCTACTGATATATAATTACGTAATATGACGCTTCCGTGCGCCAGCGCTGTGCTTCACGAGTAGAACGTAGAACGACGGGCGGGGTGGGGCTGACGGTATAATGTTTGCTATTATCTGGTGACGAAGGTTCGCGGAAATATCGCGTGTAAAACATGAAATAAATACAATACAACAAGAAAGTTAGCATGTAACCTGTTTTCGAAATTCGAGATGAGAGAGTATGACGCATGTACTATGAGGTAATCAACAGCAGCTATGTACATAAGTACATAAGTAAGTGGGCATGTAGCTGAGAAAAGACACAGAAAGACATAGACATGTTCACACGCACGCACGCACGCAAGCACGCAAATGCATACAAACATAGGCATACACACATACATATAAGTATACCAGCCTGACATGGCGTTGTTTACATGCTTTGTTTATATAAACATTGGTGTATAAATAACCATGGAATTCCTATAGGTATTTCCCTGTTTATTATGGCGCGTCGCTATAGTCATGATCGATATATTGCGATTGACAAAACAGTTTCTCATACGGAGCAGTGGGTAAACTGGCGGCCAACGGTGGCACTTGATTTTAAGCTTGCACTGCATGCGTTCGATCCTCACTTTGGCCATTATATATATATATTATTTTGTTTAAATATTGTTTTTGTGTTGTTTTTTTTTCGTTTTAATGCATCTTTACATGTAACAACAATTGACATGGTAATTATGAACCACATGCATCCACATTTATTTGTTTATTATCTGAAGTGAGAGGTTTATTTTTCGACATGGTGTTCTCCATATTTGCATTTGTAGTGAGTCGAGGTGGACTTTCACAATAACACACGAATGTGCAGAATGCATTTCACAATGATTAGGTTCAAAGTGAAGTGTTTTATAATGTTGTGTAAAAGTAAATGCACGACTGTTTCGGGATGTGTGCGTTACCTCTGGCGCCAAAATAGTAAAAGCGAGAGAAAAATGTATGCCTTTGGCAGGATCCGAACTCACGACCATCCGATCACAAACAGCAGATGTACCCACTAGAGCACTAAACGATGTTAATATTATTAGCAATTCTATCGAATGTTAATGAGTTTGCGCTGGTATACAAATACCATGTCTACAACATATGACGTAAACTATTTAAAAATAGCACGTGTTTACAATAATATTTACAATAATAACGCGCCATCTCAAAGCGGTATACCTCCACACACGCACACAAGCACACACAGGTTGTATGCCGGTGCAGGCGCTGATCTGTGTCTATGTCTATGCTGGCCATACACGTCGTAAGGTTCCCTTTCACAACATGTGGCCCCGATTAATTTATACAGCATGTTACATGTTTAGTGTGAAAACAATACAACATTATGTGATATTTACAGCAAGTATGGACATATTTGAAATTGCGCCAAACAGGCAAAAATAGTGCAACCGGAATGTGTTCTAATGCAGCCAAGTCACCAATATACCGTTACGCTTACATATGTAGCGGGGAAATATGTGCATGTCACTATGTAGTTGGATATGAACCAGTTGTTATGTCTGGCATTATATACGTAGTAAATTTTGCTCCAGGCATTGTGGGTGGGAGGGGTAAGATCATGTTGATGATTCCAGTATTATGTACCTCCTTGTAACTTTACTATGTCACATTGTATACCATTGCACACAAAAGGCTAAACGCATTCCGTACGTTTGCAGGTTTTTGTAGGAAACGTGTCACGTGAACACAGATTGATTGCACCTGTATGTATTAAATTGTATTAATTCCGATGGGTCATCGAGACGAGACTTGGCCAACTATACAAAAGCATGCATATATACCTGGCTATGTGCGTTTTTTAAAGAACGAAACAAATCGTGCGTGCGACATTATACGTTACAAAACGGGGCTAATCGGCTGTTAACCGGTGAAGACCATTTTACGTGTGTTTTGCTGTTATGTATCTCTGATTACAATGTCGTTTCATGACTGCAAAACACTAGAACGTGCCGTAAAGCACTAACATGTCTGATTTACAGTGAAACACCCCGAGGTGTCCGGTTTGGAGAGGTTCCACTGTACGTGTAAATATACAAAATAAATAGTTTTGAATAAGAATACACGTATAAAATACCCAATTTTACTTCGAACAGACAGTTCATATCTGCAGTCTGTACACAGTTCACTCGGTTATATCTCTGCAAAAACAATAAATCACGACATCTATTCAACTAAATGTGAAACAATCAGCGTAGACTCCGACCAGAATGCACATCCGTGCGATCAAAATATGAGTCCACACAGCTTGTCATTATAATACTAACTGTATCAGAATATTTTGCAAATTAATATCAATAGCCTTTTGAATTTGACAATAAGTGTATGTTTTGTGAGATCCAATAGTGTGAATCCTACCAGATCGGGCATAACCACGGTCTAATCGGATCCACACTATATAGGTCGCTGACTTTGTTATACATGTTTGTTATTTATATATACACAAATATATATATATAAATAAACGGATTGTCCACTGACAATACAAATAATCTATGGATACGCTGACCAAACCCCTAAAATATATAATGTCATGTGTAGAGTTAGAATGTACTGATGGTGGAGATGAAACAAAAGTTATATTGAAAGATATACTGTTAGATCAAACTTATGTAGCCTGATAACAATACATTTATTGCTTCATTGATGGAATGGTCAACAGCGCAGATCCTGATGAGACTGTGATGACACATGTTGACATGGATCTACACTGGTTCCAAAACACATAAGCCCAATTTATGCAGTCACAGCTACTAATCATACAAGTGGATTATCTCGCTGCATGTACATACCTTGACGTGGTAGGGTCCCAATACGACGTAGCCGGCCCACCAGAATCCGAAGAACAACAAAAACACGCACAGTATATATGCCATCACATTGCCTAGTGCTCTATATGTCGTGGTGAGCAGCAACTGAAACCGTCAATTATTACATGTATGTAGCACGATGTAATTAACCCTTACACCGCTTACATCTTATTTCTTTTGTCGTCTGCTGTTTATTTACTATGTTCCATTTGTATCATCAAAACATGCTTTGACAGCACTTTAGAATAACTTACAAACAACCATGTTTTTATTGAGCAGTAAGACAAGATACAAAAGCAACAGCAGACGACGATTGTTGTGTGTAGAGGTCTAAGGGTTAAGGTCACATACGTATTGTAATGAGTAAACTAACAACCTAACCCGAATTTTCTGTCTGTAACGCAGGACGACTTACAACCAGAACGCACAAAGGCCATTAATCTGTCAAAAAGGAAAATGTATGCTGTAAATAAATCCTATAAATAATTTAGCAAATGGTCAACAATAATTACAGTTGTAATCAGTTATAAGTTATTTCTTAAGCAATTAGGTCATAGACATATACATTTGGCTTCACTGATATTGCTTCATAAGACAGATGTGATATATGAATATACAATATGTGTATATTGTCTTGTTTCTGTATACTATATGGTAAATTGAGTTGTCATCTACGCCATCTTTGTATGTACAAGCCATCGTACAGTTTCACTACTTCGAGCATTTGACACATACAGCAAATAATATGACGGTAAAACTAATGAAAGTTGGTGCAATACACCATAGACAAATATGGCAACAGGTGGCTATACATATTATGCAAGAAAACTCTACACAAGACGGGATATCTGAGAAGTTCTCCAATCAATCCCAAAATAAAGTTCAATGTGCAACGTTTCTATGTGATGCACAGTTTATTGTTAGTGTATACGTTACCAATATGTAAAGCCATATCTACTCGTATTATAGGCGAGGAGACAACAATGACAATACACTCATATAACTGCTTACATGTCACTGTATTTGATACAGTATGCATGGTAATACAGATATATATTGGCAGCACTGTGTATTTATTTAACTGTTACACAGCCATTACTGGATTATCAAATGTTTTAACAACACGCCAACACTTCAGAAATCAGACGTTGTATATAAATGTGATGTGATGGAAAAATGCCACAAGACGTTGTTGTTTAACATCTTTAGAATATACTCGTATTGCATTAAATAGTATTTATGTAAAGGTCACGTTGTTTGTGGTATGTGTCAAGCGCAACAAGAGGTAAAATTGACTGATGGTTCATGTTCATATACATGTATGTAAAACATATATCCCATCACACTTAGGAACGAATTATGTTTGAATCGAGTACTTATCACGAGTCCCACGGGTTCTTAGGTACACACAAAAGCTATTAATCTTATGTGTCAAGTTGTAAAATAATAGCAGTAAAAAAATCACAAAAAATTACATGTTTTAAGTCACTTTAATCCCTAATGATAATTACAATAAAATCCAGACGGTGAAAATAAAGGGGAGTAATTACGTTACTATCACGAATTACAAAATGTCGTGACACGGTATTGGAAGAATGGGAATAAATACGTTTAAAAAAGAAATTTGTTTGTTCAGGTACGTTTTGTTTTGAAGGCATGACTGATCCATTAACATGTAATATGACATATGATATGAAATTGTGATATTTGAATTATTGATTGATTTTTAAATGCACAAATCCATGCGCCAACGAACATGGACTAATTCGCAGAAACTTGATGCGTTTGCGTCCTGACTGTAAGTCGCCCTGCGTTACAAACAGAAACTTCGAATTACTAACAACCTATTGAATTAAACTTCTTTCATATGTGGCTGTGACTGGAGAAATGGGTGTTATGGGTTTTGCGACCAGTGCAGTTCTGATCCGACTGACTTCGCCATTCCATCAATTTAGCACTCAACATGCTTCTATCCAGCAATAATTAGAATGAGTTAGAACGAATTCGAATTCGTTAGAACGAAATAATTGAAATCGTTAGAACGAATTTGAATGCGTTAGAATGAAATTATTGAAATTGTTAGAACAATTCGAAAGCTTTCGAACGAATTCGAATCCGTTAGAACGAATGCGAATGCGTTAGAGCGAAATAATTGAAATCGTTGGAACGAAATTGAATGCGCTAGAACGAAATCACTGGCATCGATAGAACGAATTGGAATTGGAATGCTTTAGAACGAATTCGAATGCGTTAGCGCGAAATAATTGAAATCGCTAGAACAAATTCGAATGTGTTAGAACGAATTTGAATGTGTCAGAACGAATTCGAATGCATCTGAACGAATTCGAATGCGTTAGAACGAAATAATTCAAATCGCTACAACGGAATTGATTGCGTTAGAACGAATTGGAATGCATTAGAACGAATTCGAATTCGTTAGAACGAAATAATCAAATTCGTCACAACATTTGTTTCTCGTCTCATGTCCCTTATAAAGCTCCGTAAGGATGAGATGTCGTTTGACGCAAGTGTTAAATAACGGACAACGGACAGACTACGATGAACTATGGGTGATGGGAAAAGCTCACTCATGTGAGCTAAATATCAATATGCGGATGATACATATTTCGGGTCATGATCAGTTCACTGGTGGAGTTCATATGAACCGCTCATAGCAGCTTGTTATAGGCTACTTACTTGGAACTTGTTATGGAACTTGAAGTACCGTAGCAGACTGACCACGCACAGTATAAACCCAATACTGAGCCAGAAGGCATAGCTATCTACCATTTGCACCGTATACGTCTTTTCCTGAAATGGTGGACAGCGAAAAGAAAATTTCAATATGTATGTCCAGTAGAGATACGTGTGCTCACATTCATTCATGTGACAGAACCCTCTGATCGGGACATATTGGACGTTTACGACTGGTAAGTTTTGTTGATTATCTTTATGCTATTAAGCACATTGTTCATTCGACTGACCACTTTTGCTTTTTACGTAGAGCAGATTCAGTGTTCCTACTCAACGGGAAAATCTCGCCGTTAAATTAGTCACGTAATCAAACAAGATGTACTGGGAATGTAGCGTTCGTTTATGAGACTGTGATAAATGGGGCTTATGGGATTTATGACAAGTGCAGCTCCTGATCATCATTCATATAGCCTGATAACGATCTATATTCTTTGTTAGAAGCATGACGACGAATATTTCATTGGTGGAATGGCGAACAGTGCAGATCTTGATCAGACTGCAGATGCATAGGCTGATCTGGATCTACACTGGGTGCAGAACGCATAAACCCCATTTCTCCAGTCACAGCCACATATTATGTATATACGATCGCGATATGTATCGTATCGTCCCAATGGGTGGTTGGTTGGGAACATGTGAAGTGTAAAACTAACGGCAGGATTCATCCTTTCCGGAATCCCGATCTACCTGGTTTGGCCCTCAGGTACGTATATGGCCTTCTGGTACTTGAGTTGGATCCGGTTATACCCCATTTAAGAGTAATAGGATTAGTACTAATCATATCACTTTTAGGGGCCAGGGCTAAATGACTCTGGGGTGTTTAGGAACTGGCAACAGGTCAGGTTATTCTAATTTCAGGACTGAATATATATTATTGTAAATATTCAGTTCTGATTTTGGGCTTTTCCGCCGATCACAACAGGTGACATACGAGACTTGACCCCGTTGACCCGGCCTAAAATGACATTGGCTGTTGACAACCCGTTAAACACCATCAATCAATCAATCAATGAATCATATCGTCCCAGCCCTACCTAATACTTGTTATTGGTTTTGCATAACATATAAGAGGGACATTACTTTGATTTCTTAGAATCTTGTTTATTCATTCAGAAAATGTGAATAAAGTTTATTCATCATGAAATTGTTTTATTATACATCTATAAATTGACCCCAGGGTGTAGAATCACAAGGTCTATTGTTTTGGTGCGGGGTGGGGGCGGTTGGTTTGAGAGCATGCGAAGGCTAAGCTTAATGTCGGGATTCATCCTTTCCGGAATCCCGATCTACCTGATTTGGTCCTCTTGTATTTGATAGTTGAATCCGGCTGTACCCATTGTAAGAGTAGTAGGATTAGCACTAATCATATTGCTTTGTTTTAGGGACTGGTGCTATGTGACTCTAGTTAGGTTAGGACCGGGCACCAGGTCAGGTTATTCTAATTGCAGGGCTGAATATATATTATTGTATATATTTAGTTCTGATTTTGGGATTTTCCCCCATCCATTCAGGGGAAATATGGGATTTGACCCCATTGACCCGGCCTAAAATGAGTAGCTGTTGATAGGCCGTTAAACACCATTAATCAATCATTATATTGTTTTGGTGTTAATGATGAAACTGTCATAGTTGCGTTCTGAGGTAAATCTTATATTTCTTCCTTTTAATGATTGCCATGTTCCAGGCATTAACGCTAGGAGTCCGACAATACCAAAGTTAGCAAGTTCGCTTCTGTAGTTTTTCTGAACATTCGTCAGTGAATACCAAATCCAAAAACAGTTGACTTGAATGTTCAGACAAAATACAGAAGTAATGTTGCTAAATTTGGTAGTGTTGGACTCGCAGCGTTAATGGCTGGAACATGGCCATCATTAACAAGAAGAAACAGCAGTCATATTGATGAAAAATAAGATTTACCTCAGAACTCATGGGCGCCGCCGTGACAGTTTCGTAATTAACATCAAAACAATAGACCTCGTGATCCTACACCCTGTTGTCTGAAGGTAGAACTATTTTGTTTATGAGTTTAGACAAACCAGTCACAATTGAACCTTGTTATGCTGTTTCTGAGCAACTGGATATGTTGAGTACGTGTTCATTCGACTGAGCTCGGAACGTTCAGTACGGTCTACCTACTGCGCATGTGGGCGGAGCTTAGCAGTGCTTAACAAAAACGAGCCAGTCGAATACGTTCAATATGTAAACATTGTCGTGTTTATTGGCATAGCATTAACTTAAACATGGGCTCGTGGGTTTACTATGGTACGTATACTGTAGAACCTCTCTAAACCGGACACACAGACAGTCGGTGTATACTTAATTGTATGGATTCCATTGTCGTCTATCCCTGGTGATAATGCATGTTCATGTTCCAAAAGCACATCCACATGATTAACAAATTTATATGTCTCATTTACAGTGGAACCTCTCTGAACCGGACATCCTAATGACCTCCCATGGTGTCCGGTTTAGAGAGGTTTCACTGTATTTGATTTGTTTATGTTTGAGACGAGTCCTTCGCTGTTGCGTTTACTAGTCCTGCCGAACTACAACGGGACCCGGACTTGGCGTATATATAATGGGTTTTGGGTGATTTTGCATCTTCAGGACCTATATTATTGAAATCCGATGTCACCCGTGTTCATGTTTCATAGTCCAAGATGGCGTACAAAATGGCAGTCCAAAACAACAAAATCCAGGTGTTTGGGTCTTAATAGTGTGAAACCAAAACATATTTATGTAATACATTATACATTACTTTTAGGCATGCACTGTGGACGTTAGACACATCTCTTATAATGCATATTGACATTCAAGATGGCCGCAAATACAAGTTTAAAGCTGCGTTGAAAATTCAATGTGTGCATTTCTATCGAAATTGGGTTATTTTTCCTGTTTCGTCTAATGTATTTACCTATATGTTACTGAGCCATCTGGTAATTAAATCCTGTTCAAAATGGCCGCCACATTAATATGTGCATGCATTTGTGAGTAGTTTATATTTATATCTGCTGTCAAACACATAATATAAGAGGAGTTTTAATACTTTTCCGGGGTAGTCTGTGGGATAGAATGAGACCGGAAAATTGTGTTTCCTTCGGGTACTTCGGTTTCCTCCCACATTAAGGATTACCCTAACGCCTCAGATGAAAGCATGTGTATATTAAGTGCTCCCGTGTGTTTGCAAGCGTTATAAAATGAAGTCTAAATAGGATTTCGATGACATTGCATCTACATAACCTATGTTGTTGATACCCTTTTTTATAATTCAAGATGGTGCCCAAATATCTGCCACAAGTAATAATATAAATATAGTATACGTTGCTCTTATTTCATACAGTACGTATTACATTTGTAATATATTGGCTATAAGAAACACATGATGATTGTGTAAACAAAGGTATCGATATATGTTTTATTCATCGAATTGGCGTCCAAGATGAACACCATAACTTGTAGAATATAGTGTTTTAATTTAGGATAGTCTCAGTGGATACTTAGTATGTTCGCGTGTCTACAATTCCAGCAGAGTTTTTTTAACCATAACTCAAGTGTGCGTTCTACAAATGGTATCCCAGATGACCAGCAAGCAGTTGAAGATAACATTATATATATGTAAATATTATTAAATATGGACAATATTTTTTTCTCAGTGAATTATCTTGTTGTAATGGAAACTTGTTTTCCTTAAGTGACATCCAGGATAGCTGAAGTTCTATATAATACACAACTATATGAATGCCAATTGAGAAATTAGTTGGACATTTGCTTGATATGGAGGACGGGAAGTAACTGAAAACGGCCTATACAATCAGGTATGTTACCAAACATCCATTATATAGGAAAGTTTTGCCCAGTCCATCACTCGATCAGACTCCCCGAACTCAATACAATTTCACATCATTGATTAAGGTCTATCTGTTATTGATCAAGAGTAGCGTGCACATTTTTTCATAAATGACTAATAAGTATATTACTTAATCTCAAACGCTGCTATGTGGTTTTTAACATATCCAACATATAAACCCATAGGTATGTATCGATGTGTAATCTACGACAGCTTTATACTGTATATATGAGCACAATAAATAATATGTGAACTGTAGTTAGAAGAGCCACTATACTACGTCTGCGTTTATATGATGTATAATACACGTATGGTATCCTATGCCTTCCGAAATGTGCTCTCTGTCATTCTGTGTATTACGAACACGGATGGCATTACCCTCATTGACGTAGGAATTAATGAAGGCCTATCAGTAAACAAATTCAACCGGTAGCAGATTGGAGAAACTCCGACAAACGTCTTAACCAGATTCACGAACACCCACTGACACTCAGTCACAAAGTACTGTATGTCTCTCGGTTCTACAGAGACCGGGGGCTTAACACGAATATGCATATTAATATATGATATATCATATTAATATAAATGCTCTGTGGTATAAATTCAACAAACTAGGTGTGAACGGCACAATGTTAGACGATATTTCACTTATCCTGTTCCCTTTCGCGGATGATATGGTGATTATGGGTGAAACCCCCCAATAATTGCAACGCAATTTAAATTTATTGGAGCAGTAATGTGGCAAATGGGGATTGGTTGCACCGAGCAGACGAAAGTGGTTATATTTAGAATACGATGCAGCACTACGAATTATGAAAAGTTGTATTACAAGGGAAACCAATTATGTAACGTAGACAACTTAAATTATTTAAGAGTGAAATTTAATTACACAGTTCCATTGCACTAAACCAACAGAAATTAGTCGGTAATGGTTTGATGGCCATAAACAAATTATTAAACAAAACTAAATCCTATGAACAATCCCCAAAAACGTTATGTCAGTTGTTTGATTCGTTCGTGCTCGCGATCGTCAATTATGGGTGTGAAATATGGGGATTCACCAAACATAAAGCTATTGAGCCTATGCACTTGAAATTTTGCAAATTAATCCTGAGTGTGAAATCTTCTACTAGTAACATTGGTATTTATGGTGAGCTCGCCAGATTTACGCTTTATATTACACGCTATGTTCGTATTATCAACTATTGGTTACAACTATTTACAGATATTTGCATATTGCACAAGATGTACACTAGTTCGTTAATTGACAAGATTGACAAGAATATGGTTTTGGTAATGTGCGGGAAAATCCTGAAAGTGTTACGCCAATGATAATTATTAGCATATTTAAACAAGACTAGTACTACTAGTAGACTCATTCGTACAAAAGTGGCACAGTGACATGGATACAAACAGAGTGTTAATGTTGTACAAACATATCCAAATTACATTTCAGTATGAAAAGCATTTAGATATAATTCCTAACACAATTTTACGGGCATTCATGACTAGATTACGTTTATCTGCACATAATTTACGTATTGCAAGTGGACGTTATAGCCATCAAAGAGTAGATCGTCATTTAAGATACTGTTTCTTATGTGATACAAATTACTTGGAAGACGAGTTTCACTTTGTACTTACATGTCCGATATACAGTAAACTACGACATCCAGTAAATTAGCAAATTTTATACTACTCACCCGAGTGTGTTCAAACGTACATTGCTGCTACAGTATGTTATGAAGCATATTGTTACACAACTGTGCAGATATTTACAGCAAGCGTTTAATTTGCGTAATTCTCTCACTGGTATTGAACGGATAGTTACTCCTTATTACATACAGACAACGAAGAGTTATGCCCGCGCTTATATAGTTTTCCGAGCACGTACTTGTGATGTGTACGAAAGGTCGAGATTGGTGATATGCCGTGACTGAGCATAGCTCAGCATCGACTGATCCCGCTTCTCGACTTCAGTCATTAGAACGAGATGCATGATCGAAAGTATTTATAATCGCGAGCCAAACAGCATGTTATATTATTATATTCTAATTACATAACACAACGCGCGAGGCCCGCACTAATATAGCTTTCCGAGCACGTAGGCTGGACGTGTACGCGAGGTCGAGATGGGTGATTGTTCATGCCTGAGCATAGCTCAGCATCGGCTGATATCGCTTCCCGACTTCGGTCATGAGAACGAGATGCGTGATCGGAAATATGTATAATCGCGCGCCTGACAACATTGTAACGGATTTTGCCTTTTTGGACCAGCTAGCTCTAGCATGGACTAGGCTACTGAGTATGCTGAACACAATGATACATTTCCAAGCTGGCGGTCCCCCGTTGGGAACGTATATGTAACGTATTTTACCTATTGCTGGTCCGGCTAATTCAAGCACGAGACCAGCGTTCACGGCTGGCATCAGCTGTAACCAGTCTGATCAGCTGTACTATCAAATTTCCAATGTGCTGAGCACCAAGTACATGAAGATCTGGCACTCAGCAGCCTAACTAATATTCTCATAAGACGGGTCCAGCTTGACAACCGAATAATATAATTCTACCATTCCTGGTATCAGGCTGGGCCGGTATAACTGGTTTCTCAGCACGTCTCATGCGACGAGGCTGTGACTACATAGCTGAACACTATTTACAATGTATATACATGTACAAATATCGATTTCCATCGGGTGTACCTCGCCAATGATTGGTTACCAATGAGTATGGACAATGATCGTTACAATGATTGGATGAGCACAAATAATCAAGACATTACATTTAACAATAATCAACGACTAGCAATATTCTGGGCGGAGTGACTCAGCTACAGTGGTGAAACACTACTAATGTGATTCCCATATATGGCATGGGATATACCACTAGCTGTGTGTCCTATCATGAACCTATATGTGTTGCCGGGAGTGTAGCTCGTCTCAGCTCTGAGCTCAACCCTACACCGGACTGACTATTTGTCGACAGTCCTGTCGATCAGCATAGTATATCATAATTGAAGCTGATCCTATCATATCATTGCTGGGGTATGTGTCCGGGAATTACCGCTCAGCAACAAGCCAAGCTACATAGCTTAGCAATGTTTTGAATTGTTTAGCTGAGCGATTTTCCGAGCTGATCTACGTCCTCAGTTTATCGATGTTCTTAGCTGTCTACATGAACACAATCCCTAGCTCACAGCCTGGCATATGCCGATATCCCAGGCTGTAGCTGGGCTATGAGCCTGGTAGATTATGCTATGTCTACGTGAGGAAGGGTAACATGCCCCTCTATTTTTTGGGATATTACCAACAATGCCGACCCTTATCAGTTTATACAGATGTTCATCCTGATGAGGTCGCTACTGGCGGCAATATTGGCTTTTGGGGGGTTGACTGATTTGTGGCTGATGCTCTAGAGGGGGAGACACCGATTTGGTGCCCTTCGCCTAAGACGGAAGTGTTTAGCACGCGCATGCGCACTTGACGCTTCCATCTTTACAATTCCAGGTGAGAAACCATTCTACAGAAATGTTCCCCTAATATTGTTTTATATCATCTTGCACTTTGAGTCAAATTGCTTGTCGTGAAAGTAGTGGTAATTACTTGTCAAAGTGGCTCAGTTATGAAGACCATGTGCGTTTTTGTGGGAAATAGAACGTAAAATCAATATTTTCAACCCTTACTGATTTTAGAGCAAATGACGGATATTGTACATGTACCAAGTTTCATGATGGTTGAATAGTGTGTAATTTGATTGTTCTATTTTAATTGTCAAAATGGAACAAACTGTTTTATAACTCATGCAAATGTACAATTGTAAGAGTTGCTCCCCTTTGATCAGCCAATTCGGTTTTCTGGAAAGAGAACATTCAACTTTAAAAGTACATATTCTGTGTATAGTGATTGGTCCGTTTTGGCATTTCACAACCCATTTTGTCGAGTTCGCTGTCAATCGTGATATCTTGAATGCCAAATCATAGTTGTTATGTTTGATTGATTTGCAAGCCAGCTCATCAGGGCCTGCACTGTTTACCAATATTGATGATTATAAATGTGGCCAGTGTCGGGTGTGTCGTTGTTGTGGAAACAGAACATCTCTCACAAATGCTAATATTTCGCAGTTTGATCATATTTGTACGAAGCATTATGCATCCATGAAATGTAAAACTATATTCCTTCAATGTAAATCATATTATTACCCGAAATGCACATGTGATAACATATCTACACGATATTCTAGGTAGTGTGGAAATAGTGTATCTCAACTGAAGTTACTGCACCTATTAGTTTTAATAACCGTGATGCTACGGACTTCGTCTCTCATTAGTATTTGCTCTTGTAGACATAACAGGCTTTTGCAGCTAGTGTAGCTCCATATCAGCATGTGCCTCCGTGCTGTCTGAGCATGGTCTAAACTGGTCTGTCATTGAAAAACTAAGTATGCTACATGTATCATGCTTATAATGAACAATTTAGATTATCATTTGGGAGTATGATCAGGAGCTACATTGGTCGATATTCTAATTTTTCCCATTTTGCCATGTCTGACTGATGGTGCGTCAACATATTTTTGAGATTTGGTTGATATTTTTGAGACTTATTTCTTTTTATAATTCTTTGTTTTTACCGCCGCTACGGAAACATTTGTATTTTTAAATGGTTGTTTATACACGTACAATGTATTATTGATTTATTGATGCTGCTTTGTTTCTCCAAATGTAAAGTAGAACATGCTGCATGTTACACTCATGAAATGTGGTATGTTCAGTATTCACAAAGGAGAAAATCCGTATGTCCAATATTCACACTGGAGAAATCCGTATGTCCAATATTCACACTGGAGAAAATCCATATGTTCAATAATATTCACACTGGAGAACTTTCGTTCAAATGCGATGTATGTGAAAAGTCATTATCACGCATGTCTGTTCAGTATTCATACTGGAGAAAATCCATAATAATTTCATTATATGTACTGGTTTTACCCAGTCATGGGTTCTGTATGAATCGGTATCGGAGTTGGGCTGATGAATATTATGTGTTTTGTGTACTACCATGAATTCGTTCATGGATCCGAAATTGGCATTGCTATAATGTACATGTACATGCAATCAAGTCGGCACTTCACGCTTCCATCTTTAAATAAAAGTCAAATATAAATCATGCAGCAAACATTTATTTATTTTCTCTCCCCTCCTACTATTCCAGACCCGGTGTTACATATACTACTACAGTGATCAGATCAGCGCCTGGTCTACATATTCAACGAGGTTTGACAAACGCAATATTCGTCCAAACAACGCCAAGCTGCTTGCGACCAGCAGCTGGGCTGAGCGTCCAGTTGTAATACTTGCTCAGCCCAAATGGAGAATGTTCGGCAGTACAGTTGGGCGTATTTTGGCGTACGCCTCAGTGAAGTGTTTCAACACAGTGCTGAGCACAGCTCGCAGTCTGAACACTGTAAGGGCTCGACAAACGCTATGCTCGCCGATGCACAGTCCAGCTATACCAGACAGCTCGCTGGGCTAAACGTGCGATCAACGGCGACATGTCCTCATCCACCCATAGCTCTTGTCCTGTGAACGCAATGCTCAAAGTCCTGGACTACTGGGGATGTATTCTGTCCCAATGAACAGCATGCTCTCTGCCATGTTGACTGTGTGAAACACAAATCGAAGCATTCCCAATTTGGGCAGCGAGACGCTTTCCACAGCTGGGAGCCTTTCTGAGAAAGGTTCCCGGTCTCTGTTATAGTATAGTGACGCGTATGCAACAAAGACAAAATACATGTTCGAAACTCAGCTAAAGAAGCCGATAAACATATATAACTTCTGGGGTTTCTTAACCCGCAGCCGAACGGGGTTTCTTAACCCGCAGCCGAACGATTATTTGTATTAAATTACAATGTATAATAATATCGAGTCCACACGGTTTTACAGTGATGTTCTGTTCTACAATACTAAAGCCAATTAAGTAAATAGAAAACATTGATTTACTCAGCCGTTTTGACAAATATTACACAAATCTCAATACTACGACACAAGCATATGTTTATCAACGTTGCAGTAAGGGAGATAATTACGACCAGACGACACTGGCCTGTCGTCCCGGTATCGGTTTCGCACCCAACGGCATTTTCGACACAACATGTAATAATATTTCATGACAAATATATTTGAATAGGTTTTTATGAAAAATAACATCGTATTTACATGACTAGAAACTGCATGGTTTACGTCAAATAAAATCTTCTTCTTCTTCATATTTACAAGCATGCGAAATGCGTATGCAGCTAGTTACTCTAGCTTGATATCAATCCTGTTCATTCAACATATTTAACCTAACAGTTTTAGGTGTTAATACATCATGTGTCAAATGAAGTAGTTTGTATGCATAAATTATAACAGTTAAATGTTACCAAATATCACTTATTTCTTTCAATATGCTATACAAACGACAAAAGCAACCATAACAACCAATTTCCGATTTTCAACATTTTTCATGATATTGATATTTCTCATACCGCAACGCATCTGACACCTATGCGGAGCCAGGCAATGAATCAGTCATCTTTTATCTATCCTGTTCACGCGACCTACTGGTGCGAGGTGGCGCTGTAAAAAATAATCGCGATGACGTAGCTGTAGTACAGCTTCCCTGCTTGGTCGATACAGGTTTTTTTATAGAATAACGTGTGGATTTAACTGACATCATTTACTTCTCGCACAATTTCCTCGTTTTCATCATTTAATATATTTGTTAATAGTGATTACCCATTCACCTAGTTATACTTGGATTATTTGTACGTTGGTTGCACTCGTCGGCGAGGACGATAGGAACAGAACGTAACACATAGTTTATATATACAAAGAGTTTCAGTCCACGCGCAGGTGGAATAAGAAAAAAGCAAGGCATGCATGATAAATACTAAGCTAGGTGACGTCTATAAAGCTCACGTACAGTGCAGTCTCCGTTTTTGTTCCACCGTAGACAACACTTGCAAACTCAACGCGAACGCAACGCGAACGCAACGGTTTGCTGTAGCGTTGTATACGTTGTTTAAACATATGATACGGTTCGTACACGTGTAATACACATTGTCAAACCGTTTAGTTTTAAAGCGTGTAATACGTTTAGCTTCAA
Organism: Conchocele bisecta; assembly: GCA_029237695.1. Classification (NCBI taxonomy): domain Eukaryota; kingdom Metazoa; phylum Mollusca; class Bivalvia; order Lucinida; family Thyasiridae; genus Conchocele; species Conchocele bisecta. The sequence goes on from CM055266.1 coordinate 127,680,356, forward strand.
GGCGTATAACACGCTTTGGCGTATACATATATAGCGAGGTGAAAGAGTTGAAACGTGTACAACGCTTTACCTGGAAGCGTGTAGCTATATGAAAGCGTTGAAACGTGTACAACGGTTACACGTTTTAATGCGAATACCTGTTCGGCCCCGATCACTTCGAGGCGTCCTTGTTTCGTCCCTTTTAAAATATCGCGAATACATACCCTCAGATCGAGTTCAAAGTACATCGGCGGTGTGATTTAGCACTTCAATTGATCCCTAATCCCTGATGCCTAATGAGTCACGCTTTTAACACGACATATGTACCTTGTCGTTTATCAAAATGTTTGCGAATTGTAGATCACGTGAGCCGGCTCATGAGGATCTGCGGCATTCCTATGTACATGTACATTTTATATATACACAAAAATGACCCCTAATACAGCGTAATGTAACATTTCCTAACTTAATATGGAATAGCCCGGGCCGATAGTCCATGTCAGTTACTTGGGGTTAAATATTACGAACACGGATAAACACAGTGCATGATTTCTTTATTTTATTTTAACATCATCAGAAATGGCGAGTCTAGAACTCTCGTATCTTTACGCTGAAGCCAGTCTATTTCAGTCACTAATCCGCTATATACCTGTCCCACGCGTGTGTTAAGAAAAATTTATATTTGGAGAAACTGAATACACAGTGAGCTGCACACAGGTTTAACACGGATATGGCCCGCGGATATGTGTCATAAATTACTTGGTGGTCAAAACCGGTAAATTTACAAGGTTTATAGCGAAATAGCAGCCGACTGGCAATTTTTCTCGGACCGATTTTTAAGACTAGTTTTCAAATCTCAATCGGTCTGAGAGTTCAAAAATCGGTCCAGAACCGGAAAACTAAAACTTTTAGAAGCCCTGCAGTCTAGAAGTATATGTACACACACGAAGAACGATCTGAGCATGCGAATTCTACACGATACACGGTTGGCATACCAAAACGTGTAATGCGTTAAAACCCGTGGAAACGTGTTATACGTATAACACGGTTTCATCTGTACGGTGCTGTGTACATGTAGAAGCGTGTAACCGTTCGTCAAAGAAAGCGTTAAATCGTTTAAACGGTTTACCTTAGCGTTGTATACATTTACAACCGTTGTATACGTTTACAACCGTTGTACACGGATTACACGCTTTTGAAACTCAATGCGTTGAACACGGTTTGTTCGACTTTCGCGCATGCGCAAGAGTGGGGAAACGCAACACATGGCCGACAACGTATTACACGTAGACGACACACGGTTTGAAACGCAACTAACGGAAACTCAACGGATACGCAACGCACAACACTTTGTACACGTATAAACCCGGAACATTTTGACAGAAACGACTGTAGGCAGGCAATGTGCCACGAAGAGAAAGGGTCCACATATTATTGAAATAAATCAACATTAATAATTGATAATCAATGATAAATATTCAAACTATGATCAATAACTAAACCTGGCATATGTGAATGCAGGTTATTACTAGAATACAAATAGTAATAATCTGACCCAAAAGACAGATATGTGCTGCAGTAGGTTGTAATTCGCTGATAAACAGACAGCTGAGGCAGAATAAGAACACATGAGGAATTAAATGCTATTTGGTATTTTGATACAAAGTGTCTTGTTTTGTTACAGAATGCCTCAGACATTTCGTACATTTATTCTGCATTGTATTAAAGATATGTGTCAGTTAAGCATACTTGTGTTTTGAAAATTTCGAGATGAAATAATTCTTTATTTTGAGCTGTCATAATATATGACAAACGTGTGTAGCTACGTTCAAACGGATACCGCCGGATGTCATATAATTGTCCGGCATAGCAAATAACTTATCCGCGATTTGACCGCTGAGAAATATGAGAGTGAATTTTGTGACATTTAGTGACACCCATTTCATGCTAATTGGTGGAATCCATTGTTTCATCAGCCTTAATCAGTGACAAACGTGTACAGCTACGTTTGGCCGCCGGATTTCAACAACAATGCGGCGTAGCAAACCGCTTATCGGGTGACTTGACCGCTGGGATTAATAGGGGAGTGGATATTGGGACAGGTGTATATTAAATCCGCGAGGCCACACATATTCCAAGCAGATTGGTTAAATCCAGTTTGACAAATATGGATGGCTCGATATACTGTGCAAAATCGAAAATCAAATCTTCATGCGAGTGTTGTTTATAAACATGCATGATTTGTTAGATGGCATGACTAAAATTGTGTAACTTGAATATTAATATCCCTACGCTTCTTTTTCAGTGATAGTTAAAGAAAATACTCGATTTCTAATCTATTTGCCGACTGACTTGTTTCAAATAACTAGAAAATGTATGGACATGATGTTAATACACTACAGATGTTTTCCAGAATAAATTAGCTGCTTTGCCAAATTGGTTTACGTTGATTAAATATAGCTTAGTTTTGTATGTGGCTGTCACTAGAGAAACCGGGCTTGTGTGGTTTGTGACCAGTGTATACCATTATCAAATATCACACTCCTGAAGCCTAAAAATGATCTAGATTGTTTGTGTGTTTTATTGGTGGAATGGGGAATCATGCAGATACTGATCAGTCTGTGCGGATGCAAAGGATTTGTCGCAAATTGTGTAGCCGACTGTCAAGTATCACAGTGTCACCCTGCCGTGACAATTATCTGGATCTACACTGATCTCAAAAGTGCTATAAGACCCGTGTTGTGTTTGGCGTATTGAACCTCTCAGTCGCAGTGCCCGGGCGAGGCAATTAATCGCTCTGATAAAAATACAGCGGATGACACAAGCTTCAAACAACTAGAGGGTTGTTTTTCAGACGAAAACATAAGTATGTCTCCCCCACACCAACACTGCATGTGATCGGGATTTGGAAAATTAGAATTTACGGCAAGAACAGCATATGTGTAGCTTGTTCTTCTGCGTAAGTTAGCTGTATTTTGGGGGATAATTAAATAAAAAGAGACACCATATGAAATTTTCACTTGTCAATGGCCATAACTCTGTCAATACTACACGAATCCGCATCAAAACACCAGATGCACAACGGCACATAGCACAAACTACTTTTGGAAATATGCGCGACACAAATTTGTGATGAACTTTGTGATGCCGCCACCATTGTCAATGGTCATAACTCCATCCATACTGGCTGATTCCGCAAACAAAACTGCAGGTGCACAACTACACATGCTGATTAACATTTCTGTATATTTTAAATTTAAAATCAGCAATTTTCACTAAGTCAAGGGCCATAACTCTGCACATACTCTATGAATCCGCACCAAAATCACATTCTTGTAATGTTTCACGAAAGTTTATCAAATAGTTTTTCAGCTATGAGCGACACAAGTTGAAAATCGCCACTTTTCACTAAGTCAATGACGATAACTCTGCGAATACTGGACGAACTCGCATCTAAAAGCCCAGGTGCGCAACATCACATGATGACAAATATTCATGTAACATTTCGCGATTCTTCACGTCGAAAAATGCATGCCGGTGTTGCTCTATTACCAGGAAGTTTAATACGAGCGCGCTGGAATAACAAGCGATAACTATAGTGGGAGGCTGGGGACATGTATAGGCAATAATCACGGTGGTGCTGTTGTAATCCGCGCCGGTGGAAAATGTTTTACGTCGATTTTCTCTATTACCAGGAAGTTTTGTACGAGTGTACTGGAATAACAAGCGATACATATGGTGGGCAGCTGGGAACATGTCCCAAATAACTCAACGGAGACTAGACTACAAGCGATAAGAGATTAATGTCCTGGTAACACATATCTTAAGCGGTCAATCAAGGATGTCTATGCTAACCTCGTTAACCGGACCACATCAGTGTCTCTTCATGCCGTACAAGAGAACTATGGTGGTGAATCGCTGTCCAGGCTCAACAAATGCGAGGCTTAACAACAACCTTATCGAGAGTTCAGCATCGCTTGATCAGTATTCCCGAAGCGGTGGTGTAGAAGTTCTTTGAGGATCAGTTTTTCCCAGCATCTGCGGATGTCCTCTGTCAATGCATATCCCATTCAGTATCGTTCTAAATTTCATTAGGTGCTAATTTGTTTGTACCAAGAAGTTTTATATGAGCACACTGGATTTACAAGCGATACGTATGGTGTGCGGCTAGGGACATGTCTGGGCGATAATCACCATAAGTGGGCCGGGCCTCCTTTTAAATATACCCGTACTTTAGGTATACCCGAAGATAATGAAAGGTAACAACAAATGCCAGAAACATTTTATAGGCTCCGCAGAGTTCTGCGGTAGGAGCTGTTTGTGCAAGTATTGTAAGGTACATCTAGATAGGCTGCGGAAAGGTCCAGTAACGCAGCCGTGTACTGTGTGTGGCAGAGATGTTAAAAATAGCTATCAACTGTGCCAGGAATGTGGGTATCAAGACGCGCCCAAGCGAGATTGTATGCGGAGCGCAAAGGCCTTCAAAAAAAGTTCCCGGTTGGCGGCTATAGAAATGTCCAATTAGAAACGTCTGCCCTATTAGGTATACCCAGCCACATGCTGGTAGATGAAAAGAACTAACAGAGTATGAGCTAAGGTACATCGTTGACCAACCAATTCCAGAAGCGGTTGAAAGACGCCTCCCTCGACCTGGTGCTACAACCAAGGCGGTCATTCGACCTGGATACCCGGCGAGTTATGGGTTGAAATATTGAATGACGCCAAAGACGAATTTGAATTGTATGGCACCATAACGGCCCTCTATACGTGGGTGGTAGAAGCAGAGTTTCCGCGTGACATTGAGATTGCCGACGCGAGGGCCGACTAGCCCTGTATGCCCGCATGATAGACGAGAGGGCCGCACAGCTTCTACCAGCCCTTCCAGAGGGCGAGTTCGTCCTGAAATTAAGTTATTGCGAGTGCGACACGCCGAAGGTGTAAACGGCTGGGTCGTCGAAGACAAATTTGACCCGGTCGAAGCTGAGAGAAAGAAGGGCCAGGGTATTGTGGAGATCGCTCGAAAAACCAAGCATGGCTTACTGACAGGAATCGAGTTATTCGAAAGATACAAGCGACACATTTTGAAATATTAATATCAACGTCCCTGTCCGTTCGATGAAAGGCATACTATAATGCTATTCGAGGATGCCCGGGTTGCGCATTCGCACACGCGGGCAGTGGGAATAAACCAGAAAGCAGTTTGCTGCTGGCTCTAAGCGCGCCCCAGAGGTTGCGACAGTAAAGACCTGCAGCGAACGTCTCTTTGACATAGTTCCTGACTTCGAAGTGTGCGCTATTATGGCTAGACAACAAACTCCACGGTAGTGGGCGCCGAGTGGAGAATGCCTCCGAGGGTGTGACGATCCAGAAAGCCAAGGCAGACGGCGCTTGCGCATTGAACGTGTACCTGTATTTCATCAGAGATGCACAACTCAACATAGAAGATGGCCGATTCGTCTCAGCTTTATATTGAGGATCATCTACCAAAGGAAGCCCACTCTACCATAATAGTGGGCAGACTGAATGCGGTAATACAGTTTGCAACCTGGACTAGCTCGAGGGCAACTACCGCGATGTCTTTCAACACATTGTGGTCCTGTGTCCTAGTGTGCGGCACAACAAGACTTATCAGGAGCGCCCATGGATCTGGGCTGATCCTGAGGTCTACATCGTTGACCCCGGTAACAGACTCCATGATTATCTGCGGACCTTCCCCCAACTCTTTCATGTCGAGCCAACCTTTCACGTGATTGACGACTGCTCAGCCTAGGCAGCGATGACCAAAAAGAAGGACATGCTCTCTGAGCTCGCATTTCCGGGTCGGCATGCGAAACAAAGCGTCTGCATCTCCACTCAGAAGTACAACGCCGTCCTCAAGAATCTGGCGGTTTGGTAGATGCTTTTAGAAACCATGCATACCAAGCTTCTGTAAAAGACAGCCTACTTTCCACCTACTACTTACAAAGTGCTTGTTTAGTCGCTGCGCGTAGACGCGGTGACGCTCGGACCGCAACACATCCATTCCGTGGCGAAATGTCTTCTTGCCGAAGAGGGCCTCCTTGTATTGCTCGTGGCGAACTTGCTTCTTCACGACCGATTTCCTAACTCCCTTAGCCATCTTGATATTTGTACTGCCGGCCTCCAGGATCAAGTACATGTTGGGGTGCAATCCTTCATCTTACCAAGGACCTTTTTATTTTTAGTACTGTATAGCGGGTGGTCCTGAGAGTAGTCGGACATGTCATAGAGGTGGCTGCGACCCGCCATTTCCTCGTACACGTCCTTTGTCTGGATCACTAGGAGGAGGGAGTCTATGTGTGTACAGGAGCTCGCAACTGTCTTCATGCTGGGCATTAAATACGTTATAGTATAAGTCGTACATGAGATGCTTGGATAGGTCGAGGATGCTCATACCAACATACACATACCGATTTAGCACCAGACGCCTCTTGCGCATTTAGATCTCTGAAATGTCATCGTCGAAGACGTTTTCCCGTGCTAAGGATGGGCTGGCGATCAGGCGTCGCAGCTTGTCCTCATCATTCGAACGCACGATCTTCACGTCAACACGTCTCCTAAGGTTCTCCATTGTCTTCCCGAATACACCGGTTTGTACAGGTCCTTCTCGAAGTCGCTGGTTGCCTCCTTCGAGAGCTCGGTGTCCATCATGAGGTCCTTCTCAAAATTATTGGTCGCTTTTTTTTCTGAGCTCAGTGTTCATCATTATGTAGGGCTCCATCCAAGGGCTCTGATCAAAACTGATCCCCCGGTGAGTCTTTTTCAGGCGCATGCCGAGAAATAAGTAGAGCTGCAGGTTCCTGTTGTGGAACATATAGCGTTCCTTGTCGCGGAGGTTGGGGGGACCAGCTGTTCCACCTCGGTAGGCGTCATCCCAACACCTAGAAAGTTACTTTTGGACAACCATGCGCTCATGCGTCAGCGGGTAGGCGTTATGCGCTTCGTGCAGCTCTGTAGGGTATTCCAGATCTACTACATCGAAGAACTAACCCTCCTGGCCAGGGTTATTGGCTTAACAATATCGCTTCTAGACCATCGACACGCCACCCCGCATCCCCATCTCGATGAACAGGTGCTGGTCGGAATCCGTGAGCAGCTCGACCTCTACGCCCGTTTTCTTGAGCAAGGCATCCCACGAGAGGCCAGGGCTGGAGTAGTAGTGCGCAGGATCCAGTCTGTAGTGCCGCATGCAGGTCTTCCTAAATGCGTCGAAGACATCTGCCAGGAGTAGAACATCACTACAGTTGTAGAGGTCGTGGTAATCCCCCATTGTAATGGATCCGATGTATCTTTGTCGGACAGCTTGCTATAGGATGCTTCCCTTGGTGGGAGCTTTAGCTCAGCGAACCGCTCCCAATAGTCTATGTACGGGTAGATGCTCTTGCGCAGCAGGAGATCGCGCCTTTCTCGGCTGGGCTCCAACCTGGCCGTTATTCGAAAGGCCTTCGGCCAGGTCGGCTTCGATATGCTTGTTCAGGGAGGCCAGCAGAAAGTGGGCGCTGTCGATGAACCGGAGTTGCCCGATGGAGAAGGAGATGTACTTCCCCGTGTTGTTGGGGATGCATGTGACCATACCTTTCACCTTTCAGATGGCTTGCATTCAGGAGGTGAGAGTCAAAGCCCCTCAGCTTGTGGAAGACCACCGGTATGGTCGTGATCTTGGGACTCAGCCGCAGCGTTATATTACAGTATTTTCCGGTTATATGACAGTGGTCGTGGACGGAGTCCTCTTCCAGTGGCTTGCTACAAACATGACATGTAGCAGGATACAGGGCTGCCAGGAGTGTCCTTGAGATAGTTGTCATTTTTGTTTTTACATTGACTACGGCCTTCTTGTGTCTCACTGCCGCTGGTAGTGGGATGTAGGAGTTTCCCCTGAGAGGTTGATACCTGGCGATATCCAGCCATAGAGTGGTAACTCTATCAACAACCCATCCTGAGCCTCTTTGTGTCCATTTTCCGAGCATCTCCAGTAGGCGGGGGAAGGCTTTGTCTAGCTCATCGTTGATTTCACCAACCTGAAGGAGTGTCCTGCTTATGGCGGAGCACAGGATCTGTGTACTCCTCACTACCATCTGGGCCGTTTTTTCGAAGCTGCAGCTTTATGGCAAGCTGGAGCTTGACTCCGTTGAGAGCCTGGATCCTTTCAGTGCTCGCATTTAATTCCTTAAACATCCAATATGTGGACTATAACTGTATGCATCGATAATATGTAATTGGCGAGATAGTCACTGCCATACAGTGGCCATGTAAACAATGTGGTCCCTTTTCCATTGACGGGTCACACATTATCGTGTGTATTTTAACAGCTTAGTTGTGGTGTTACAGTTGCTATCGGTATAATTATGTGGCTGTGTCTGCAGAAATGGAGCTTATGGGATTTGTGACCAATGTAGCTCCTGATCAAATATCATTCTTGTGTAGCCTGATAACGATATTATGTTTCCTTGATGGAATGGCGAAAAGCGCAGATCCTGATCAGATTTTGTGCACCCATAAGCCCCATTTCTCTAGTCACAGCCACATATAATCAACGTATACTTGTGTGGGTATTAAGGTATAAGGTGATAGATAGATAGATATATAGATACACTTGACTTCACTGATAATTGCTTCATAAGAGTGGTGTGCTATATACATATGACATGTGAATATTGCCTTGATACTGTATACTACATGGAGCATTGTGTTGCCATCTCCGCCATCTTTGTATGTACAAGCTATCGTACAGTTTCAACACTTCGTGTGGTTGACATAAACAGCAAATACTATGACATTAAACCAAATACAATTTGGTGCAATACATAATAGACAGATATAGCAACGGCAAGCTATGAATAGTATGCCACCAAATTATACAAAATACAAGATATCGGAGCATTTCTGCCATCAATTTCAAAATCATTTTGGATGTGTAAACCTTTCAATCTGATGCACAGCTTATGTTAGTGGACACGTTACCCAAAGGTAAAGCCATATTTACTCACATAGTAAGTACGTAGACACCATGGACAATGCACTCAGGTAACTGCGTACATGTCACTGGATTTGGTAGCTAGTAACAGAGTACAGTAATGGGTATATTGTATGTGTTGTGTGGTTTGCCAGGTAAAAGTGATACACTGTGCGATTTTCTGTGTATGATGATATTTACAATGGCGGTTCATGTTGTTAAAAACACAGGCACAAAACTGTCAAGAAAACTGACATTTGTTACAGTTTGGTGTAATATAATTAATAGGCATCCGTTCTTCTGGCTTTTCTGCATGTGATTATGTACATTATATCATATGTTCTACTTCACATTTTGAGTTCTTTGTCAAATGGTAGAAAAGGCGAAATTGGCTGATGGCTGGAACAAACAAAGATGGCCGATTTGGCCACTCCATATAGGATACAGTAATGAGGCAATAGTATCATATATGTTATACATATATTCCATCACGTTTACGAAGCAATTATGTTTGAATCAAACGACGATCAGGTATATAACGGGTCCTTAATATAAGAATCATGTCAGAAATTTATTGCCTAATGCAATGCATGATTGGGGATATTTTTCTCAGGTACAAATGCTTAATACATACTGACTGATGACATATGAAATGACTATCGGTATAGGTTAGATAATCGCACAGGTGGTATGCAGAAGTAGTCCGGTATAAAACAAATGGTGCGGCGTTTTGAGGTCACAGACCTAGTTTGCTTGCAAATCTTGATCTATTTATACCCAGTTTAATTTGAGGAACATTTTGGGGTGCTTTTAACACCAGTTTTCACCGGTAAGCAATATTGAGGGCCCTTATTGGATGGGATTCCGTTAAATTATATAGTAAAACTATTTTTTGTGGTCTAACCTATATGTGGCTGTGACTGGATATTGGGGTGTATGGGTTTTGCGACCATTGCAGATCTAGACCAGCCTGCGCAGCCGCGCAGTCTGATCAGGATCTGCACTGTTCACACAGGTCATTGTCCAGTCACAGCCACATATACCGATATTCATTTCATTGAAATGAACAGTCAGCGGACATAGTTGTGAATGCATTGCGTCCTGTGGGCCGTTTCAGTAGACTTCGTACGACCAAAATGTTCGTAAGTGTAAAATGTTGATCGTCTGTAAATTTCACATTAACACTGTTTTCTTGTAAACAATTATTGAATTTACATTTATTGAGTATAGGCTGCATATGCAGCCTATGCTCAATCAATGTAAATCCATCAATTGAAATTTCCAGACGATCATAAATTTGCACTTGTGAACATTTTAGTCGTACGAAGTTTAGTGAAACGGGCCCCAGGATGCGTGAATTTAGACATGCTGGATATTACAATATGTATCAGAGGGGCGTTTCACTAAACTTCGTACGACTAACATGTTCGTAAGTGCAAATATAGGAGCGTCTGAATATTATCCTAATGTTGCACTTAAGAATGTCACAGAGTAAACAAGTACGTAATATTTACTGATACTGCTTCTGAAGCTTGTCGCGTGTACCTGCTAAATAGAATACCAATACTTGAGACACACCATGTGCTTTTGTACCTTCGGACATCTGCGTAATTTTATTTCGTTTACAATATGTTCTGTACATGACATGTCAACGTTTGACTTAATTTATTTAAAAAATATTGTAAATTTTGTAAACGTATTTAATGAAATTATGCAGATGTCCGAAGGTACAAAATCACATGGCGTGTCTCATATACAGCAGGGTATTTTGATATCTAGTTGATCATGCACGGGTCGAAAACGGCAGGAAATCCTAGGCGAGCCTCGGAATTCCTATTCGCTTCCTATATCAAAGGACACTGGACTGATATTCTTCATTAATTTTGCTACCTGAATATACGTGGATTTAGTGCATTTATTTATAGTATCCCGCTGTATCGCGGCCATTACCTGCACGTGGAAGAGGATCGAGAATGTTCCGACCAGTGTAAGCAGATCCCCAACAAAACAGACGACATCCGAGCAGTTCAGGAAGCAGATGAACCCACATAGCGAGAGTGTGCAGATGCCCTCCGGATTGTGTGTGTTCATGTAGTTCTTCGTCTTCTGTTGCCATAGGATAAATGACGTAATACACAGTATATTAAATCATCACTCACGAAAGATCCTCAGGGGACGTATAATTACTTTTCTTTATTAATTCGTTCCCACGAAATGACAAGTAGTTTCATAGAATTGAGGGAACGAATTGTTAATTCGAGGGAACGAATTGTTATATCATGGGAGCGAATTGTTAACTCGAGGGAACGAATTATTAAATTCATGTCCGTACTATATAACTCACGTCAAGAGACATAGCTGACTTCTATTTCGTGCAAACGCATGTACCTGTTAGTCACAAGAAAAATGCTTTTTAAACACAACGTGATCTTAGGTACTAGTATTAGGTGCAGTTTAATAGTAATAGTGGGTGAGCCAGAAGGGGTCACCATTACCACTTGGGGGTGGGGGAAAATTGCCACTATATTTTCTTTAAAGGTATATACCCCAGCATATCATTTCATTACCGCATGAGATAATGTATAAGTCTTCGTTTAAAGTTGTTATGCCCCTATTAAGTGGACCATCCTAAGAGCAACATTTCTGGCCGTAAAAGGGCTGTTTTGCAAACGTTCACATAAAGCTGCCGCAGAATGTGCACTCTGTAAAACGTACTAAAAACATTGCATTGCAATTTGGTATTTGTCGTTTACATACAATCGCACTAGAACATTTGGCCGCCGAACTCCAAGATGGCCGCCAATACACCACTACCTTACCCCACCACAATAAACCATATATAAAACTATTTATTTTATATGACAGTTATGGTTTATTCGTTTGGATTATATTTGGTAAGCGAACGAAAAGCTTAACCTACTTCAATAACTATTTATTAATGGAGAAATTATGTATATAAATCCAAAATGGCGGCCAACAATCACAATCTCAGTTAATTTGCCACCGTGTCACTTATATATCATTATTTAATTTTTCAAAACATACTTACGTACGATCATACGTACACAGTAAATGGCACTGATAATAGCAAAATATTCCTGTTTTGTGTACCAAAATCCAAGATGGCCGCCAATTATCACGATTTCTCATCAATTTCGGATCGGATTATCTATTTGATGGTATTAATCATTTAAAACCAGTAAAAAGTATTATATTGACATAGTAAAACAAATGTAACACATACATCCCTAGTTCAGCAAATTTTAAGATGGCGGCTATAAGTTCACATTGTACCGCAGCAATGTATTAATATGGGCTATATACTATTGGATAAGACAGTTACCGTACTGTTTATTTTCCTGTTGTGACACGATTTATAATTTGTAACTTATTCTAATATACCTGAGTAAGTACGGCCTTTGTATGAAACAGACAGAGCCACTTTGTTACTTTTATGTTGGTATATTTGAATTCCCAAAAGCAGTAATATTACTCAGGGATGGTGAAATATTTCACATTATACAATTACATGTTCTTCATATTAATATTTCTGAGCTTCAACCTATAGGTTGGGTAATATGACATCGAGTGTATTGCCTTCATTAAATCAAACAATAAACGTTGTTTTATTCCACTGACATAGAAATATATTATAGACATAGCTTCATACGCACATAAGTGTTAGCAACGAACATATAATTAAGTCTAAAACTACTCTACTCCATTAGACCATTTTCTATTTTCACTGAGTGGATTTCACGAACATGATGTTAACGACATACATGTGCGTGTATCGCATGCCAATGCCAATGCCCAGTTTTCGAATTTCATAAAGTATTGTACTGCTACATGTTCATTATAAGTTGCCTGTGAAACTCATTTTAATACTGCAATAACTATGTTATTTAATCACTAGTCTTATTTACACCAGTCGATTATATTCCAATATACAGTTAAATCGCGAAAGCTCGAAATGCCACCGGCCTGCACATTTCTTTCAAGTGATCGTATCTTTCGAGCCATCGCAACTTCCGATTTTGGTATATTTGTCGACTACTGTACTCGTCGGATTTACGAAATAACGAAACATTCTAGAGTATCCATGTTTTAGATGATATGAGTATTATATATTTTAATTTATTCACAGATTAAAGTTATCATGTGAAATTAAATGAACTGTATTTAAATGTATTTACAAAACTGTCTTTATTTCAATTATATTCAAAGGAGAAAAGCTCCAGTATTTACTATAAATAGTGGCGTACATAATTATTTAATTCCTAACTAGGAAGTGCGGTATTATTAATTGGCGTTTTTCGTTGTAACTCCTGGGTAGAAATTCCAATAACACGAGGACCACTAGAACAAACAAAGTTCCAACTCGGGTTAAAGAATTTTGACCTTTGAACCATACTTCAATAAATTTAATCGAACCCATGCCGGGTGGTGGGTTACTAGGGCTCCAACTCGATTTGAACCCGAGAAACGACTCTGGTTGTTCCTATGATACTCGGGTTACTCGAGTATAACCCGTGAGTTACCACTAAAAACGACCAGTGACTTACGACAGACTATTAAATGCGCCGAGTTGCCGAAGCCCACACTATTTAATAAATCGCCGTTTATCGTTGATCGCAATCAATAACGTTAACCACCAAATTGCACCACTTTAAGTAATTAACTGCACTTGGAAAGAAACCACATTTCATAGGCAGGTAGAGCGCGGCTCGGCCTTTGATCGTAATAACTCGGACGCGGAGGTGTGAACATTAGCCAAACACTTGCTTCGACATGATTTTCGAGTCATCGTATAGCAAAATAGCGAGCAATGTGTCCGTTGGACATGACAAATGTTTCGAGGGATAGCATTTTTCGAGGAGTAGCATAAAGGAAATATACAGCGACGAAATAAAAAGGACAATAAGGCAACTCCCTGACATTAAAAAACCGCAAAACTATAGCATAATGTGAGACAATCATGTAACAGGTCACCCATATGTAAAATGAAAGTAAATGTCCTGATAGTAAGTAAATGATAGCGAATTCGAACATCAGGTGAACATCCCCGCTCGGTTTATAGAAAACACTTCGATGCTGGTATTAGGTAGAAATTGTCGTCGACTATATGTCTGGCAGTGACTAACTTTACGTTAGTACAATGCATTATTTAAAATATGGAGTGGTCTTTTGAAATATTTACAGGACATGTTGTATAATTGGATATTAAATGTTTCAATATCAGTTGAATTTAGTATGAAGGAAATATGATTGAAAACAACATCGTGTAGCTGGTGGTGTAAAATGGCAAATATAATTATCCATGCTACATTGGAAAGTACATATTGTAATGCTAATCTGGTTAACTAAGTGCTTAGCGGTATGACACTAGATAATTATTGCAAGGTTTGCCAGTTGCAATGTTTCATCTGTGTGACTAGTGTAAGGTGTGCGTAGCTACGCGTAACCAATATACGGGTACATTGTCGCATAACATATTGTTGTATGTTATGAAACAAATATGGTTTTATTTGAAATGTATGCATCCTTTATGTGTTAAAAGAAACTATTTCTGATATAATATAATACAACTGCTCTTAATAAATGGACCTGTCCATGATATTTCCAAGATTGGCATAGTAAACGCTATGCCATGGAGTAAACGCGCGATAAAGTTATATGGCGTGGAGCCAACGCAACCGATACACATTTATGCGTATATCAGCCACGTACAAATATCAAACACTGCGGTTGCTAACAATATACGTGTTCAGAATCGCGAGATTTGTTCGATTTAGAATAATAAATGTACCAGATAAGAACACATAGGACATAATAATGTTGTTTATGGAATAATAAACTTTAATGTTTATGCCACATTATCTTTTTCCCATGCCCTGGCTCGAGTATTAGTGGTATCTATAAACATATAGGAATTTGTGAAATTATGATATTCAAGGAGTTTCGCATTAGTCACAACTGGCTGACAACCGTTTACTACGGTTGACACTGTAATAAAGAAACACGCGCGTATAGTGTTAACGTAATATCTAAGTGAATAAATAATATGTGCTTATTTCATTGTGAATCGTACATCGCTGAGTCTCAGAGTGTGCACTGATGCCCGTTAAAGCTTACAGCTTCATGCTCGTCTTTAGGTATACTATTTATATGCTATATAATCCACAGGAACAAATATTGACATTGCAGCGCGGAGTATGTTGATCATTAAACGTAGCTATCGTTGTGAATCTAGTAGCATGGCCGAGATTCATTAAACTACTAGCACAGCTTTATGACGTGTAAACCATGTCCTTGACATTACACTAATAAATGATACGTTTGGATGCAAACAGATGACAAATCATACTGATATTAATAGCATCGCAGATTAATCAAACACACATGTATAACAACTTCACTAAGAACATAGTAAACAGTAAGCATATACAGTAATGTATATATAAATGGTTTCGGAAATGCATGTCTTTTGAATGCATGTACGATATAAACATAATACAGTTATTATGTCGCGTCGCGCGTCAAATACACACACGTGTATGGCTTTGACACACTAACATGCAGATATGTTTTCTTCCATACGATAACACAATTTCAAAAGAGACCAATTTAACTATAACTGGCAGACAAAACAAGTATCATCATTAAATATTCAAATGAAAGCTGGTTTTGATAACGTTTTCAAAACTAATTGATTTTGCCTAGTTCATCAATGTGTGAGTGCCGTTAATTACTTACAATTATAATGTCTTAGGAGAAGCATGGAGTAAAGTGTAGAAATGTTGACATTTAGCAGCTATCTTGGATTTATATATGGAATTTAGGCTATCGCAATATGTGTCACTGCCCCTCCAGATCAAGGTGATGAAGAGATTATATACACTACCATTTATTGCAACGTAACTACAGTGTTAATGGGCTAGCGGTAGGTTGACTTCGTGTGCGAACTTTTATAATTTTGGCGGCCATCTTAGATTTCGGTAGCAGGCTTTGACGAAACTGCAAGTTCTGATGTTCTATAAATTGCAACCAATGATTATCATGTGTTCATACCGTTTTCCAATGTGTACATGCAAATTTGCGTTGATGCTACAGGATTTTTAAAACTCACAGAAATGGTCTGGATGGGCAACGATGATATTTGGCGGATATATTGGATTTTTTATATACATTCCCAATTGCTACGTATATATAAACATGTCATTATCTTACATGTTACTCTTCGAACATAGTTCAACCACAAATGGATTTCTGGTTTGCCAATTGCCAATAATTGATGTAGTTCTTCCATATTTAGTGTGGTGGGGGAATGTACGTGGGTTTCGGCCGCCATATTGGATTTTGGAGGTCATTTTGGATGAAAATGATCAATTTCGATTTCATGCAAATTATAATTACCGACTGTCACGTTTTTAGTGCTTTTTCGATGTGTGAATGCGAGTTTACATTGTTCTTACTTGAATGGTCTCAAACCTGCTCATTTGTTGGCAGAACATATTGCTGTTGTGGTGGACGGAGTCCACTTATAGGGGCATAAAATCTTCAAACGAAGACTTACAGATTGCTATCATGCGGAAATAATATCTACATATACATATCTTTCAATAACAAATACTGTCAATTTGCCCCCCTCCCAAGTGGTAATGATAACCCTATGTTCATGGGTCTGGCTCACCCACTATAATGAAAGACTTAACATTAAGATGAAATCGCCCAGTCCAGTAGCCGATTTCACCAAACTTGCAAAGCATACAGATCTTGTTAAGAACACTTTGGGATTTCGGGAGTAAATACGTTCATGTATAAATAGGACATGTACTCACATTGAAAACGAAAATGGCGAATACGAACTTGACTATCGTCGCAACCATTGACAGAGCGCAGACCAAGAGTACGAAGACCACCGGTACCGTTAACTCTGTCTGTATCGACACATCTGTAATAATACAGTAGCGTCAGAGTCCGAGTTTCCATGTGCTATTTTGCTTTGACCCAGGTGTGGCTCACGTTTGTGCTACGTTTACCAGAAAACCAGTTTTTGTGTATTCTGTGCGTTTCCCTTTTTACCGTCACTGCGCATGCACAGTAATACAAAAACGGTGAAACGTTTCCGATCAAATCCGTTATTGTCCGTTAGCAGCAGGCACGACTATAGTCGCCGCTGTTTCCGTCGTCCGCGTCGTCGCCGTCCGAAATGTCAAACAGTTTGTACAAGCGTCGTCATCTTGGTTTGACATTAATATTGCTTCGCGGATTGCTTCAATGTTTGGACACTTGATACATGTGAGCATTAGGAACACACTCATGACCTTGATCTTCATTACATTCACATTTTTGCGGAAAGACTTAGCTATTATTTTGCGTCAAAAAGTTTGTAAAAGCTTCTTCATCGTGGTATAAATTTAATATTTCTTGACGGATTGCTTTAATATTTGGACACTTGATATATGTGAGCATTTGGAACACACTCATGCCGACATTAACATGATCTTGACCTTTTTTACCATCACATTTTTTTCGGAAACACTTAGCCATTCTTTTGCGTAAAAACGTTTGTAAAAGCTTATTCATCATGGTATAACTTTAATATTACTTGACTGATTGCTTCAATATTTGGAGACTTGATATATGTAAGCATTGGGAATACACATATGCCGCCATTAATATGACATTGACCTTTTTTGTACCTTCACCTTTTTGCGGAAACACCTACTAATAGCCATTTCTTGCGTCAAAAGGTTTGTACACGTTTCTTTATTATTGTATAACATTAATGTTACTTAATGGATTGCTTCAATTGTTGGACACTTGATACATGTACGTATTTGGAACACACGCATGCTGCCATTATCATGACATTAACCTTTTTTACCTGGAAGTTCACATTTTTGCGGAAACTGTTAGCCATTTTTTTGAGTCAAAAGGTTTGCACAAGTTTCTTCATCACCGTATAACATTAATATTACTTGAATGAGTGCTTCAATATTTGGACACTTGATACATGTAAGCATGCATGAACACACCGATGCCGCCATTAACATGATCTTGACCTTTTTGACCCTCACATGGTTGTTACTTTTTTGACCTTCACATCTTTGTGGAAACACTTAGCCATTTTTTATGTCAGCAAGTTTCTTCAACCTTAACCTTTTTCGTGCTTTAAGCATGCACTTCTCTTATGGTTTTCGTGAGGCTTACTATAGCACATGCCTATGATCATGTTACAATGAAATGCCTCGGCAGGCGCTACACCGCTACGGTGGTAGAATTATTGTTGTATCACTGCGCATGTGCATGGTTTTAAAACAATCCGCTTTTTGTTTTTGTATCTATGTGCATCTTTGTTAGAGGAAAACGGTATTTTCATTGAAAACCAGAAAACGGAAAACGATTTTAATTACGTAAAAACGGTAAACCCCGTTTTAAGACGTTTGCAAACGGGAATTCATGGATTTGATTGACTAAAAGGAATACAGGAAACGTGCGTTTGACAGGGGCGCCAGAAGCATCATAAAATTGGTCCGGCGAATCGACTGGGTGCCCTCGCTAACCACCCAAAGTGTATGTTGTTACCACTCAGTTGAACCGTGTCGAGACGGTTCGAATGAGTGGTAACAACATACACTTTTGATGAGAAATGAGAAAAATTGCAGAAAAATATTTACATTCCATTTTTGTTTGTATACTTGAATTACATATATGTCAAACTTATTGATCCGGCAATGGCCGGATCTTACGGACCTGTTCCGATGCCCCTGTTTGGACAACGTTCACTTCTCGTTTCCAGTGGGAACACACATGCAAACGGTATGCTGTACACGAATTGCAGTCTACATCAAGTTACGTACCGTTACTTACAACAAATGCAACGTATGGCCTTCCTGATTAGTCGGATCATCGTCTACAGTTTAAGATAGTTAAGTGTACTTACAGTTTTCTTTTCTGTTTCACGTAAAGCAGCCAATTTATTAAGGCTATATAAACATTGATAACGCAATACAAGTAGGATTCAGAATATTGACAAAACATTTCTCTTCTTTTCGTCGCTCCTCCACCGTTTTCTTCTAAATTATATTTCCATAGGAAAATCAGTTTTTTGGCAAGATATAACCGCAAAGTTCACGAAAGATAAAGGTTTTATTCTTAATCTTTGGCTATAATTACTAATATAGTTTAGAAAGTATGCAGGCGTCACGAGACAAACGGTTAATACTATTTCACTCGTATTTTGAACGTACTGAACATCAAATACATGAAGATGGAATGGGTTGTATACCGCCAATGAAAACAAAATGGGTATATTCGTTTGGTAATGGAATCCGTTCGTTCAACTTCCATCACGTTCCTTGTAAAACTATTAAACCGCGATAGCTGGAGACTTGATATTTGGTATGTCCGTATCGTATGGTGTATATTTTTTTAACAACTGATATCGGCCAGCATAAGCACGAATAATGATTATAAGACGTATGTACACTACCTTCAATACTGTACCCCATAGACTGGCATGGTATTCGTGTTGTGATGGTATCTACGTCGAGTAACACCTGACCGTTCTTGTTAAGGTCACTGAATGACACCTAGAACAGCGTCAAACATAATATTAATTTTCAAGGAGTACACGTATTATTTATTTTGACGAGTTTCATAAACTAGATATAGACGTTAACCTTTGAACCCGAAAGCCCGCCATAGCGATTTATGCAGTCTGAAAATCATTTTGTGATGGTTGGATTGGTTACAAAATATTGATATAAAAATCCATTCCAGCTAATTAGGGGTGAAAGGGTAAATTCATAGTTATCCAAATAACGATTCGCACAGACAATTTGGTCAGTTCATTATTGTTGAACGATTATAATACTTGGAAAACACATTTTGCTGATGACTTCCAGTTCGTGTAGGGTTGTATCAATGTAAACAGTGTGATAAAACATGGATTATGGTGAAAATTAACGAATTTTTGGACTATTCGGAATATCAGTGATAGTGAATAACACAAATACTTATTGACTATGTTGTTATAACCCCCAAACAGTACTATTTAGTCATTTATCACTTTTTTCTCAACCATACCCCACCCACCTTTTCCGATGTTAGACTGCCTGGAGGGGTGCTGCTCAATTTTTTTTAAAAGTACACTAATCAAAAACGTTAAGGAACAACATGTAATATGATCTCTTAGTGGACGGGGTCAATACATGAAGATAAACTATTTAATTTGATAAGTTTACAGTGGTTATTATATGAAACAAAATTAACTATGAGGTCAGTGTGGAGATAATTGCAGCTAATAACGAATATCTCGACAAAAAGCGCAAGCGTCACAAGGTTCCTAGTCTGAGTGATACTAGTGATCTGATTTTTGATATCGACACAAAACAGGTGGAAAACAAAAACCCAGAACACCAAAGCGCTAAACCTTCGACAAAATAAAAGAAAATGACACCGAAAAGTGAGCAACAGGAAACAGAAAACATGACTGAGAAAAAATGTATCGAGAGAAAGTTCACAAAAAAACAAAAAACGATAACAGCAATACATTATCAAATGACAAAGATGAACAACAAAATGGACACTATGATTTGTAAAGACGAAAAATAGACAGTGTTTAAGAAACTGTTTGACAGCAAAGTGAACGATATCGTTATAAATGTCAAGGAGGAAGTACACAAGTCAGTAACACATCGAATTGATATTGTAGAAGGGGAATTACACACATCGAAAATAGAAACTGACGCGCTACGCAAAAATATAAAGACACTGAATGACACCATAACGGAGAAAGATGAAACAATAGCGAAATTAAAGAAATCAATCGAAAAAAACAAACAGAACAACATCGAACGGGTTGATGAGCTAGAACAGTACACACGACGAAATAGCGTGAGGATCAACGGACCTGGACTGCCGATTGAGAATGAGGGCGAGAAAAAAAAAGCGGAACAAACTGCCAAAACGGCTGTGAAAATATTAAATGATACAGTGGGGATGACGCTAGAAGAACGGGATATCGATATCGCGCATCGAATTGGCATTCAACGACGACAGGCTCCGAGACCGATGATAGTTAAATTTATCTCTCTAAACGACAAAATTAAGGCATTAAAGGACAAGAAAACAAAATACGGGGTACATGTATTTACATACCGGAAGACTTAACACATATGAAAGCGAAGGTTCTGAAGGTGGTTTGGGAAAGCAGAGAGACAGAATCGGCATGGAGCACAGACGGTCATATATACATTAAGCTTCGTGCAAATGGCACAATTGAACGAATTAAGCCAACCGACTATGATGATTGGCTGTCGAGATAAATGTTGCACTTGGAATTAACTGGCTGCATTCTGAACATGCCTCTAACATTTTTTTTAGACTATATTTATACATTTGAATTACGTACGATGAGCTATCCTATGAAATTAATATTAGTCGAGTCTATAATAGTGTAGCTGGAGGCGTATTCAGGAACAGTTAGTGTCTGAAGTGACTACGTATACTCTTGTATTATAAACTACAAATTAACAAAGTTTGAGTGTTGCAGAAGTTGCAGCAGAACACCATACTACATTAGCGAACACGGTACAGTGATCATAATCTGCTCAAATAAACTATACGTTATGTTTTCCCATGTACCTAATACCCAACCTGATGAGAAGACAAAGTCAGCGAACCGTACAACAGTGAGCAGTGCATGCGAAATGGTAACAGTACAAGTTTGCATACGTCATTATGCATGTGTGACGTGCGTGATGCAGTCGGCGTATATTCCCCTCATCATTCGGATGGTGATGAATGGCCTGCATGTGCCAAATTACAGGACCGATCGCTAATTTGAGGTGGTACTTTCTCGCATGCAACGGCTCATTTCTTATATTGTGTGGTGGATGGCACGGAATATAGCAGAGGCATATCACTGAAGCCTACATTGGACACAGTTTAGACTTGTCTGAATTAAAGCAATATATTTATGAATGTCTACCGAAATATTGTATGAAACTTTCAAATAGATATCTAGATGTTGAATGTAAAAGCACCCACCCGACGAAATATTTGTTTCGAGTAAATAGCTAAAGTGTATATATCGTGTAAATGATATTATCAACCTGTATGTCTGGTTGTGGCTGGAGAAATTGGGCTTATCGTATTCGTGACCTGTCTAGCTCCGGATTCACTAACAATATCCCGCGACCCAAAATGAAGCTATACTCGTTGCTCCAAGCTGTGCCAATGTTTCACTATCCAACTTGCGAGCGGTACAGACACTGATCAGACTGCGCTGGTGCGCAGGCTGATTTGGGTCTGCACTGGACGCAGCAGCCGTAGGCCACTTGTTCCTCCAGTCAGAGCCATACATATATACACTATCTAAGCCAGTCTCGTCATTACGGTTGTATTGACAAAACGTACTTCGAATAGCACAATTCACTCTTGTCAAGGGGTTTATCGAAAGCTGTTTCCCCGAATATAATCACGTAGTTCTCCATATGGCCTCATTGGCTGACATATACAGATGCTGACGTGTGTGTTTGTTATATGATAGTTCTCCCTCATTATTTTGTATCATTATATATACATATGATAATTAATACCATTTTATACACTGATATACAAAGTGAATAGTAATAACATATTGCAGAAAATGCAACTGAGTGTACTACATGGATATGTCGGAAAGGTCCGGAAATAATATTTTATTCATTTAGCAATTGCACATACGTGTATTGCGGTTTTGTAACAAGAGTGATCCATTACATGTACATGCCATATTATATATGTATGCTTTTGCATTAGATCTATACACCTTCATACATTTTCGAGTGTGGTCTGCTTTCGAGTATGAGGGTGGAAACACACGTACTTAAATATGTATTCACACATCCGGCAACCCACACCAGGCTTCTATCTCGATCATGCACGTACCAAGAAGGTGGAAAAAATTTCTGGACAAAGGCTGAACAATTGCAAATGAATAGCATAAGCTGAAGGATATATACACACAATATACATGTATTATAAATTATAATTGATGTTATGCTAATACTACAACCTGAATGTCTGACGAATGTTATAAGCATATTTGTACTAATGAGCCATTCTCGTTTCCCAAATTAAATAATATATGTGGCCCGACACGAAGAAGGGGGACTTGATAAGTGGTTTTGATCGGTATGGAGAGGGGTCAAAATATTTCGTTAAAGACATCAACAGTATTTCATTAACTCAATAGGGAACAGTGTATGTTTTGATCGGGCGGCGCGAATGCGCATGCTCATCTGGGACTACGCTGGCCGCGGAATTCGACAATTTTTTATCGTAGCGGGGCACATATGTACAGATTTGTTAAGTATCTCATGCATACAAATTACAGTTTAATTATGTGAATACTATGGCAGCAAAAATCGTTCCATGTGCATACTTTCGTCTGTGTGTGGGCCGCCGGCTGAGAAAAGGAACCGGACAACATTTGCAACAATTGTGTATCATGATCATCTTGCACAGTATGCTTATTGGTTATGGTCTAATAGTTTTACTGACGACAGCAAGGCTATTTCAGTGACATAATGGCAAACAGAAAAAGGCCCTGATTAGACTGCGCATATGCACAGGCTGGTCTGGGGCTACGCTGGTCGCACATGTCGTAGGGTGCGTTTTTCTCAGTAGGTGGCCCATATACACGTTGTACAGCCGATTTGAGATTATGTTAAACTGTTTACTTAAACGAAACAGCTTGCATGTTGAATGTGTAAGGACTTAAACGTTTGTATGCTTCAAATACGACACAATTTTAGAAAATACGGTGGCAGCCACCAATAAATGTATACGTACATGTATTTAGATCTACATGTAATGTGAAAAACAACAAGAAGAAATCCATAAGACCATTGATGTTGTTTTATTTTGAATTCAATATCGTGGATACACGAACTATAATACATGTACCACCAACTATAGTAGTGTATATGTGGCATGCCGTAGTAAAAATGGTCAAATGATATTGCGAACAGTGAAACTGTCAAATGTCTATTAGCATATAGTTTATATTGCTATACAAATGCAATATAAGGTGGCGACATAAGGTGTCTAAACAGGAAATACGCTGAACTGGAAAGCTCGGTTTGGCCAAATCCATCACGCCCCATCATATATGCATACTGTATATGCATGTATAGCGATAGTACTTGAAATTGTTAGGAAACTTACTTACGCTAGTTAAACATTGCTGTTGTCCAAACGTATATATGATCAAAGTACAAAGAACAAAATGATATGCTTTTTGTGTACATGTACAGTTAATCAGTCACCGGCGGGCAGAAGGTGAATTAGAAATTTATTTACAGGTGGAGATTATCATGTACAACTACATTTGTATAATGCACGTAGAAAAAAAGGTTCGCTTGTAGTAAAAACGCTTCAAATGTCCGATAATGTATATTCTGTTTAAATAGTGCATGAGTGTCTGGGGCTGCAGTGTTCGTGGGGCATCGTATGTTACCTATGTCAGCCGGGACTATAGGTCTCTAAGAGACAAGCTAAGTATGAAGATGTGGGTATGAATGCCTCTACTTGTGTCTGTCAACACGGACTCTACACATATACATGAACTTTATAAGTTAATAAATCACGTAATAGCAAGAAAAGTAGTTATTATTACAGTGTGTATCTATATACAATGTATACTTTCCGAAGCTTATGCATGCATCTAGCTGATATCACTGACTGCTATGCTAATTCAAAAGTAGATCTGGTATAGAGGAGGCAGACATACTCACTACTGTAAATTGTAACGTGCAAATATACATGGGCCGCCGGGTGACATAATGGACCTTATTTTAGCAATAATTATTAAATTATTTTGCACATTTAGGCTATTCAGTGAGAATATAATTAAATTACCAGAATATAATTATGATGTTACCGGCAGGTAGTATGAGCTCTCCACTGATGGGATGGCGACCAAGGTAGGCCCAGACCAGACAGGGCGGATGTGTAAACTGATCTGGGGATATGCTGATAGCATATATAGTAAGATCCATTTTGTCAACAGGTTCCCACGTGTTTATATTACACACTATCTGCGTTGGTGACCCTCGTTCTTTTTTACATTGTCATTATTGTCTTCACATGTTATCGTTGATGCAACTCTCACTTACTTCTATTATTTCTTTCTTTCTGTTCACATTTGGTGGACTCAACATCGTGGACCGGCGATCAAAACACAAACGGCTACACATTTTTCAATGGATAAAAGACATGTTTCATACAAGAAGCGCATTTTACAACAAGTGACAAAGCCCAGTGTGAAAAGGAATGGGGTGGTGATGGGTATTTTAGTGGGGAATATAGCAATAAAGAAGGTATATGTATTTTAATAAAACCGGGGCTTGATTACAAAATGAAACATTATGAACCAATTATAATTATGGTCCAAACGAAAACTGTCTACGATTTTACCAAGATCTCGATACATATATATAGAAACAGTGGAAATAGATACTTTAATAATAGGGGGCGATTTTATTATAATTTTAAATCCAGATTTGGACAAGAATGGCACAAGAGACACAAATAAGAAAACAAGAGAAAAGCTATTGTCAATAATTAATAAATATGAACTACATGATATCTGAAGAATTATTAATCCTAATACCGGGAAATTCACATGGCATTCGAATACTAAACCACCAATATTCTGTCGTTTAGACTATTTGCTAATATCTGAAAATGTAATTAACAGAGTAACAAAAATTAAGTTACTACAGGGTTTAAGTCTGACCATTCGTTAGTATATTTTCGTTTACAGTCTCAATCTAATGAAATGGGTCCGGGATATTTTAAGTTAAATAATAGTCTACTTTTAAAAACCGAATACCAATAACTAATTAGACGAAGTATTTCTACCATTGCCGAAATCAACCAACATGCTAATGCAACATGCTAATCCAAATACATTTTGGGAGATAATTGAAGGAACAATAAGAAATGAAACGATAAAATTTGCGTCTGCTGAAAAGGAAAGAGATTTAAGAATGGAAAATATATTAATAGAGGAAATAGATAAATTAGAAGCAGACTACTCAAAAAATATATCGGAAAATATTTTAACAAAATTTAACACCAAAAGATATATGTTACAGCATTTATATGGACAGACAGTTAGAGGAATTATGTTAAGATCAAAAGCCGAATGAATTGAGGGTGAGGAAAAAATACAAAATACTTTGCAAATATAGAACGGAAACGGTCTGAAAATAAAACGATAACTAGATTAACGGTAAATGGTAAACATATTACGAGCAATGGTGAAATATTAAATGAAGAAAAATAATAGTATAACAAATTATATACGAAAAAAGAAGCTGAAAATACAAATCACAATTTTTTTTCAAATGATAATGGTGTAAACAGATTATCCGAAGAAAGTAAAGAATTATGCGCAGGCAACCTTTCAGAATACGAATGCAGTAACACTTTAAAGGAAATGAAAAACAATAAGAGCCCAAGCTCAGATGGTCTGACTGAGGAATTTTATAAAATATTTTGGAATGGCATAAACAGATATTATATGGATTATTTTAAATTTTCATTAGCAAATGGATCACTCAGTGAATTGCAAAAACAGGGTGTAATAACATTAATACCAAAAAAGGATAGCGATTTATCTATACTTACGAATTGGAGACATATATCATTACTTAATGTGGATTACAAAATTGCATCAAAGGCCATAGCAAATACAATTAAAAAGGTTTTACCAAATGTAATAGATGATTCACAAACCGGATTTCTTAAGGGAAGGTACATCGGAGAAAATATTAGAATTAATGGACCATTTGAATGAAAATGAATTACCGGGTTTACTTTTCTTCGCAGATTTTGCAAAGGCATTTGATACAGTTGAACATTCTTACCTCTTAAAAGTTATGAAACATTTAAATTTGTGCAACGACATTCTAAATTGGATTAAGCCTTTTTAATCTGATGCAAAAAGCTGTGTTACAAACAATGGTTATTTATCGGATTTATTTTCAATAAATAGAGGCGTACGTCAAGGCTGTCCTTTATCAACTTACCTTTTTATTATCGCCATTGAAATACTATCCACAGCAATTATAAATGAAAAAGATATAATATGGGGTAAAAATGTATGCTCTAGAAATTAAAAACATAATGTTTGCCAATGATGCAACTTTTGTGAGAGATGGTACAAGAAAATCATTTAAAAAGTTAAAAAACATAATAGATAAATTTAGTAAAATATCTGGTCTCAACATTAACACAAAACAAAATCAACTGTAATGCGCGTTGGTGCCTTAAAAAATGAAGATTTTTTTTTCTGTCCGGATAAGAAATTCATTTGAACTTCTCTTAGTGCAAAAACGTTAGGAATTACGTTCTTAAATAATAATACAGATATCCACAAATATAGCATCCTTCGTAAAATAGTAGAGTTGGAACAGTGTCTTGATAAGTGGAAACATAGAAACTTAAGTTTACTTGGAAAAATTACAGCTATTAAATCGTTTGTTGCTCCAAAATTAATATATCCATTAACAGTTTACACGACCCTCCAGACAACATGATCAAAATAAATAAAAACAAATCATAAGTTATTTGATGTTTTATAGGACGGCAAGCCTGATAAAATTAAAAGAAATACAATCATCCAATCCTACGAAAAAGGGGGATTATAAATTTTAGATATAGATAGTTTTATAACATCAATAAGAGCATCATGGGTAAAACGAATATGTGACACATCAAACAGAGGTAAAAGGAAACATCTTTATGAAAAAAACTTGAAAGATATGGTGATTATTTGCTCTTTGAATGTAACACAAAAGCAGAAGATGTAAAACATATAGCGGAAGATAATAATAAGTTTTTAAATAACGTTTTAGAAAATCCTGGTCATATTTTAACTATTCCTCCGAAAATGACACAGTATCAAAAGAAATACTTTGGAATAATTCCAATTTAAGGCATCAAATCAAAACAATATTTTTCAAGGATTGGTACAATAAAGTCATATCTATATGACAACAGAGTAAGGAATTGTCTACACTTTGCTGATTTTACAGCAATATTCAATATACCATTATGGGTCGAGAAAATAAAAACAGAAAGCATCAACACAACTCCACAATCTACGTCGCTTATATCGAAAGTACAGAATAGCAAATATGTGAACAAATTACTATATACGAGACAAACACACACACAAAATATAGAAGAAATAAAATCTGAGCAAAAATGGATAAATTAATTTTCTGATGATAATTTATGCTGGCAACAAATTTACTCATTAGCTTTCGATTGTTCAATAGACTCAACATTACGCAATTTCCAATATATATATTTAATGCGTATCATTGGGACAAATAAACAACTCTATCGTTGTAATATAGTAAATAGCAGTCCATGTGTTTTTGCTATATGTATGTTGAAAGCAGAAAACACATGTTCTGGGAATGCATGCATGTGCAACCTTTTTGGTCGCAGCTTCGAAGTTATCTAAATGATAAATACTTAAATGTTCGTAGTATTTATCTAGCAATAACAAATAAGGCACTGATGGTAAAACAATTTAATTTTATACATTTTTTTGCAAAATACTATATTTTCAAATGTAAATATGAAAAGCATGATATTACTTTCGAATCTGTTGTAAGTTACTTGAAAAATAAAATACATATAGAAGAACAAATAGCGACAATGAAAGACAAAAGAGAACAGGATATTATTAAGTGGGGCAGGTTTAATATATCAAGTTCTTATAGGCACAGCAAGAAAAATCAAGCACAGCATATCTCTATATTAAATATAAACTACACAACTACACAGGTCTAGCAGGTGTAAACACAAATAAAGAAATCCTTACCTTCTTCCTTCTTTAAATGCTCTGTTATATCTCAACTACTTTACTCTCCCATACATTTCACTTTTTAATATAGTATGTAATCATTGTATTTCATTTAGCTATATTCTCGTGTAAGCTTTATACAATGTACATGTTTTATTTAAAAGTGGAAATAAACCATTGAATAACAGGAAAACACATCTACATAAAGTTACCGTCAAGGAAAAATGAACCAGTTGGGTGCAGGTCATGTAAACCTTTCACCGCTGATTAACTGGAATGGAATTTGATATGTTAATATTGCGACCAATCCAATACCATAATTGGATAATGTTTACAATGTTTGTAAGTCCCATCTTAGCTGTGTATAAAATTTAAAGTCAAAATTGTGTTTAGTTATATCTTAATTTATAACTCTTTCATGTAGTCAATGTAAGTTCTATGCGTAATTTTCTCAAACCGACACCACATACCATCATTCCCAATTCTCCGAACACATACTATGAGAAAAGAATGGAAATTCAGGAAATGCAAACTTTTAAAATACGTAATTTTCAACGAACTGACCCCTTTTTTCACTTGACGAGCCAATTATATGGCTGTCACTGACAAAATGGGGCTCATGGGCTTTGCGAAAAATGTAGATCCAGATCAACGCATGCATCCGTACGGGTTGATCAGGATATGTACTGTTCACCATTCATTAATAGAATAACCGCCCTTATTATAACAAGAAATATAGATTATTATCAGGCTGCAGGAATGTGCTATTTGATCAAGTGCTACACTGGTCGCAAATATCATAAGCCCCATATCTCCAGTCATAGCTACATATGTTACACTGCGATACTCAACCTTTCCGTGTACGTGCAAACACCTTCCCTGTGACATCACACTGTCTATCCTCACCGAGTGTAGCGAAAAGAAAAGAATGAAACGCTGAAACCTGAAAATCGAGAAACATTAACCTTACAACGCTGACTTATGTTTTGTTTGTTTGGTTTTCCGATTCTACTTGTAAAACCATGCTTCGACTGCGCATGTTAAAATATGTTTTTTATAAGAAATAATACAAACATTAAGGAAGAACAGACGATATTTTTTACGGTTGACTTAATGATAAACATGGTTCATGCAATGGAATGCTGAGAGTAGCAATAGGGCTACTTGGACACCAGATTACGCGATACAACTAATATATCATGCAACCATGTCACGAGTGGTCATGATACTCCGTGACGAGTGGTCACGATACTATGTGTCACGTGAGCCTGAACATATTAAGATTCGTCACGATATTACGCAACCATGTCAAGAGTGGTCACATGGCGAGTGCTTGCATATGTCAAGACTGGTCATGATATTACGTGTAGCACCGATGTATCCACACTTGTCAGCCATGACCGAAATTATAATAATATTGTGGTCACGATGCTACGCGTCACGTCATGGCCGAAGTTCTAATACTATAGTGGTCACGATACTACCCGTCATGTCATGGCCCAAATTCTAATAATAGACATTACGCCACCGATCCTATAAAACGGCGACCGTCCTCTTAAACAAAAACAACAAAAACACTAACAATATGAATGTACTATGTACAAATGCTGATAATATGCTAAGCAAAGTAGAAGAACTAAACACAATCATTGAACTTGATGAACTTGTATCTGTTACTGCTGGCACCCAAGTTACTGAACTGATTAAACACAAGCTCTCAGTTGTACACTATAATGTCCAAAGCTTTCTGCGCAAAAATGATATTCTATATTCGGAACTATCTGATTTTGATATTCTTTGCTTCACGGAAACGTGGCTTTCAGGTGACACTTCATCGGACGATTTACTTCTTAAGAGATACAAAGTCCCATTTCGACAGGACAGGGCATCAGATGCCCATGGAGGTATATTGGTGTATGTGAACGAACAGCTATATGCTACTTGGCGGGACGACTTGGACATTCCTGGAATTGGATGTGTATGGTTGGAGATTCGTCAGCAGAATACACGGACATTGATTGGTACATTTTACAGACCTCACCAGCTTCTATAATGGCATTAATTGAAAATTATATTGGTCTGGCATCTGGTATCTCAGATATTTTAATTACAGATGACATGAACCTTGGTATGCTAAAACAACAATCCGCAGATGGCTGGCAATTTCAACTTGGATACTCTTGTTAATCATGATATTGACACATACACAAGAAACATCACCTCTAAACTTTCCGAATTAGCACACCATACTATTCCTAACACGGTTGTTACTGTTATACCCTCAGATCCTCCATGGTTTCACAATGAGATCCGGAAAATGATGGCACAACGGAAACGGGCATACAACAAAGCCAACGTTACCAACAACCCGGAACACTGGTCAGCATACCGGAAACTGCGAAATGACACTAACACTCTTGTTCGCAATGCTAAGAAGCACCAAGATCATACTCTCTCTGATGAACTCAACTCTGGATCCCCACGTAGTTCCAATTGGTGGTCAACTATGAAAACATTCATTAAACCTGCTGTTTCTTCCTCTATTCCTCCGCTAAACTATAACGATCAAATATACTCTGATGGGATTGACAAAGCTAATCTTCTCAATACATACTTCGCCTCTCAAACCCACATCGGTGATTATCATAAAACTCTTCCGGAATGTGTTATTGACCGTAATCGACCCAAACTCGACTCTTTAATTATTATGCCTGTTGAAGTTCAATCTGTACTACAAACGCTGAAACTTTGAAAGGCAGCCGGACCTGCCTTCATCAATAACAGAGTAGTCAACGAACTATCTTTCAAACTATCCAAACCGTTCTCTACATCTAGCTGATGTTCCGAATTTGTGGAAGGAGGCATCTGTATGTGCAATTCTTAAAAAGGGCGACCCATCTGACGTATATAACTACCGGCCTATCTCTCTGTTGTGTACTATGGAAAAGGTAATGGCAAACATACTTCACCAGCGTATATTCAACTTTCTCAACAATAATAATTTTATCTCTTCTCTTCAATCTAGTTTTGTTCCAAATGACTCTACTGTCAACCAACTTGTTGATGTATATATCACATTCTGCAAGGTAAAGAGGTCCGTGCCGATTTATGTGACATTTTCGAAGCGTTCGATAGGGTGTGGCATAGGGGCCTCTTACTGAAGCTGCAAGCGACTGGAATCACAGGTCCTTTGTTAAACTGGTTCACCAACTACCTTTAGTGTCGCAGACAACGAGTTACATAGGGTCCTCTTACTGAAGATTGAAGCGACTGGAATCACAGGTCCATTATTAAACTGGTTCACCAACTACCTTCAGTGTCGCAGACAACGAGTTGTATTAACAGGCTATACTTCCGAGTTTGCGGATATCTATGCTGGCGTTCCACATGGCTCTATTCTTGGACCTCTATTATTCTTAGTTTATATCTTGACATTCGCTCTACTATCAAACTTTTTTGCTGCTGATGTTGACAATCCTGATGAGGCTGCAATCACTCTGAATTCTGACCTTTTAAAAATACAAGAATGGGCAGATAAATGGAAGGTAACTTGCAATCCTTCCAAGACTGAATCCCTCTTGATTTCTGGGAAAACTAAAATACCTCAACATCCTCCGCTACTCATGAATCGCACAATCATTAAAGAAGTTGGTCATCATAAGCATCTTGGTCTTTGTCTGTCTAATAATGGAATATGGCATTCTCATCACAAAGAAAATTAAGATTTCGTCTCAATCGGAAAACCCTGGAAACTATGTATACTTCTTTCATTCGGCCCGTCTTAGAAAATGCTGAAAAAATTCAAATAGAGGCAGCTCGAATTGTAACTGGAGCCACTAAATTTGTGTCTTTTGAAGCACTCTATCGAGAAATAGGCTGGGAAACACTAAACGTCAGACACAGGAAGCACACACTATTTCTCTTCTATAAGATGTACAACCGACTATTCCTTCACTACTTATCATCTCTTGTTCAGCAAACGTAGGCGTCGCAGTGAACTACAATCTCAGAAACGCAGAAAACACATCTTCCCTTCCATATAAGACACAGCTCTATCAGAACTCATTTTTACCATCATCAGTTCAGTATTGGTATCACCCCACACCCGATGTTCGCAACTCGCCATCACTAAACGTATTCAAAACCCACTTGAATTCGAATGTTACTAAACCTCCTAACTATTACTACTCTGGTAAGAGCGAAACGCAAATTCTCCACACACGCATCTGCACACATTGCAGCTGCTTAAACCAACATATTTTCTCGAAGAACATAGCGGACAGTCCACGCTGCAGATGTCGGGCAGTGGAAGACACTAAACACTACTTCTTATATTGTCCATTGTACACCGATATACGAGCACAGTTGAACAATAGTTTAACGCAACTGAATATTGCGAGAGATGACGTTCACATACTTCAATATGGTTGTCCATCAGTTGACGATGACGCAAATACGCTGATTTTCAGGTTCACCCATGACTATATCACACGTACTAAACTGTTCGAGTATCGCATATAGGTGGTAATATTTCACACTTGTCTGGTATTGCACTATACCACTGCAGTACCCGAGGTCTATCCCGACAGCTGAGATGAACGGGTTATCAGCGTTTGATGTCTCTCCACATTTTCTTTTCACATTCTGTTCTAATTTGCTAATCATCATTTAACTTTGTTTTTTATTTATATATATATTCGAATTAATTTCACCAACTAGAAATACACTACTACTTCTGCTGATACTACTACTATTATGTAATATTGCTAATGCTATTACTACTACTTCTTCCCGCCTCTCCAGCCCCCACCCCCCCCCTCTCCCCCTCCCCTCCCAAACATTTCTATTGTCAGAAGTTTACTTTTCATCATACTTTCATAAACTATGTTCTGTTACACATAATACAATTATAGATGAAGAAATACCATTGCGCAAACCAGCCCCAAGTAATCTACCACACGTGCCTTGGGTGAACAAACGGCTTTAGAAGCAGCGAAGCACAAAGGAACTGCCTGGAAGAAGTATAAGTACTGTAAAACTGATGCAAACTACCAAACGTATCTAGCAGCTAGGAATAAAGCAACAACTGAAACAAAAGCAGCACAATACAAATATGAACAAATCATTGCAGAAAACATCCAAGAGTACACTAAATCTTTCTGGAAATATGTGCGAACAAAATCAAAAACAAAGATGACAATTAATGAACTACAAGATGAACAAGACAACACAACTTCTGATAACATGGAGTAGCGATATTGCGATTAAATGAGTATTTCCTTAATGTCTTTACAAATAAAGATACATCCAATATACCAAATTTTGACAAAGCAATACCACGGACAGGCGCTACAAAGCATTATTATCAGGGAAGAAAAATTCATGAAGACAACCACGGAATTAACACTTCAAAAAAGCGTTTGACGCAGTTCCTCACGAACAATTGCTAACAAATTTAAAAGGGTACACAATCGAAGAAAATATCGTAGACTGGATACAAATGTTCTTTGAAAACAGACTACAAAGAGTAGTTGTTGGCGAAAAAGTTCAGAATGGTCACAAGTAGCCAGCGGCATTCCGCAGGCGAGTGTACTCGGACCAGTTTTATTTTTCATTTACATAAACGATCTCCCGGATATGGTTAACAACGTCATCAAACTGTTCCCAGACGACACCTAAACATATACCAACCCAACGACAACCGGAAATAAACTGGTATTACGACCAGATGTAAATAATATATGCGAGTGGTCTGATAAACGGCAAATGTTCAAAATTCAATGCATCAAAACGTAAAGTTATGCACATTGGAAACCAACAGGTAGAGATATCATACTGATTGGAGGATGGAAGTGAAAAAGCACCGTTAGCGAAAGTAACATAAGAAAAGGGCCTAGGGATACTAGTAGACAATCAATTAAATCAACATATACACACACATGTGAAAAAGCAAACATAACTTTAGGTATTATTCAAGAACATTACCATACATGGCTGTTCCTACAAATTTATACATCTCTTGTAAGGCCACACCTAGAATACGGTTCCCAAGCTTGGGCGGTGGTGTATAACAAAGAAAGTATGGCTATAGAAAATAATGTCCAACGAAGAGCATCAGAAACAGTGAAAAACATCAGTGGTGAAACATACAGTGAACGGATAAAGTTGCTGGGTCTACATTCCCTACAATATCGAAGAGTCAGAGTTGACATGGTAGAAGTATTTAACATCATAAGCAATATATAAAAAAAGAGAAAATAACGCCGTCGGTCTCATTAAGAACACGTGGTCACCAATATAAGATATTGAGGAGACAAGTCCGTCTCAATACAGGGAAACATTCATTCAGTCAAATATTAGTGAACTCTTAGAACAGTCTGACCGATAATGTTTTTAGTGCATAGAGCAGACTAAACAGTTCATGGAAAGACATCCCAATAATATTTGAGCCAAAATGTTACGAAAACAATGGGTAGCGGGTTGGCAGGTATTGTCCTGTCACCATGTGTAAATACTGTTTTAATAGATGCGCAGTCCGAAAGTAAATTTATATCGACAAGAGATACGTCTAAGAAGTAGAATGGCTTACACCGACGTTGGATACATGTAAATGCAGGTAAAACAACGTCATTCGAGATTTACACGCGATGCAATATATATCTGGGTAACTGACGATACGTCCAGTTTTGAAGAATGGACAACAAGGCAAGTGTCTTTCCTATACTTATGTATAAATTATGTGGGGGTGCTGATAGTCACCAGTCAGTGTACATAGATCTTGCCGAGACGGCTTGCTTGAAGTACATTGCTTAAATAACTGAACTACATGTATTCATATGTCCAGGATCAATGCGGATTCCACTGAGATTGAAACGTTCACGTCTACAAAAGATCCACATACGGAGCCCCGCTCGTGGGAACGAATTGTTAATTCGAGGGAACGAATTGTTATATCGTAGTTACGAATTGTTAATTCGAAGTAACGAATTGTTAAATTAAGAGAACGAATTGTTATTTCGTGGGAACGAATAATAAAAACATTCATGTCCCTGCGGGCTCGGTAGCCACAGGCTGAAATAAATTTACATATACCTGATGGTGTATGTGACCACCAGCGTAGTCCCAGATCAGCATGAGCTGTCTGATCGGGGCCTACGATGTTCGCCATTCAGCCAACAAGCCACGATTACTGCCGCCAACAAAGGTATTAGAGTACCTTATGACGTAATATTTGAGTTGTATTGTGTAACCTGGCGACCAAGTAGCCCTAATACTACTACGACAGAGCACTTCCAATACATGTAAGTATGTATTATTTACCGTAATCTTACTTCGAATACTACGAGACGAGACTTTGCTTCTTCATGGCGAGACAATGACACCAAGAAAGAAATAGGACAACTGTTGCCTGCAAAAAATACTAATTCGCCACCGTGTCCATCCATAAAATGGCACATCACCATACTACGGAAGGAATATGTCATCACTACGATAAAAACATTTTTGTATTAAGTTTAAAACTTCCAAGCAAACACTAGTATGATTATATAATACGAAGCTATTCATATTGCATAAATGAATGGTAACTGTATTTACCTGCCAAATGGTTCTGTCAGGTTATTTTCTTTAAGTCCTTCGTCGATTGAGTAGTACAGTGATGTTAAATTTGTCAGCGTGTCCGTTTCGTTATGTGGATTAATTGGAATCGATTTGGCTGAAAAAAAAGTTACATTACGTTTGGCATTTCCCGCCAATGTATATATTTTTTTAATCGCTCATTTCGCCTGAAACATACCATTCAGCCAGACAGGCAACACAGTATTCATGGGAAAAATATGTACATATATCCAGATGAACCGTCTCATCTGGTTCTGCAGTGTTTCTCTGAATCGTTCAGATATTTAAACATACCTATTATCTGATTGATGGAATTATCCCGAATTGCGTATGAAATTATCAATGTTAGATATTTAGCGATGATAGAGATACATCATTTCGTGTGAGGATACTTCATCAAGTATTGATTCAATTACATATATTTACATGTAGTGTAAGCTTATTACCTACACAATGACCATAAAGGTACGGAAATGCATCATTTGTGCTTGGATAATCGGTTATTATGGACTAATTTTCAGCTATGTACGTCTTAAGGATGCTTATGTCATTTAAAGATACACTTGGCTTCAATGACAATTGCTTAATCAAAGTGATATGATATATGAATATAAGATATGTGCATATTGTATTCTATATGGTACACTGAGTTGCCATCTCCGCCATCGTTGTATGTACAAGCCATCGTACAGTTTCACCACTTCGAGCGTTTGACACATACAGCAAATATATGATTTGATGCAATACACCATAGTGTATGGTATGGTAATATATGCATATATCGAGAGCACGGTGTAGTTATCTTACTGTTACACAGCCAATACTGGATTTTAACAACGGGTCAACAAAGTCTTCAGAAATCAGACTTTGTATATAGATGTGATGAGAATAACCCATATGACGTTGTTGTTTAAAGGATTAGTGTATGAGAGTCAAAATGATACCACCTCCCTCTGGAAGCCACCCGTTACGCGCGGTGACTCCCATCAGGAGGTGGTATCATTGTTGACTCTCATATACTACTTCGATTTTCCTCCACTGTTCGCACGGTATGGATGAGAAGAGTGGAACATATATTTCAGCAACCACGAAACTATATACTTCCTCGACTGTATGAGAAATTATCAATGAGACGAGATGGGGATGTCACCATGTTAGAGATAAGAATCCATTGGTTATACTCAGTATACGTAATCACACAAATGTTCTAGTTAATTGTGCGTGGTTGAAGACAGGTAGTCACGATCGATGTCATCGTACCGGTATTTACGAGTATTGCAAGCATCACCGGACATGGATGATAAGAGGGTTCGTTACGCCTCGCCCATGTAGGCATTGTGGGGTAGGGACCAGATCCGAGTCACTGCTATGTCCACCATGCGGTGGCACTCGCGCTACTCATCGACTGGTTAGCAAGGAATTACGTGCTCGCAAGTATTATCGTTTAGTAATAATTCAAATCAGAAAGTCAGTTAAAAACATAGAACCGTTCTGATGTGTAGTTGTTTCCTCACAAACGTGTCACAACATGTACACGGGTTATTTATAGCCCAGTGTATTTCCACTTATCGAGGTTATATAGTTCACACGATATCTTCCGGGTTGGCTACTTATTTTTATTTGTAATAATTTAAAACTGAACACCCCCTATTATTACATAGAAAACATAACTTAATATAAGAAAACAAATAACAAACATACGACAACCCTTATTGCATAACGATGTTAGGTTTATATACGAGAAATCAACACCTTTACATAGCTAGGACGCTAGCTATAACGCTCAGCGCTGAAACCGTTGCCACCTGTGTTCACTTCACAGACTGCTCTACGCTATCTTGCGGATGGAGGCAATGAGGAGGAGGGGTCCGCTGTAGACAGTCGCTAGATGGGGTGTGAACATAAACTGAGCATAACACCTCGCTAAGCCGAACCAATATTTAAGATATTTAAAGATATGTAAAGCGCCAATGCTTAGCGAGGTGGGCCCGGAAGGGTTTTGCCAGCGCGAGTTCGAGACTCGGGTGGGGTCTTTTTTTTTTTTCTCGCTGGACCCCAGGCTATTTTTGTTATATATATACCTCTCACCCACTGGACGAGCACACATTATTTAATAAGTAAGCAGAAAATAAGTCACCTATATCAGCGATTGAGCTAAAAAGGCCTGGTGCACGCAAATCTTTAGCGGTATATGTATGGTGGGTGACGTAACCACGGTGGTGTAACGGGACCCGAACAAACGTTATGTTCCGTATGGACGGGCCGACGGAACAGATGGACTGTATGTTGGAGGGATCTCCTGCCGCTGCAGACACACGAATAAGCATATCACGTCCCGAGACGGGCGAAGATACTTTTTCTCCAGTCGGCCCTCCCCTCCATGACAAGTTTTATGTCTTCGTCCGCGAGAATTTGTGGTCGGGCCTTGGACCGGATCGTGCCCTTTAACACCTGGTACCTGGCCATCTCTTCGACGACCAGTTTGAACTCGCTATCTGATATATCGTTGTCGGCTATCGCTTTCGACACGATAACGTCCATACTGTTCTTCTTAGACATCGCGAGAACCGCTATTCGGTCGTGCTTTCAACTCTTGGCCTCTAGCTTTCGGCCCACGTGTCTGGCCGTCATGCAAAGCAGTGCCGCCCGCGCCGCTATCGCACTCAATACCACCCCGACCGGCGCGGCGACGATTGTTGACAATAAAGACACACTCTCCACGCCGATTACAACGGAAGCGGAGGCTAACGTAGTGCTCACCCCCTCGACTATATTGACTGCTCGCCTATATTTTGTGGCATGACCCGTCCGCGTCTCTCCCTCATGCTGGAGAATCTGTTGTCTCTTGACGATCCTGGTCATCCTAAAGGATGCCGGGTCGGCTATCCCTGAAGGTAAGTGTGGATATAGTTTTTTGTCATTCATCATAAATCAAGTTCAATTAACAGTGTCACTACATTGGAGGTAGTCGCTTGGTCAGCGATTTCTGTAACAATGTTAATAACACTACCTGCGGAAACTTCAGTTGCAGTGTTAACATCGAATATCGTAAACCCTGACCTCTGCCCCGCATGCTTGGTGATACCAGACTTCTGCTCTACCCCGTTCAGGACGAGATTCACTCGGACTTCGGTAGCAGCGTGTCCCCTAAAGTTGACCCGGACGCTGCCATGGTGTATCACCCATATCTTTTGCTCGCGTTGGCTCCGAATGCATAGGTCCCCTCGCCCAGTGAACCCCGCTCCTCGGCACAAACTGTTATGACGGGTTTTGGAGCTTGCAATCGCTGCACGTGCGCAATCGCCGTAGCCGCCTCTGTGCGGGCCTGCGCTATCCTTCCCTCCAGCATTCTCATTGTGGCTTCATCATATGCTGCAACCGCGACGAGAACGTCCTGTTCTGCGCTGGGGCTACCTGGCCCGTATATGCTCGTGATTAATATGTAAATATATATAGTATGTTTAATCGGTTATATCGAGAACGATCGAAATCGGGTAATCGTTTTTTAACTCTCGCACTTTATCATCTAAAATAGAGAAGTCTAATGTCAGGGTCTCACCATAGGAACAGTCGCTGGCGTGCACAGTTTTTAGTAATGTGTTGGGGCTCCATCTAACGTGTTGTACGATGTGTTCAGCTGATCCAGGTGCACCCTGAGAGTTTTCGTGAAGGCGAACCCCACTGGGGCGTCGCCGACGTGCTCGCCTGGGTCAAACCATTTTATTGTAAAACCGAGTCGCACGGCCAACGCCGGGGTGACCCTTGCCCGGCTGCCGGGATCGACGGTCAAGGTTGCGAGTCCGGTGGCTTTCGAGATTGCGAGGCTGGCTCGACCATCAAGCTGCGACGCGACAAAAGCTTGGAGCTCTCTCAAACTCCAAAGACCGGGGGTCAGCTTTACTAATACCGGTGGTCTGTTCTTCATGTAACCCTTCGTCCACTTTGACGTTGCGTCATCCGACCGTGAAGGTGATGGGTCTGAGACCGGCCCGCTGTTTCCCGCAGCAGTTTTCGATCGAATTCTGAAGCGTGGAAGCATCCCTTTGAACATTAGTGAGCAAACATGATCATATCTTGCAATGGATATCAATGCTTTTGGCTTTAATTATAATGCAAAGTACGCGATCGGCTGGGTCTACGACGCTAAGGCGGGCGCTCCCCGGCTGGTGCACCCCACTATACATGTTCGCGGCGGAACATGTTACATCTTTCAACAATATAGGCTGCCCAAGATTACTACCATGGAGGCCGTGAACGGGGGGAAAATGACGCCGATGCAGTTTTGGCAGAATCAGCTCAACTTCGCCGTATTGTGCGCACCAGCCGGATGCGGGGTTTCCTCACAGGACCATCTGGCCGCAGAGGATCCATTATTGAGGGCCGTTTACAACTTTCGCGCGTACTACACTATTATGCGGATTCTCAAAGAACAGAAAATCTCTCTGCCGCAGGACGACGGCTGGAATCCCATTTCCAGCGCATACGACCGTACGGCGTTCGAAAGACTGTGTAACGAATGTGGGGTCCCAAAAGACGCGGACTGGCACCAGAAAGAGTCCTGGTACACTTTCGGTTTATCTAACGTTTACATGACTGGTATGGGGTTTCTGAGGATCCACCACCACCAATAAAACTAAAAAATACCGACTTTGTGCCACCAGTACCATGGTCTTTCAAATCGGCCCACGTTGATTTTATTCAGTAACCTGCGTGGGTAAATACCGCGTGGGGATCATTTATGTTAGATAAAAGCACTGGATTTACTCATGCCGGGGTTACTCGCCTCAACGACTCAGTTCTATAATAGCAGCCGGGATGGCGTTTGACGCGCAAAAACAGTTCTTAGAAAATGTCGAGGACGCCATCTCATCTCATAAAACCGCAAGCACCCACCACAGCACAAAGCACCCCATCAAGTTCCTTCGGAACTAATGTCACAGCAAGTTCCACCGTTGTTCCAACTGGGGCCATAGGATATGATGCACCAGGAAGTTCCTTCGAAACTAGTGTCACAGCCCACGAGGAGGATAAATTATGGCTCGTCATCGCCCTCGGGGCGATCAGACTATTCGCGCTTTGGTTTTAGGAACTCTCGGGAGACTAATAGTAGGAGACCGGCGATCGCGACGGTTAAAGCCCAAGCATTTTCTGAGAGCCATCCGGCAGTTTTTGATAATATAGATAGCAAGAAGGAGACGAGACCCCCGATCAACCCAGGCAGCGCGGCAGCGGCATTTCCGGCTAATTTAGCCAGGAGACTGGCGAGGGTTTTTAGTTGCTTTTATACCCATTATTTGGCTCCACCGGATGGTGCGGGTGCTGGTGCGGGTGCAGCCGCCGCACCACCTACGAGCATCTCGAAAGCTAGAACTAGGGTCGAAATAATCATGCCGAGAGCTGTGAGCATGCTTACTATCGTGACGTCCTGCTCTCTGAACAGAGTGCGAAGACGCTCACCGAGTGTCGTCTACTCGTGCAGAACCCTCGAGATTGTTTCGCGGATCCAACTAATTTGGGTGCGGAGCGCCTCACGGTTAGTCGAGGCAGCATCCAAGCGAGCTTCTCTTTCATCTCGCAACGACCGCAGGCGTTCGGTGATCCGCTCGATAGATTCTCTATCGTCACGGGCTTCCTCCAGTTTCCTATCTTCTGGCGCGATATGTTGATCCAGCGCCGAGAGCTTGGAGAGGTAAAGGACCAGTTCGCCCTGAACTGTTTACAGAGCCTTATCGAGTCCCCGGAGTTCGCGAAGAGGTAACGGTGGGTCATCCATCGTGCTGAGTATTTCGCTTTCGCTGATCTCCATTGTGCGAATAGCGTCGGTGGCTACACGAGGGACCTCTCTGTGCTCGACCGTTTCTATCGCGGCGGTCGTCTTCGCCATCGTTTCGTCGGTAGACGGTAGGGTCTCTACAGCGCGGGCCGGCATAATTGTTGTACCCCTCTTCCAATCTACGAATCCTAGTTCGTCCCTTATGATTTGGCCACCGTCCCGTTTTCCGGCAATGGTGCTCAACGCTAGGGGCTTTCCAGTCCTCATGTTGATGATTGGGACATTTGATGCTTTTAGTCGCAACCTACCGCGCAGATCAAATTCGAACTTGGAGTAGTCGCGGCCGACAGATGGGACCGCACCTTTTTCTACCAAATTGTTGTAATACCTATATACAGCTGACTCGAGTAATTCCCGACTTAGACGAACGGTGTTGGTAGCGCCACCTATTTCCTCGCCGGCTGGTGTCTCTATGAAGGGCGTTTCGTCATCGTCGGCGAAGTTATCATCATCGAGGTAATCATCGATGTCATCATCATCGAGGTAATCATCTCGGTCGCCCGTAGTGAGATCGAATTCGTCCATGTTAATGTCGTGACCAGCCATCGTTCTGATGTATTGAACAAAATACCATACAGGTTTAATAGAGTTACTATGTCTTCGAGTCAATACGGCCGCATACTCAATCCATACCGCAGACGGCGGGAGCCCCTCGGGACGAAAGACGTGAGACAGAGCGTTGTCATCACGAACAACCCCTCGACGATCGACCAGAACCAGCAGCTATTGGCGCGTTTCCCAAACCTCGGAGCTAGCGACGTCATTGTGCCGGAGACTGTTCGCCTCGCTTTCACTATTTCGCTGACGTCGACAGACGCGGACCAAACCATCGTTTAGAACCTGGGTCGCACCATCGTCAAGAAGACCACGATAAAGATTTCTGGTAATGAGGTGATATCGATCGACGACAGCGACGTCTACCATTGCTATCAGAAACTGTGGAAGACGGCGCAAGAGCGCAACTATGCGGTCTATCAGGGTATTGACTCCAGCCGAAACAGGAACGTAACCAGACTTAGAATCGGTGCTGGTGACAAGTCAGATAATGCGATCGCGGCCGCTTACGGCAACCGCT
Source organism: Conchocele bisecta (assembly GCA_029237695.1). Taxonomy (NCBI): domain Eukaryota; kingdom Metazoa; phylum Mollusca; class Bivalvia; order Lucinida; family Thyasiridae; genus Conchocele; species Conchocele bisecta. The sequence continues at coordinate 127,723,713 of CM055266.1, forward strand.
TCTACGTCCCGCTCGACTTTGAGTTGCTGGAGAGCCACATGTCATACTATCAGAGCGCTTTGGCTGACCGCCTGGAATATGAACTAACGTTCAACGACAACGGCCGAGTTCTCATAGCCACTGACATGGCATCGACGTATACGATCGACAATGTTTCGCTGGAGTACGACATGGTCACGATGCCCGATGCGCGATTGATCAGAGCCCAGTTCGCCGGGCGCGTTGCCATACTTTACGACCGATTTCTTCGCCATCGCAATATTAAGAAAGACAAACGCGACACATTGTGGAACATTAATATTAACGTCCCCGCACGCTCGATGAAAGGCATACTGATGCTGTTCGAGGAGGCCCGGTTCGAGCTCGGGGTTAGAAAAAGCGATACATTTTATAACCCCAAAATCACAAAGGTGACGATAGAGGGAGTCCCCAATCAACTCTCCAGCCAGGGCATTCGTGCGCACCAGCAGTGGGACGAAGTCAGAAAGCAGTTTGCTGCCGGCTCTAAGCGCTCCCCGGAGGTTGCCGCGGTTGCCAAAGACCTGAAGCTCTCGGACGTCTCCCTAGCGGAGTTCCTGACGTCCAAGTACGCGCTATGGCTAGACATGCGAACCAGCGACGACGACCAAATACACGGTAGTGGGCGTCGAGTGGAGAATGCCTCCGAGGGTGTGACGATCCAGATAGCCAAAGAGGCGGACGGAGCTGGCGCATTGAACATGTACCTATATATGAGTCGCGTCGCGAGAAAACATGTCATCGGGAGTCTAACGACGTCACAAGATATGACGTCGTGAACTTAGCTGACGTTATTTCCGCTTAGATTTTCATGTTGCCCGCTGACTTCAAAGTTCAGTTTCAGAACAATAGGCTACGATACTCGCTCACTGCAAGGCGAGTTGACTCTTCAAAAGACAAGATGCTAACGTAACACTCCCAAAACAAACACAAGGCGGTGTAACAAGCTGATATTGCGGTAACAAATGTCTGCAAACATGTTAGAGCGGGGTCGGGTCTGACCGGCCGTAGGCTCTAACCGGCCCCCTATCAGTTAACATGTTTAAACCGAAGATGATATCTTATATTGCGCATGTGTCGAAAGTTCATTTCCCCGTGAGTTTTAAATTTGCGACAAACAGTGCAGAGAGTATTGCCAATACGAATTCAATCGTTTTCCATAGAATAACATCTGTAAACCAAGACTTGCATACATTTAATGCAATATGTACGTAACACATGGTTGTATACATGAATGCAGATTTATCTGAGTGTGTCTACATAATAGAATGCCAATAGTGTAAGTTAAGGCTTGTCACATTTAAATGAAGGTTAGCAAACAGCAAACATATAGGTGGCCGAGTACAGCCGACATGAAAAATACCTACTGTCTGTTCCACATTTTGCTGCGATGAACTTTCTCGATTTTTTGTTATTGATTTTATAGCGAAAAAACGATTTTGATATTGGAATTTAATATGGGGCCGATATTTCGGAAAATATTTCAATCACGTGCACGCAGTGGTTTGGTTGGTTACTGGAGACTGACGTCAGTTCCCATTAGCCAACAAAATCACTCCGTGTCACGTGATTCGAAAGTTTTAAAGATGGCGGCTAATATTCATTTATAATCAGGAAGTGAACGAGTTTGATTTTACAAAGCGAATTTAGGTTATATAGTGAGACTCGTTTTTAGTGCAGTTTACGCTCAAAATCTTTGAGATTTATGTTAATGTAGTAGCAACTGTAAAATCTATGCCGAAAACCCACTCCAAGCAGCGGTTTCGACAGGCTGCAACACGTTATAGGCGAGTAAAGAATTACGACTTCGCGTGGCTTTTTCTTACAATGGTGATGAATGCGAGCTGTGTACCTTTCTAAATCACATAATCTTCATACCCGGGCGCATTTGAATTGTTTTGTACATTGTCTAGAAAGGTGTTTCATGTATATACAAACAATAATTGACCATCGAAGACACGCTAGAATCACCTGTGGATTTGTACAGCGTGTATGTTTTAGACAGCCGAAAAACACCCGACCCCGCTCTACCATATCCATATTGTCCATGTAGCAGACTTCCGCGCGCTACCCTTGAAGGTGGTCACACACGAGTGAGATATTGAGATGGTTTAGAAATCACATGTAAGCGATGTAGGCTTTTGCTATCACGCTGGTAGAGTGACTGTGAACTGTATGTACACAGTGAGCAACGCATGGAAGTAAGGGTGCCTGTCATCAGACATGGACACTGCCTTTCTGCAGTGCTACAAGTTTGTGTTTTTTAAGAAAATAAATGGGCATATTGTTTTCGTCACAGGTGTCTGTTCGTCCGTCTGTCCATCCGTACGTACGTACGTCCGTCAGTCCGTCCGTCACGTTTCTTGTAAGAAGTAAAACTTGTTAACAGTAATAAGGTAGGGACTTGAAACTTGGTGTTTGCCTTCCTTATAATGTGTGTATATGCGCAAAGTGATTTTTTTCATTCGACGTCCCTGTCATGGAGTATATCACCATTTTCGACTGAGCATTTGGGAAAACTGTGTATAGTGCACGCTATCGACTGTGCACTAGTTGTAATGTAATTTAAAGGTACATGCCCACTCAGTAGGCACAAACTATTCTTTATTAGAATTAAATAAGTGTATAATTGTGTCACCATTCCACTAGTTCGAAAAAAGTAGGAGTGCCCGCTATACAGATATAATCATTTAGTAATATTTATATTACTCACAGTGACTCGCGGTGTTATTAAGCTATTTTCATATGGAAATGAGGCATGATATTTTTTAATTATTTATATATATGATATAAATTGTATAGAAATGCCAATCAGTACGTGGGGTATTATGGTGAATGAATGTTTATTTTGCCTGAAAATGTCATATCTACAGAATATACAAAAGTATATATTAAGAGCAGTGTGTGCCTACTGAGTGGGCGTGTACCTTTAATATAGAACGTATTGTCCTCCCCATTTACAGGTGTTTTCCCATCTGTATTTGCTGAACTGTCATATAGCCCCCAATGAACCAACCAGTTAATCAATACCGAATGACATACCTGGACAGTAAATATTACTGTCTGTTTCATATACTTCTATGGTTTTCTATAATTATAAATTATTAAAACGCTCAGTAAACAGGACGTCAACGATAAGAAATCCGCATACCGAATCCGCCTTACACGCGCACACGTTTATGCTTGCTGGTACAAGAACTTGCCGGTTTGTCTTTGTCGCTTTTCACTTTCATGTATTACCAAAACAATCAAGCTCATCTGTCTATACATTCATTATTCAATGCCAAACATGCTTCTAGTTTGTCAACTTGAAAACTGTTGTAAATGTTGGCGTATACTCTATGTGTACCGGTAGATACGTACATACTGTAATGTCGTTTTGACGTCGTTTGACGTCGCTTTTACGTGACGTCTCATTTGCTCAAACGACCTGAATAGTGATGTTGTATAAACAATGTTATCCCGTCAACGCAGTGCCTATGTGCCGTGAAACAAGGTGCCGTGAAACATATTTGATATCCTGTCAATACGACCTAATCACAATTCATATGCGTCATTCGTGTTAGTGACTACTTTCCCCATTATACTTGTTGAGTTGACTGAATAGTCTGATGGAAATGGAACTGTTTACAGTGTGAGGGTTAAATTTGGCAAATAAATACGATATCGCCAGAAAATAAAATTAAGTGCATGCCATTTTCTGAATGTCAAATCAATTTCCATTACGACCCTCAATTTCCAATTGCGTTTGCTCTCTACCCATTCCGTGCGTCATTCAGACATGACTGACGTCATACTAATATTTACGTCAATAAGTCTACTACGCCATTTAAAATAAAAAATGGCTGCTCCCAGTGATTCCAGTCAGGTAAGGAAAACACGAAACCAAATGGTGTTTGTGTTGTTGATTTTTGTTCTCGACAGATCGCAATCGTTGCAGAATCTGCCCCAAATGGAAATGGATGGGTCTGGTGAATTTTGAGAGTGTATTTCGTTGAAATAAAGCTGTAATTTCACATTGTCGGTGACAAAATATAAAGTATCAACAGAACATTTATCTGTTGAACCTGCCCGAAGTACGTTTAATGGTTAATTCGGGATGGATGGTTGCCATTCTAAATAGGATTAAATCGTCAAGCTGCCATCTTCATGATCTTGTGTTTTTTTTCATTTCCATGATTCATGAACGGTGAAAAGAACAGAACCAAAATCGTTGTAACATTTTAAGATTATTCGTGAAATATTTCGATGTGTAAAGTTCCTAAAGTCTAAAACAATTATTGATCAATTTACTGTCATGACTGTTGATTAACGGATTTTACAACCATACTTTATCGAACTATGTGCTGTGCGCCAATGTGTGTTTGATGTAATTCGGTTCTAACTTATCTCGCTTTTGAAGGCTAAATTAACTAAATTAAGTTGATTTAAATGCTGTTTTAGAATGTTGACGGGATAAATTGAATAGTAGGTTAGTGCCGTGCATGGGAAAAAATATCTGGCTCGGCACGGAAATCGGATAGGCTCGGCAGAGCCTCGCCCATCCAGTTTCCTAAGCCTCGCCAGATATATTGTCCCATTCACGGCACTAACCTACTATTATCTATATATCTTAATGAATATTGCAGATATAATGATCAAATAAAAAGCATTCAATTCATCATACAAATACTATTGTCACACTAACAAAATGTTAAGTTGACCAAGAATTTCCTGAAGACATGTTTCCTCGCGACGCGGCTCATATAATTACAGATGAGCAACTCAACATCGAAGATGGCCGATACGTCTCAGCTTTATACTAAAAAACCTCTGGGTTTTACGAAGGATGCACTCTCTGCCATAATATGTGGGCAGACAGGATGCGGAAAAACGGTTTTCATCCTGGACTTGCTCGAGGGCTCCTACCGCGATGTCTTTCGACACATTGTGATCATGTGTCCCACAGTGCGGCACAACGAGACTTATCAGCGGCGCCCGACCGATATGGACCGACCCTGAGGTATACGTCGTTGACCCCGGCGACAGGATTCACGATTGGCTGAGTGGCTTCTACCACGTCTTTCAAGGCGATCCCACCATATACGTGATTGAGTACTGCTCGGCCAAGGCGGCGATGACCAAAAAGAACGACATGCTCTCCGAGTTCGCATTTTCTGGCCGCCATGCGGGGCAAAGCGTATGGATCTCCACTCAACTCAGAAGTACAACGCCGTCCTCAAGGATCTGCGCGAGCAAACGAAATGGGTCGCCCTCTTTCACTGCAAGGACCGAGACTCATTCGATGACTGTCTTCTAGAGAACGACGTTATCACAACGCACGAGGAGCGCCTGGAGGTTCGACAGATGCTTTCGGAATTGGATCGGCGGCTATTCAGCGGCTGCTGCCCGAAAAGCTAAACAAGATAAAATACTCGCCGAGCTTCGAGAGGCCAACTAGTCGTTAATTGTTCCAGCCGTTGAAAACAGCAAAACGTCCGAAGGTGGTTCCATATGCTGTTGAAACAGCAAAACAACTGAAGGCAGTTGCGGTAGTTGCTGCGGAGCAATCGTGGATTGTGGCTCCGACCTGGATCATCCCGTGGGTTGTTGGCGGTGGTCTGGCAGTTGCGGGCAACCTGTGTGTGTTCCCGCTGCGGAACTACCTTTCGAGACAACCAGCCGCGGTTACGAAATAATTTCCGAAACCGATTGCGCCCCATTTAAACACTGCTCGCAATCCCTTTTATATGCAATAACTGTATAGCAATGGCTGAATACGATGTTAGAATTATAGTGAATGCGGTTTATCACACCGTGGTCATATCGAGCCTCAGTATCGGGATGGTCTTCGGAGGGCCCGCTCCCAAGTTGGACATGACTATGAGAGACGTAGGTCTCGTGACCTTGGATGTAGCGGCCGCAGTTAGGACCCGAGATTATCTAGTTAAAGCTGGAATTCTAACGGCTAATATATGGAAATAAATGGCTTCGAACGCAATGCTCGTAGGTGGTGCGGTGGTGAACGTATTGGCGTTCAGCGGTAGCAACTTTCTATTCTCGAAAATGAAAAGCTCGAACGTGGATGAGGAGCGCAAGCGTCACGATTTAGCTGTAGAACAACGTCAGAGCGCACACGCAGCATGGCCGCAAAAACTAACCGCCCGTCTGCACTGGATCAACGAAGATCTTCGCCGCGAGAATCACGCCGTGCAAACTTTCCGGAACATTGACGCCGCTATCCGCGAGTACGCGCTGACAAGGCCTTTAAACACCGTTTAGCTGGCGCAAAGGGTCTGATCCGTCTGGCCCAAGATTCTCTCGAGACGTGGCGCGAGGACAAACACTCGGCATCCCTTTTCGCAAAGCGCATGTTAGATTCCTCCGAGTTCCGACTCAACCGGCAGCTGCAGCGAATCATTTACCGGACGATCTGACGAGGGCATGTTGGCGACTGTTCTACTAGAATGTCTTGCATACGATGGACACTCACAAGCTTGATAACAAACTATCGGTTCGCATAGCGCGCAAGTTAGCTAACACATAATACAGCCCCCGCGGCTATTAAAAGGGACTCGCGGCCCTCAAGAACCTCGCCGCGGCGACCAATGTTTCCGAAAACGCTGCCAAGGAATGGCTCAAGAAGCAGGCCATCTGGCAGATCTATTTGCCCGCGCCGCAAAATATTCCATGCCCGAAATTTGACGTGCCGGTGCCGAACGAAGTCCACCAAGCAGACCTCCTGTTTCTCTCTCACGATCGCGTCGGTCGCAAGACGTACACGTACGCCCTGACAGTCGTTGACATAGCGAGTCGCTATAAGGGGGCTGAGCCGCTGGCCACGAAGGAGTCTAAGGAGGTGGCCGAGGCTCTTTCCCGAATATATAAGAGGAGTCCTCTCAAATGGCCGAAACTTCTCCCGGCCGCGAGTTCACGGGCGCGGTCTTTCAGCTGTTGGCTAAACACGACGTTTCTGTCAGACGCGGCCGCGTCGACATCCACCGGGACCATGGGATCGTGAAGCGGTTCAATCGAACCATGGCTGAGAGGCTGTTCGGACAACAATATGCCAAACAGTTTGTAGAACGGCGAGGTGACAAGATTGATGGGTAAGAAGCCCGCGAATGCCATCAACGCTAAAACGGTGTCGCATAAGCCCTCCACCGTCTCGCGCGGACGACCCGTTGGTTTAGCGGAGAAACGGCTTCCATCGGATGTTGACGTCCGGTACCTCTATCAGCCGGGAGAGCTCGAGGGTGGCCGCCACCGGACGCCTGATCCCGTGTTGCTTCTCAATGTATGTCATCTGGATCGATCTATTACCAAACCCGATGAGCCCGTGATCTACTACTTCGACATTGGTCCATCTGGAGGGTTTGTTCGCGAAGAACCTCTTGTGGTGCCTTCTGACACCCAGCTACCCCCAGATCGTCCGTCGTCATAGTCGGTCAGGCTCTCGTCAGAGCCTTTTCGTCAGTCAGACTATCGTCAGAGTCTTTCGGTTGGTTGTCTCCCATTTCTTTTTTACCTATCTATAGGCTCGGTGTGTGCCCCGTATTCCATTACTCTCCTCTTCTCGTAGTACGCCGACTACCCCAACTTCTCCTGATTGTACGACTTCATCACACCGTTAACCATTCGGAATCCCCTGTTCTCCACCATGTCCCTTGTCCCTTCAAGAGCGCTCTTGTACCTCCACCAAGTCAGATCGTTAGATCTCGTCGACTTCCCCTTGGTGGAGTGCTTAGTTTGTTCGCTAACGCCCACGTAGTAACACTTGCTGCACAGTGCGATGGCTCTATCCCCATGGAATTCCAGCTTGAAAAGTCCGGGTTCTCTTTTGCTCCAATCGTCCCACGCCAACCACTCGGCATTCTCCTTGCTTAATTTTCTCTTCATCTTCTTTCTCACCACCTTCGCCAGCTTTATCTCAGACACCGCGAAGTACATGCTATCAGTGTCCATCTGTATAAGTTCGACATCTCCGCGATCCACGTACTTGTCCAAGAAGTCGTAGTAGAACTCCAGTATCCGGAGCTTGGCAAGCTGGTAGACAGCTATGCCACACTGAAACGGTATGTTGTTCACGACTCGAGTCTTCCTGCTCGATATCTCGTAAGCCTCCCCAATCTCCTCCAGGTCGTCGAACAACGCCGACCTCAGTGCCCGGTCGACAGACTTCTCATTCTTCGTATATGTGATGTTCATGTGTCTCTCTTGTGCCTCTATCAGCTTGCCACAACACGCGTTGCCAACCAGTTTGAATATCTCAGCCAACACCTACTTGTTCTTGTCGACGTCCCCCGTCCGTCTGGCGGTGACCTCTTTAACGAACCATTGGAACGGTTTGCCGGGCGTGTAGTCTATCACCCTATGCACCGCCTTGACGACCAGACCGTGCTCCAGATACCACTTTAGCAGCGGGGAGGATATGATCATCTTCTGGGCGGACAGTGCCACCACGAGCTTTCTGTAACCTTCGACGTTGGTCCGCCCGGTCCTTTTCATGTAGTCCTTCATGTGCTGCGGAACCTCGGTATGGTCGACTTCTCGATTAACGAACAGCTTCGCCATTTCCGAGAACTTGTCTCGCAGCGTTTCCGGGACCTCTATATCCATCTCTGCAAATCCGAACCACTCGTCGCGCCTGACACTCCACACGAAACGGTCTATATGCGACTGTCTTTCCGGGTCGTCACACGTCCATATCTTCTCCTCCCCGCACGGCATGTCTTTCGACAGGGTAGACAGGTACAGCGCATTGGCGTCGTACCCCAGCACCGCAATGCACATCTTCTCCTCCCGACTCCCTACATGACCCCTGATCGTCGACCTGCCAGCCTCTGCGCATCTGGAAAACACTATGGACGGACCACCGACCAATCCCTCCTTCATCATCGCGTAAGTCTCACCCTTCGGTGACCACAGCTCGGTTGTGTCCGCCTTCCCATCGATCGACCCGCGGAGCAAGTACTGAGGGGAAACACCGGGCAGAGACATAGCGTCCTTGTGTATGTCCACACTTCTCGACCTGTAGAACTCCGTCATTTTAGTCAGTGCCTCCAGGAACAGTCCGACATCCAAGTCGTTGTAGTGTCGCAACCATTCATGGAACGTCTCCATCCCCTTTTTTCGGAATACCTTTCTGCACTCTTTTCACTCCGATATCGACAGTAGGTACTCATCCTTAAACTTCGAGTACCACTCGGGATAGTCGGGCAGCCCCGGATGGTCGAGCTTGTCCGCGCTATCGAACCACTCGTACGGGAAGTTGGTCTTTACCGTTTTACAGTCGTACGCATTAACCCACTGGTCGTACGTGGTACCGGGTCCCATATATTGGATGATGTCGAGAAATCTAAACTACTGGGTAAACAGAAACATCGTCTTGCTGGCCCTCTTTCCGACCATCACCTTATTCAAGGTGGCCGACAACTTCTCGACAAGGTACTGCTTGATGATGTTCAGGTCGTGCCTGCTGCAGCTTAGCCCCACCACCGGGACTTGGTCGATCCACGAGACGATCTTCCCTTGCTGAGGTTTCGACAGCATCTCCATGTCGGTCGGCATATAATTCTTCCTAACACCCTCCCTGATGACTTTGCCTCTCCTCTGCAGCTCGGTCTCGAACTTCTCGACCAGCGTGTCGGGGACTCGTTCGCAGATGTGGGTCGTGCATCGCATCCCCCAACGACACCGATATAGGGACGTGCTCGACCTCGAAGGTCAGGTCTTTGGTAGGTCGCGTTATTTTCGATTTGTCGAGATACGCCTCGAAGTCGTAGACTATCTAGTGAGGGTACAGAGTCGTCTCCTGCTCACGCGGCGATGGTGGATGGTGGGGATTCCCCTCATTCAACCACTCGCACTCCCACATCACCACCAGCTCGTAACCCGCCTCCCTTATCTTTTTTTTTTATTGAATGTTTTGTATTCTCTTTGCTACCTGTACATGTACAAACACAAGATATACAAACAGTTCAATGAACAAAATTACACATATATGTCAGTTCATACGCATGGCTACATTTCAATGAACAGTCTGTCGTATCTTGGCGTCTTGGATTTTTGTCCTCTTGTACAGCGATCTCGCATTACCTCTCCTGCAATGCGTCGGATACCCGTGCCAGTAGCATCCGTAAAACTGAAACACGGTCTTGGTCTCGTGACAGTAGCCATCGACCGGATCGCCGGCCACCCACCTCTCGCCGCCGTGACCGCATCTCGCGTGAGGTTTGTGCTTTCCCACCCTCTCCTCTTCTCTGCTCAACCATTGAATCGACATCGCGCTCGCTGACCCCTTTGGGTAGAACGCCTTCTCGTATGCCGACTGCGGTCTATCTATCCTCTTACCGGGAGATATCACCACGGTCTTCCCACCCATGCAGGTGGTCGCGTGCCTGTGTATGTTACACGACTTTGTGAACAGTTGTTGACATCCGGTGCACCCGTACTCGTTCGTCATCTTGCGGAGGTTCTCGCTGAGGAACGAGTGACCTCCAAACATTCCTATCGTCATGGTCTTCTTCCCAACCGCGTCGTAGTTTTCCGGAGACTTCTCGAGGTACCACACTCCGTCGTCGGTGGGCTCGTATACACGAGCTCGTGCCTCCTCACAGCAGCGGCCGGGTCTCCCTCCACGGTGGATGGCTATGCACCTAAACAGACACAAGTAGTCATCGTACGTGTCGACGGAATACATTCCCTGTTTCTGTCTTACCCAATCGGGGAGTTTTCTTGCTCCCATGAGAAGTTGTTGAGCGTCGATGATCATCTTCACCTCGACCGATATCCAACGAACGATGGTCCATTTTGTGTTCGGTCTATCGACTTCGTTGATCTCCATTCGACCTTTCTCTCTATCGGATATCCAACTCTCCGCTTTGGCGATCTCGTTTATCCACGGACTACCCGGGGAGTTTTTGTGAAATATCATAGTAGCGTCGGTCTCGATGTTCCTAATACGATACGAGCACGAATACCTCAGATAACAGGCCGTGGTCATCTCTGGACGAATTATATTCATTATGCGATTAGCGATCTCCCCGTCTACCCCTCTCTCGAAGGTCCAGACTATCTTCCTCCTACCCCTATCAACAGTTTCCCTAGATACGGCATATTCGGCGAGAATCCTGGGACCGTCCTCCACCAAATCTCTGGCGAGCTCTCTCCTCCTCCTAGGAGATCTCGCCACCAGACCTTGATAAATCGTATTGTAGTACGTCTGGTATAGGGCTTTTCTGCGTGCGCTGGGATCGTCATATACACGCTGCGCGTAAGCAGTGGCACGCAGACTGGCCGTCGTCCCGTTCTCCAATTTCTCGTATCGTTTTTCGGGGTCTGCAGGCAGTTGTCCTGTCGAAACCGCACGCCACAGCCTCTCCTCGCGAACGACGGCTCGCGCGTCACTTATCCTATCTGCTATAGCTTTCTTGAGTCTCAAACCTCTTCGGGAAATTATCCAACTCTTAGCTTGCTCTCTCATTTGCTTTCTGGTAGTCATTATGCTGAGTATAACCAATGGATTCTTATCTATAATGGGGTGTAAATTGTTGCTATGTATAACAGGTTTTGCTATGTAAGACAGATTGCTGTATTATACTGAGTATAACCAATGGACATCTTATCTCTAATAGGGTGTAAGTTGTTGATATGTATGACAGGTCTGCTATGTATGGCAGATTGCTGTATATACTGAGTATAACCAATGTATTCTTATCTCTAATAGGGTGTAAGTTGTTGCTCGGTATGACATCCCCATCTCGTCTCATTGATAACTTCTCATCCAGTCAAGGAAGTATATGGTCTCGCGGTTGCTGAACAAATATTTTCCACTCTTCTCATCCATACCGCGCGAATAGTGGGGGAAAATCCAAGTAGTATAAGGGAGTCAAAAATGATACCACCTCCTGATGGGAGCCACCGCGCGTAGCGGGGGGCTTCCTGAGGGAGGTGGTATAATTTTGACTCCCTTATACTACTAAAGGCTTTCGAAGATACTGCACCATATTGTATTTATGTATACTTCATATTATTGTAGGTATGTGTAAAACGCCACAATCGGTACAACTGGCTGATGGCTTGTACACACTAACATGGCCGACATAGCAACTCCATGCGCAGTATAGTATACTATAACAAGCTAATGTTCACATATATGTAAACATATATCCCATCACATTTAGGAACCAGGTATGTTTGAATCGAACGATGATCAGGCGAAACACGGTTTCTTACACTTGCATTGAGTTTAGGCCGGGTCATACTACACTAAATAAACATGTTGCATATCTTCATAATTTAAGGAAGAATGATGTTTTTTATTTTTTCTGATCTACGAAGATTGGACTTGCAGAAAAATCTCAAATTATGATCTTTGCCATAGTCCGCATGTTAACACTTGCAGCATTAAACGGCCATCATACAACGTTTACAATATAAAATTTTATCTTGAAGGGTCACATAATGTAGCCATACTTGTAATGCATTTACTTACGTATTTTTGCAAAACACACCTGTTGAACCTTATATGTCACAGAAACGAATATATCACATTTGTGAAGTATTCGTGCGAATGCTACACACATCTCGGTGAATACTGGCCGAATTCGGCCGAATACTGGCCGAATTCGGCCGAATACATCACAAACCGAAAATCTCACCCAAATATTTTTCACTTTTTGGTATAAACGAATATGTCACACAATCGCAAATTTCAAACTTGACCGAATATGGTCATATCATTATCAAATCGAATGTATCGACAAGGTGATCACTTTGGAGCATTTAATGTCAACCTCTGATATTTACGTACTCAATGATGACCGCTGAACGTTCAAAAGGTCATTACTTTATTAGAGATTTCAAACGTCTTATTTTCATGAACCGCCAGGCTGATATTGGAAAAACTTCACAGTTATGGTCCGTGGGTAAAGACTTATCATATTTGTGAAAATGAAGATCATCGCATAATCCAAAATGGCCGCCGTAAACAAAGTATGTCCAATTATTAATTCTCACGAACCGCCAGACCGATTTCGATGACACTTGGTAGGAATGATCGATAGTTAACGTTGTTTCATATGTGTTCAAATGGTGGCTGCTGGGTCAAGAAAGGGCGGGCCGGAGGGGTCAAGTAAGGGTCAAATTTCAGATTCAACCGTTTATGGTCATGTCATATATCAACTCAAAGGTATCGAGATGACGATCACTCTGGAGCATTTTTGGTCGACATCGGATGATTACATAATTTAAGATGACCGCACGCCGAAAGTTTATTAGTGATTTCAAGCGTATTTTCCTTGTGCATCAGACTGTCTGTTATATGGTATATATACATGTAATAGACAGTCTGGACCATTTCTGACTTACTTTATAATTTGGATAATAATTTCAGGTGAGCGAAGCAGGCCCATTTGGTCCTCTTGTTATATTACATTTTAATCTCCATGTCTGTGATATAGAGTCTATCGCATGCAATGTAAACTTTTATGATAATAGTAACTAAATATAAAACATTATGATACAAATTGTTAACCGATGGTCAGTTTCGCCTGTCTCAATATTTGCATGTCCAATACACATTACATATATAATAATGTTCCAATCATTGGGTGTTCTATTTAGATGATTAAAATGAGATCAACATTAGATTTTAAAAGCATATTGTATCATCAGTCAATGTATATTCCCACAACAACTCCCCTCCATGGGAGTAGCGGGGCTTTATCTGGGCATACTGGGCATACACCGGGGTTTTAACCGCCGATGATATCCCTCTCTGAGGTGACATTAAAGGTTCTTTAACTGTTGCTATAAATGTGCTGCGAAGTTCACCAACCAAATGACCCTGCACAGCGGGGCATTATACCGGGACATTTACTGGATTGGGAGGGGTGGGTGGGGGGGGGGGTGGGGGGGGGTGGAGCGGTTATTTATTACTATTTACACAGATATTATGGCGTCATTTTCAGACATATTTTACCTTCCAATACATGCATGCCCCTTTAAACTGTGACCTTGCGGAATGCATCATCACTATCATAAGCTGGGTGTCATTTAAAAGCTACATATGCTTATTCGGCTTTACTTAAATATACAAATACAAAAGGTATAACCTAATGTATTTATGTAAGACCGTGAAAAAGGCACTCACACTCAGCTTTTTTCAAGGTCTTACATACCGGCTTCGTGCGATAGGAGAATGAACTAGCTAGGTTAAGTTAAGCCTCATTGCCTCCTTCATTTAATGCACATAGTTCGACTGTATGGCAGATATTAGTAAATTCGGAAACAAGCGGGCCAACGGTCATTGGCCTGCCATTTTGGGGCTCACATGCCCGGGTTTGGAAGGTCCTCGAGCCAATTCCTACCCTTAAACATAAGATAATAAAAGCTCTCGTACTTTTTAGAACAGGTGGAATAGTGACACAATTATATACTTATTTAATTAATAGAAAGAAAATTGTGTGCCTACCGAGTGGGCATGTACCTTTAACAAACAACACATACGTCTTAGCAGGGAGTTATGTTTTGATCTATAATAAGTAACTTTCATCTTAAGATTATTTTATGTCCATACTATTTTGAGCGCAAATCAAATCGCTAACAGACGGACAGACGATAAACGCCGTAACATGATACGCCCTTAGTGCTGTCTGAAATCAGTGGGTAGAGCGTCGGACTCCGGCTCGGGAGACCCCGAGTTAGAATCCCGCCACTGGATGATTCGGAGTATCCTTGAGTAGTATAGAGGGAGTCAAAATGATACCACCAACGTTTGTAACGTTATTGAGCTGTATTGTAGCTCCCACCACTATTGAATGATACAAAGTGGTCTTGTAGTCCCAATTATTATTGGAAATTGACTTTTTTAAAAAAGTAGAAATCATTAATGCAATTAAAATGCGTCCGCGCGCGATAGTTTATATTCCAACACCCTATTTTCCTCCTCCAATATAGCTAATTTATTCCGCAGATCAGCAATTAATTCTACCAGCTCTAGTCTACCACGTTCCCCTTTAGCCACTGACAGCGCAGTTGCTTATGTCTACAAAGAGTTTGGGCACTAACGAGTTTACAAGGGCATCTGGGGCATTGAAATTGTGTGGCGACACAAGGATATTTCTTTGCTAGATGCCTTCGCAGGTTGACCGGTCGTGCAAAAGTTTTACAACATGTAACACACTCCATTTGTACTATAATATATAAATGTTCGATTGGTGTCATAAATAGATAAGTTAAAAGGGGTCCAATTGAACAGATAAATTTCATAGGTTATATATACAGAAAATATGACAACGCCAGAAATAGAAAGTTTGAGAAGAGAAGCCGAATCTCTAGGGATTACTTATAGTAAACAATTGAGAGTTAGGGGGTTGACAAAGCTGATAAACACCACAAAGAATGAGGCGTTTATGAAGCAATTTACCAGCGCCCACAAACGAGGAGCCTTTAAAGACCTCTCACTAGCAGAGGAAGTTTGTAACATAATTCAAAAATAAAGTATTGCGGGGTTAAGGGCTAGTGTAATCAAACCTTCAAGCACCAATTCCAGACGCACAGGTGACCCAATACCAAATAATTTGGAGAATAAGAAAAAATCTATCGTTCGCGCGATAGTGGCAGAAGGTGAAGACATATTGGGGGCTCATGATGAAACATTTGAAAAGGTAGAAAAGGGAAGACGGGTAGGTACATTATCCTTTCGTAAAAACATTGACATTCACGAGTCTGAACGCATGTCCGATAAACTCTCTCCAAAGAAGCAGCAGGAGGAGAACTTCCAGAATGGTTGAAGAATAAAAAAGGTATGTATTCTTTAGATAAGTATAATGACGACCTTTGTCTGTTCAGATGTTTGGCGATGCACACAACAGGAAGAAGACCTGACAGATGTACAGACAAAGCGAAATAACTTAGTAAGTAATATTTCGGTAGTAATGTTGTTAAACCAATTCCTTTATCAGATCTGAAAAAGGTTGAAGAGTTTTTTTAAAATCGGTATAGAAGTATATCAACCGACACAAGGTGGTGTTTGGTGGTTGAAAAAGGAACCAGCGCACTATAAGGCAATACGTAATAAACCAATGACAATAGGACTGTTTAATAATCACGCATTTCGGATAAAAAACCTTAAAAACCTATCTAAAATTTATGGCTGCGATTATTGCAAACAGAAATTCACGAAAGCGAGTAATATGAAGAGACACGGACCAAAATGTATGAAAGGTGAAACAAAAATAGTATGTGACGGTAATTATTTAGAGCGCCCTCGTTCGTCGTTCGAAAAAGCGTTCTACCCTAAAAGTTATAACAGTTATGGGGCGATCGATTGGATGCACTCTGTGGAAAAGCAGGAGGGAATTCATTTTCACCACGAACATTGCGGACACGGGGGCGAAAGATGGATTTTAGGAGCTCCAGTAGATGGATACTGTCAAGAAAACAATACAGTATATCAATATCGCGGCTGTTACTGGCAAGGATGCTAGATTCATGCAAAGCATAGAAAAGAAGAACGCACATCCACTATGAGAAGAGATAAATTTATTAGAAGCAAATAATTCAACGTAGTAGTTATGTGGGAATGCGAATTCCAAAGAACGGGTAAAGACATAAAGATCGGTTACGACACTACTCTTTATCCATATCAGATAGTATATGATTTTGAGGCGTATCTCAATCCAGAATTTAAAACGCTAGATAATAGTTTAGAGTACGAAGCTGAGCACGTTCCGGTAAGCGTTAGTATAGGAGATAATTTATCAGGAACAGTAACTCATATTTGTGATAAAGATCCTGCAAAACTTATATAAAAATTCGTAGAAGATTTGAAAATCAGGGGAAACGCTATAAGAGAAGTAGTATGGTTGAGATATGGGTTTAATACAGAACATTTACGTAAAAATCAAATTACACAGATCGAACAGTGGATAGAGCAAGTACCGGTTATAGGTTTTAACAGTAGTAAGTACGATATAAACGTAATAACGAAATACCTAGTAGGCGAACTGGCATCAACAACAAAGAAAGTAATGGTCGGAAAACGGGCAAACGCAACAATATTTCTATTTACTCCAGAGTTTAGATTTTTTGATGTAATACTTTACCTAGGACCGGGTGTAAGTTACGATAGTTGGATAAAAACCTACGACTGCAAAGGACAGAACTCTTTATTTCCTTACGAGTGGTTCGATTCTCCAGACAAACTGGATTACCCAGGACTGCCTGATATAGAGAATTGGTATTCCAAACTATCGGGGAAAATGTTAATAGATGAAACAGAATAAAGTAAATGTAGAATTTTCGAAAAAAAGAATATGAAAACTTTCAGAGATTGGTTGAAATATTATAACGATTTAGATGTAGCACCGTTCCTAGAAGCGGTGGAAAAAATGTGTGAATTTTATAAACACAGAGGTGTGGATATTTTCAAAGATGCGGTAACACTACCTGGAGTAGCTATACAATATTTATTGAAAGGAACCATTAAAGAACAAAAATCTTCAAAGACCATTATACCGGAGGATGCTCTATATGCACCAAAAGAAGAAACATACGAAATGATGAAAGACGCTCAATTGGCGGTCCATCAATAGTATTTACACGATATGCAGAAGCCGGTGTTTCAAATATTAGAGTGGGTTCCAAACCTTGCAAGGCTGTTTTGGGGTACGATGCAAACGCGTTATATTTATCTACGTTAAATAAAACATATGCCGTGTGGAAAAGAAACTATACATCATATGGATTACCAACATAACCTTAAACTTATTAAAAAGTTTAGTAAAAGGATTTTATCCGGAGACTGGTTTGGGTTTGCGGAGGTGGATATAGAAGTTCCCCGCAACTTGGTGGATAAGTTTTCTGAAATGTCTCCACTTTTTATAAACAGAGAAGTAGATGTTGATGAGGTTCCAGAACACATGATAAAATATTTGGAAGATACTGGCAGAACAAGAGGAAATGGAAGGAAATTAGTGGGATCGATGACCGCCACCAACGTATTGCTGTATCACCGTTATTGAAATGGTATTTAAAACACGGTCTAGAAATAACGGGAGTTCATCGTGTTATAGATTATATTAGTGAAAAACCATTCGAATGGTTCGCAAAAGAAGTCACAGCCGATGTAGAACCAAATAAGAAACCATGAATAATGAAATTATTAGGAAACTCGTGTTGTGGAAAAATGATAGAGGCAACAGAGAGACATTTAAATACGACATATACACAAGACGAAACCTGTGTTGACAAAGCATGAAGATCCGCGTATTTTGATGATTTGGAAGAGATAGGAGATGCGTACGAAATATCTTCCCGAAAACCCCGGTGCTCTGTAAAGAGACGATTCCATTGTGGAATAGCGGTTTATCAACTCGCTAAATTGAGAATGTTGGAATTTTAATACGAATTTCTAGACAAATACGTAAAAAGAGAAGACTTTCAATTAATACAGATGGGCACGGATAGTATGTATACAGGAGTTAATGGAAAAACAATAGAGGAATTGATTAGACCTAACTTACTAGACGAGTTTGAAAAAGAAAAAAATAAATGGTTGGCTTGGAATAAGTGGAATGAAAGAGAGCCCGGGCTTTTCAAAATGGAATTTAGTGGAGATAGCGCTATCTAGTAAGTGTTATTTTGTAGAAAAAAATAATTCTGCAAATAAAAACTCTGCGAAAGGAATGTCCAAGAGAACAAACAATTTAAATTGGGATAGATATAAACGAGTACTAACCGAAACTACAGAAGATGGAAAACACATTTTAGATGTAGCACATAATAGAGGATTTAAAATGAAAGACGGTGTTATGAAAACGTACTGTCAACACAAATTAGGACTCTCGGCGTACTACGATAAAAGACGCGTGTTACCAGACGGAATACATACATAACCTGTCTACTAAATCTAACGATTTATTAATAAATCAATCTAAAGACTCTGACGATCCGGGGGTAGCTGGGTGTCAGAAGGCACCATAAGAAGTTCTTCGCGAACAAACCCGCGAGATGGACCATCATCCAAATAGTAGAGCACGGGCTCATCGGGTTTGGTAATAGATCGATCTAGATGATATACATTGAGAGACCACACGGGATCAGTCGCACGGCGGTGACCGCCTTCGAGCTCTCCCGGTTGATAGAGGTACCGGACGGCAACATCCAATGCAATGCGTTTCTCCGCTAAACCAACGGGGCGCCCGCTCGAGACTGCGGATGGCTTGTGTGACACCGTTTATGCCTTAATAGCATCTACGGGTTTCTTACCGATCAATCTGGTCACCTCGCCGTTCAGTGCAGAGACCACGGAGGACGGAGGGTAGCCTGGTCACCCACTCCGTCGATCGCGTATGAGGGTCTACAAGCTCTTTGGCATATTGGTGACCGAACAGTCTCTCAGCCAGGGTTCGATTGAACCGCTCGACGATCCCCTGGTCTCGGTGGATGTTGACGCTGCCGCGTCTGACAGAAACTTTGTGCTTAGACAATAGATGAGAGACCGCGCCCATGAACTCGCGGCCGGGATCGCCATGGAGAAGATTCGGCCATTTGAGAGGACTCCTCTTATATATTCGGGAAAGAGCCTCGGCCACCTCCTTAGGCTCTTTCGTAGCCAGTGGCTCAGTCCCCTTATAGCGACTCGCTACGTCAACGACTGTCAGTGCGTACTTGTACGTTTTGCGACCGACGCGATCGTGAGGGAGAAACAGGAGATCTGCTTGGTGAACTTGGTTCGGCACCGGCACGTCGAATTTCGGGCGCGGAATATTGTGAGGCGTGGGTAAATAGATCTGACAGAGGGCTTGCTTCTTGAGCCATTCCTTGGTGGCGTTTTCGGAAACCTTGGTCGCCGCCGCGAGGTTCTTGATGGCCGCGAGTCCCTTCCAGTAGCCACGGGGGCTGTAGTATGTGTTTGCTAGCTTGCGCGCAAGGCGAACCGATAGTTTGGTATCAAGTTTGTGCGTGTTCATCGTATGCGAAGTATTCTAATAGATCTGACAATCTCCAACATGCCCTCACCAGATCGTCCGGTAACTGCGTCGTTAATAATAAACTTTTGTTGGAAGTACAATTGCAACCCCAATCACAATTGGAGGTTAAGTTCTGAAGAAACTCGGAGGAATCTAATTCATCCAATCTCGATTGGGAGTTGATGGAGGAATATAACATCCGCTTTGCGAAAAGGGTGACCGCTTTTTCGTCTCGAGAGAATCTTGGGCCAGACGAATCATACCCTTTGCGCCAGCTAAACGATGTTTAAGGGCAGTGTAGCCTACACCGATCATAACCAAATAAAGTTCGTCAACTAACATCGTTCTATATATATATATATATATATATATTTAAAAAGTTTTAAAATAATTATTGCTTTTGCTTTTTCAATCTCGATTGGATATAGTAGCCGACAAGACCCACCACACCCATTCCCACGACGATGAACGCGATCTCGCGGTCTTTTTGGGCCTCTGACGGTACATAGAAATCTGAAAGTTGGGGCTCGGTATCCAGCGGCGTGAGACTTTTCTGCGGATATGCCAGCGCGTACTCGCGGTCGGCTTCTTCAACGTTCTGGAAAGTTTGCGCGGCGTGATTCTCGCGGCGAAGCACTTCGCTGATCCAGTCCAGATGGGCGGTTCGTTTTTCGACCATACTTCCTTTGCGCTCTGGAGTCGTTCTACAGCTAAATCGTGACGCTTGCGCTCCTCATCCACGTTCGAGCTTCTCATTTTTGAGAATAGAAAGTTGCTACAGCTGAACGCCAATGCGTTTACAAGCGCACCACCTACTATTACTGCGATCGAAGCCATTATTTCCATATATTAGAGGGAGGAATTCCAGCTTTAATTAGATAATCTCGAGTCGCAACTGCGGTCATTATATCTAAGGCCACGAGCCAGGCGTCTTTCACAGCAAATTCTAATTTGGGAGTGGGCCTTCATAAGACCATCTTAAATAGTTCAGCATACCCGATACTGAAACCCGATATCACCACGCCGTTATAAAGCGCATTCACTACACTATCATTTTACCATCGTGTTCAGCCATTGTTGATAACTATAATTATTGCATATAAAAGTGATTGCGATCAATGTTTAAATGGGGCGCAATCGTTTTCGTAACTTTTTTCGGAACCGCCTCCAACTCCAATTCGTGAGTTGATGGGGTTGCTTTTCCTATCTGGATTGGTGTAATAGGGGGTATTTCAGCACACACAGGGTGCCCACAACTGCAAGACCACCACCAACAACCCACGGGACGATCTTCCAATAAGGTTCAACAATGTTGAGATAATAGGGGGTTGGAGCTACAGCAATCGGGGATTGCTCTTCCTGCTCCAATACAATCGCGATTGGAAGGATTGGGGGAGAAACAGCTGCCACCGGGTGTTTTGCTGTTTCAACAGCAATCGGGGATTGCAACGACCGTTTGGCCTCTCGAAGCTCGGTGAGTATTTTATCTTGTTTATTTTTTCGGGCGGCAGCCGCTGCCCGCCCAGCTGGGTTTTTATATCGTGCAATCGGGTTCAACTCCAATTCCGATTGGGTTGGAGCAATCGGGTTCATCCAATCTCGATTGGGAGTTGAGGGTTCCGTCACTCTCGCAGGTGTGTCTTGTATCATCATTTTCTGAGCTTATAGTTCGTGGGCATATATGTACAAATTGACAGTGTTTACCCGTGGCCAACGCGGTTGTCAGCGGAGCTAAGTACATTCCAAACTTGTGATAAATTGAGCAGCAGGCTGTTCTAAGAGTGTGTCCTATAAAAGGGTCAGTCTCTAGATCGTGAATCAACCCCGCGGTGTTTGGTATAGGGAGAAGTATACTAACAGTGGTAGCGTACAAATGAATAGCCGCTGATCCAAGAGTTTTTGTCATCTCTGCCCCCAATTTGGATTCGTATCGCGCATACATTTTGTCAATCTCCACATCTGACATCTTATCCACCTGACAAACTGGGAGACGCCTACCGAGATAATGCTACGATTGTCCCCCAGCGACCAGCGCAGCTAGCCGCTCGCGTCGCGCCGCGTTTTCATTTTCTTTCAGGTCCGTGCCGGTAGCCGTTGCAATCCCTGATTGCTCTTTCAGGAAAGATATCGTGTCGGCAGTCGTGTCGGCAGTCGGCACGAGTGTTTCTTCCATTAGCTGATCGAGAAGTTCGTCGCAGTTCATTATTTTATTTTTAACTATTCTGACAAGTCTCATAAGTCTAACATATTGCTAAGCGCACCACCCGATACTTATGATCACCGTTATGCTCGCAACAAAGCTCGCAGCGGAGCACCAATTTGTTAACATTGTTAACCATTGTTCAGCATTTGTTCAACATTTGCTAAGCATTTATTCAGCATTGTTAAGTATGTGTTAAGCATTGTTCAGCAATTGCTTATTACTTTGTAATAAATTAATTGATAACTTCATAATTTTTGGGTTGATCAGTCTTTAGCAGAAGCTGGGCGTGCTTAGTTTCCGAAAGTATCTGTCGAACCTCCAGGCGCTCCTCGTGCGTTGGGATAATGTCGTTCTCTCGAAGACAGTCATCGAATGAGTCTCGGTCCTTGTAGTGAAAGAGGGCGACCCATTTCGTTTGCTCGCGCAGATCCTTGAGGCCTGCGTTGTACTTCTGAGTGGAGATCCATACGCTTTGCCCCGCATGGCGGCCCGTAAATGCGAGCTCGGAGAGCATGTCCTTCTTTTTGGTCATCGCCGCCTTGTCCGAGCAGTCGTCAATCACGTATTGGGTGGGCTCGCCCTGGAATATTTGGTATAAACCACGCAGCTAATCGTGAAGCCTATCACCTGGGTCAATAACGTATACCTCAGGGTCTGTCCATATCCACGGGCGTCGCTGATAAGTATCGTTGTGCCGCACAGTGGGACACAGGATCACAATGTGTCGAAAGACATTGCGGTAGGACCCCTCGAGTAAGTCGATGATGAAAACCGTTTTTCCGCATCCTGTCTGCCCACATATTATGGCAGAGTGGGCATCTTTCAGTAGAGTTAAATCTCCAATCGTGAATTGTTGTTGATTTATTAATAAATCGTTAGATTATTTTTTTACTAAATCAGTAGAGTGCTGAGACGTTGAGTTGTGCGTCTGTAATTATATATAAGTACACGTTGAATGGCCCATCTCCATCCGCCTCTTTTGTTATCTGGATCGTCGCACCCTCACTAGCGTTCTCAACTTGGCGTCCACTACCGTGCATTTGGTCGCATTTGGTCGTCATCGCTGGCTCGCATGTCTAGCCATAACGCGTATTTGGTATTCAGGTACTCCGCGAGGGAGACGTGCGAGAGATGCAGGTCTTTGGCAACATCCGGGGAGCGCTTAGAGCCGGCAGCAAACTGCTTTCTGACTTCATCCCACTGCTGGTGCGCGCGAAGACCCGCGCTGTAGAGTTGATTGAGGACTCCCTCAATCGTCACCATAACCTTTGTGATTTTAGGGTTAAAGAATTTGTCGGTTTTTCTAGCACCGAGCGCGAACCGAGCATCCTCGAACAACATCAGTATACCTTTCATCGAGCGGGCGGGTACGTTGACGTTAATATTCCACAATGTGTCGCTTTTGTCTTTCGTCATCTTGCCGTGGCGAGGAACTCGGTCGTAAAGTATAGCAACGCGCGCGGCATACTGGGATCTGATTAATCGCGCGAGTTCGGGCATCGTGACCATGTCGTACTCGAAACAGCGAAATATTGTCGATCGTATACGTCGATACCATGTCGGTGGCTATGAAAGCTCGGCCGTAGTCGTTGAACGTTAGTTCGTATTCGAGGCGGTCCGCCAAAGCACTCTGATAGATGGGCATATGACTCTCCAGCAACTCAAAGTCGAGCGGGATGTAGAAGCGGTTGCCGTAAGCGGCCGCGATCGCGTTGTCACTCGCGTTGTTGTCTGCCTTGTTACCAGCCCCGATTCTAAGTTTGGTTACGTTATTATTTTTGCTGGTGTCAATACCCTGATAGGCCGCGTTTTCGCGCTCTTGCGCCGTCTTCCACAGGTCCTGATAACAATGGTAGACGTCGCTGTCATCGATCGACATCACCTCGTTACCAGAAATCTTTATCATGGTCTTCTTGACGATGGCGCGACCCAGGTTCTGATCGACGGGTCTGTCCGCGTCCGTCGACGTCAGCGAAATAGTGAAAGCGAGGCGAACAGTCCCCGGCACAATGACGTCGCTAGCTCCGAGGTTGGGGAAGCGGACTAAGAGCTGTTGGTTCTGGTCGATCGTCAATGGGTTGTTCGCAATAACGACACTCTGTCTCACGCCTTTTGCCCAGAGGGGCTCACGCAGTCTGCGGTATGGATTGAGTTTGCGACCGTATTGACTCGAAGACATATTTTCAGTGAAACTAAATATCTCTATTAAACCCGTATGGTTTTGTCTTTAATACATAATTATTATATAATTATATAGATGGCTGATTACGATATTGACATGGATGAAATCGGCAGAGACGATTACCTCGATGATGATGAAATTCCCTCGACGAAACACCCTTCATATAGACTCCAGTTCCAATCCAATCGCAATTGGGGGAAATAGGTGGAGCTACCAACACCGTTGGTCAAAATCGGGAATTACTCGAGGGATCTGTAGACGATTACTACAGAAGTTTGGCAGAAAAAGGTCTGGTCCCGTCTTTCGGACGCGACTACTCCAAGTTCGAATTGGATCTGCGTGGTAGGTTGCGACTAAAAGCATCAAATTTCCCGATCGTCAACATGAGGACCGGTAAACCCCTAGCGCTAAGCACCATTGCCGGAAGCCGGGCGGTGGCGAAATCATAAAGAACGAACTACAATTCACGGATTGGAAGCATGGTAAAACAATTATGCCATCCCGCGCTGTAGAGACCCTACATTCTACCGACGAAACGATGGCGAAGATGGCCACCGAAATAGAAACTGTCGAGCTCAGCGATGTCCCTCGTGTAGCCACCGATGCTATTCACACGGTGGAGACCACGTTCAGCGAAATAGACGGAATACTCAACCTCGACCAAGGGTCGAACGATGACCCACCGTTACCTCTTCTTGAACTCCGGGGACTCGATAAGGCTCTGCAAACGGTCCGCGGCGAACTGGTCCTTAACCTCTCCAAACTCTCTGCGCTGGATGAACATATCACGCTAAACGAAAGAAAACTGGAGAAAGCCGGTGAAAATAGATAATCTACCGAGCGAATCACCGAACGCCTGCGGTCGTTGCGGGATGAAAGAGCAGCTCGCTGCTTGGAGGCTGCATCGGCTTGCCGTGAGGCTCTCCGCACCCAAATAAGTCGGATCCGCGAAACAATCTCGAGGGTTCTGCATGAGGACACGACACTCGGTGAGAGTCTTCGCACTCTGTTCAGAGAGCAGAGCGTCACGATAGCAAGCATCCTCGCAGCTGTCGGCATGACTATATCAACCATAGTTCTAGCTTTCACTGGTGGTGCACCCACGACAGCACCTTCGCCTGCACCCGCGCCATCATCAGGTGGAGCTAAGGAGTGGGTAAAAAAACAACTAAAAGCCCTCACCAGTCTCCTGACTGAATTAGCCGAAAAAGCTGCTGCCGCACTACCTGGACTGGTCGGAAGTTTCGTTTCTTACTTGTTATGTATATTATCAAAAACAGCCGGGTGGCTCGCCAAGAATGCCTGGGCTCTAATCGTGGCGATTGCCGGTCTCCTACTATTCTTCGCCACCAATATAGATTGGAAGTTCCTAAAACCAAAGCGCGAGTAGTCCTATCGTCATGAGGGCGACGACGAGCCCTAATTTCTCCTCATCGTAGGTTGTGACACTAGTTCCGTCCCCTGTTCCAATTTCACCCAATCTGTGATTGGTGGAACTTGATGTTTGGATTGGGGGTACTGGGTTCAACGGAGTTGAGGGAGATGCTTGCGGTTTTATGAAATCTTTTTCAAATTTATTTGAATTTTCAGCACCAATCCTGGGGGATTGGACTCCCACTCGAGATTGAATGAACCCGGACCTCTTGAGGTCCACCTTAGCTGAGATGGCGTCCTCTACAAGTGCCAAAAACTGTTTTTGTGCATCAAGCGCCGTTCCCGTGCACAGTATAGCACTGCGAGTTTGCTTCTGTGAGGCGAGGATGGCCCATACGTATATGCGAATGGAGTCGTTGAGGCGAATAACCCCGCCCCGCGTAAATCCAGTGCTTTTATCTAACATAAATGTGATCCACGCATTTCGCATTTGTGGAGTATCACCCAGGTCTAGGTATTCCACGTGGGCTACTTTAATAGGTAGCAAATGACAATAACCGTCTTTACACGCAAGCCCTCCAAGCATTTCATCACAGAACGTCATCGTATTCAACTTATAATTATATTTAGTCCATGTCGCCATTTTTCTAACTGGCGGTGGGGTAGCTCCGCGATCGCTCCACAACCCTGAGAAATATGCAGGCACTTTATCAAGATACTCACCACTAACTAAGCCTTTAAGGTGAACTAACCCTAAGCTGTTGGTTGGGGTGTATACTTTCTGTCTCCAGTCCGCGTCTTTTGGTACCCCAAATTCGCTACACAATCTTTCGAACGCCTTACTGTCGTATGTGCTGGAAATGGGATCCCAGTCGTCGTCTTGAGGTAGTGGAATACCTAGTTCTTTGAGAATCCTCATAATAGTGTAGTGTAATACACATGAAAGTTGTAGACACTTCGCAGCATGACATTCTTGGATGTCAGATGGTCTTGATGTGAAACTCCACATCCGGCTGTTGCGCACCATACAGCGAAATTTAGCTGGTTCTGCCAGAAGTTCATATGGGAAAAATCCCATCTTAGTATTACATCTTGACTAGTAGTCTTTGGAACTACATATTTCTCAAACATGTTAGGGAAATTTACGGTCTAACTGTTACAGTTGGGTGTACAAGGAGGTTAACAACGTCTTTTTGCGTTTATTTACCACCAACTTTGTACTTTGCATTAGTAAAGCTAAATTCTTTGGTATCCATTGAAAGATATTATTATGTTTGCTACTATCACTAATATTCAAATAGAGAGTTGTGAACTTCAAAAGTCAATCGACAACTGCTGTGGAAATCGCCGGGTCGGTCTCAGATCAATCACCTTCACGGTTGGGTGGCGGAATGTGGGGAAGAGTGAAGGGTTTTACTATGTGAAGGATGAACAACAAGTAGGGGTAAAGCTGCCTCCCGGACTGTGGAGTTTTATACAGCTCAAAGGTTTGTCACCTCAGAGCTTGGCGGTAGAGTCAACCTCACAATCTCGAAGGCTACCGGGCTCACAACAATGACCATCGACCCAGATAGTAAGGTAGTGGTCTCCCCGGCGTTAGGTATTCAACTCGGATTTAGAGAGACATACTCCGCAAATAAAGGAGTGTTTGTCTCGGGTGAGTACGTCGGTGATAACCCGGTGAACTTCGCCTTCACGAAAACTCTCAGGGTGCACTTGGATCGGGTGAACACATCGTACACCATGGTACACGGATCCCCCAGCACATTACTGAAAACCGTGCAAGCCAGTGACTGTTTCTTTGGGGAGACGGTGACCTTAGACTTCCCACACTCCGAGATAAAAGTTTTGGAAACGGGGCACATCCACGAATTTACGGTCTCTATTCTTGATGATCAAGCGAGAAAGTTGAATAACTATTACCCGAATTCGGTCGTTCTCGAAATTTTCAATTGAGTATAGGTGCCTCAATATTATAATTTTCTTAAAATTAATTATGAGTATATACGGACCAGGTAGTTCTTCCAATTCCAATCGGGATTGGGTGACAGATTCAAAGAGTAGACGTCCTGACGGTGACTGCACAAGTTCGCGAAGAGGCCCGGGTGGAAATTGAGGAAGTACGAACGGGTATTGAGAAAGACCAGGCGACCCTTACGGAGGCTTATAGGGTGTTGGGCTCAGAGGACTCTCTCATCAGAGAAGCAGCACTTACTGAACTAGGTGGAAACATAACAGAATTTCGGGAAGAGGCCCATACAGAGTTTATGGAAGCTTACGATAAACTGAAACGTGTTAGTAGAGCCTCGAACAAAGCACTTGAGGAGACCTCTGAAATGGTTCGTGCTGAGGCCCATACCTCTATCGGCAGGCTTGCCGGATTGTTGACCACATCTGTAGAGCAGCTTAAGTTATTGAAAAAACAAAAACGTGTCATCACAGTTTGTGCTGAGAAGCGGGCCCATTGAATGAGGGGCTCTATGAATATTCGTTCGGTGCCAAAGCGAGCAATAAATATCGGGGATACGCCATGACAGCTCCAGGTACACTTCTCCGAATGGCTGTCTGCTCGGTTAATGCTAATGGTAAATCTGTGGGCGCGGTCATGATAAATCTCGTACTGGATGGGGAAGAACGGGCAATTGGAGTCAATAAACTCGCTGGAGATAGTTCATCGGTGGTTTTGTTCCCCGGTGACGATCCAATTAGACTTTCCGAAGGTAGTGTTATTAACTTTGTTACGAAAATCGATGACCCAGCGAGTTCTTCCACTATTGTTACATTGTTAATTGAACTTGATTTGTAAAATTGAATCATGAACTAATCACCGCTTCCGAATACGCTTCCAATTGTCAATACCAATCCACCAACACTGTATCCAATTCGCAAAAGAAGTTTAGATTTTAGGTTGGATAATATCGTCGCTATGCAGGATATTTTAGTTAGAGAATGTACAAATAGAAAAAGAAACGCTAAACAATATAAGCGTGCGGCGACCATAGCTGAGGCATCTAGTACGGTTCTGGCAAGTTTATCTGTAATGAGTGGTGCGGGGACTGCTGCAACGCTATCTACAATTGTAACGGTTCCAATTGCTGGGGTTTTGAGTGGAATTACCGTTTTATCTGGAGTACTTTGTATGGTAATTAGGGTGGCTGGTGGAAAACTCGAGAAAAAATGTATATAACATGATAGAATATCCGTTCTCGCCAGGTCTATGAAAAATAGTATCGACGTTATAGTGTCCAAAGCGTTGACCGATAAAGAAATATCAAATTTAGAGTTTGAATCCGTGGTGGAGGAAATGGGGAGATATGAAGAATTAAAAAATGATATAAGAATCAAAGCGCGCGCCACCATGCCCAAGATTGAGAGTACTGATTGGGATAAATTTAGGGTAAAACTTGGAAATAAAGTCGGAGGAAATGCTACAGCACCACCATCCCGAAATAGTGATATTTCATAATTTTTTAATTAATTTTGTAAAAATTATTAATTAATTTTAAGAAAATTATAAAATTAATTATATTGGTGCAGTAAACAATTTAAATCATTAAACATAATAATCAGTAATAAAAAAAAAGAAAACAGTTTTAGGTCCCGCCGAGGCTCGAACTCGCGCCGGCAAAACCTAACTTTGTTGATGGAAATAGTTGTGTTTTTTTTGTTTTTTTTTTCTTATATTAATTATTATTTTATTAATTTTTTAATTAATTTTGTAATAATAGGGGGTGTTCAGCTTTAAATTATTAATAATTTTTACAAAATTAATTAAATAACGAACCATCCCGGAAATTCGTGAACCTCTCTAAGTGTTTATAAATAATTATAATTTGCACACCATTTGTATGTTGTATAGGAAACTGATGAGTTTAAATATACGTTTGTTTGCCGTTCAACAATTGGTCTCATCTTGTGTATGCCATGTTGTTGATCCGGTATGACGTCCGTCTCGTCTGTTTAATGGTAGCAGTCTCTAAATATGTGAATTTGGTGATGGAATTGCATAGCTCAAAGGTGCCGGCCGAAAAGATTTCTGCCTAAGAGCTTGCAATTTTGGAAACCAAATTCACAAAATAGGCTCGCCTTACTTCGCTGGTTTCTCTGAATTCGTTTCGGAGAGGAATGGGCAATGGGGTTAAAGGCGACCCTTTAAAACTAGACTGTGAGCCAACAAATGCGTGGAATTAAGAAAGGTCCAACACCCCAGTGGCTAGTTGCCGGCTAAGAAATCTACCCAGTCGCTGGAGGTGTGCACGAGTGGAGGCTTTTGCTATTTTTTTTCGTTGTGCTTCTTCAATAATAATTTTTCAATATCTTTATAAGCGATATCGTAGAAATGTATATTCGTAAACGAATCGTTGGGTTTTAACAATTTTATATAATACACCTTTGTTTCATATCCGATACACATTATCCGTCTTAATGTTTGTATTTGCCTCTTGTATAGTTCGCATAATTGCCGGTATAATATTGTAAATGCAACGTTTTTATCGGAGCGTAATAAATTACGTTGATATTTCATGTATTCGATATCGGCTAGTGTTTTCAATTTATAGAATTTATATATAGGACTATAACCCCCGTATTCTTTGTAAACTTCTTCGACACAATCATTATAGATTTTCAATTCCCATTGTATTTTATTATCCATTTTCTCTAATAATAGTGGTATAATTTCTGTTAAATATAATTGGGACTACAAGACCACTTTTTATCGTTCAATACCACCACCAACCTGTTGGTGGTGGGAGCTACAATACAGCTCAATAACGTTACAAACGTTGGTGGTATCATTTTGACTCCCTCTATACTACTCGTTGGGCAAAACAAGACACATTCGTGATAGCCTAGTCGTATCGGATGGGGACTTAAATAGTCGGCATTGACATGCAAGGTCATCGAGCCAGTGCAGTCGTTAAATCAAAGCATTTATATTTACCTTGTCTGCATGCGTGGCATGACTTTCAAATAACCAGGCGAATATGCCTGCTCTTTTCTGTTTTATTTTATCGCACTGTTATCCCCCATATTTTAATAATTTTTGTTCGAGTTTTTGTAACATGTGACACATTCGTTTTTGTTGCAAGGGATAGTGATGCCAAACGTAAACGTCACACATTTGTGTGATGTATTCGTACGCATTATTTACCATGTGTGACGTATTCGCACGAATATATCACACGTGTGATATATTCATTTCTGTGACATATAAGGTTCAACACACGCCTGTCGAGTTAAGGCCAATCAACAAGCGGATATACGCCACTGAAGCCAATAGCGTTTGTCATATTGCCTTGGTAAACATGTATACCGAATTTGGTTACGTCAAGTAACACTTGACAAATCGCGTGTACAATGATACAGAGTCCGACTGTTATAACTGTCCGCTTGTGCGAGTAAGTCATCGAAACCTATTAACATTGAATATGTCTCTACGTCTTGTCATGATACAAATGTCGAACTTGGGTTATTGCGTGGACAAAGATAGTGATACAGAGACTTTGAAAATTAATATTATTCTTCGTCTCGCCGTGATAAACATGTATACAGAATGTGGTTACGCTCCGCCAAGTACAACTTGAGTTATTGTGTAGACAAGTATATAGAGTGCGAACATTAACAATGGCAGCCTAGGGGAGATAAGTTATCAGAATATTTTGAACTATAGTGGGCGATAATAAGATCACCGAGACTTACACATGAGAATTAGGCCGCCAGGGTCTGTGCTGTTATCAAATCTGGCAAGATCGTAATGTTCCATCGTTGCGGTCATGGTATCGCCCGGCAACCGCCTGTAGTAACCAATGGCATCCGCGGGCGAGTTATAATACTATAAGTAGAGGATATTCTATCAGTCATGATTTAAAGGTGCCGGCCCACTCAATAGGTACAACATGTTCTTTATAGGAATTGAGTAAGTATATAATTGTGTCACTATTCCACCAGTACTAAAAATTACGAGTGCCCGTTGTACAGATTTATTTATCATTTAGTAATCTTTATTTTACTGACAGTGACGCGTGGTGGTAGCAGGCTATTTTCATATGTAAATGAGGCATGAATTGATTTAATTATTTATACTTATTAATGCGACACCTGACAAAATAAAATTGTTGACATATTATAAAGTATGATCATTGCACATGAAAAAATAAATACAGAGAATAAATAGTAATGTTCGTTAACATTTTAAGGAAACACGGTTATCGCCCCTGATATCAGTGTGGAGATTGATTGCCTGATTTAAAATGTATAATAATGCCAGTCAATACGTGTGGTGGTAAATTAATGTTTATTTTGCCAGAAAATTTCTCAGATGATGCATATGATATAAAGAATAGTTTGTGCCTACTGAGTGGGTATGTACCTGTAAGGACTGACTATATATAATATGACCGAAATTTCAAAAATGCAATGGAATCATACATATGACTAAATATATATATACAGTATATATGGTTCTTAAAGTATATTACACATAACATTGAGTTGTCATCTTCGCTATTTTAGTTTGTACATGTTATCGGACAGTTTCACCACTTGGAGGGTTTGCCACCTACAGCAAATAATATGGCAAAAAATGTAATAAAAGTTGGTGCAATACGTCCCACATATATAACAAATATTATTCAAGCAGACTGCACAAACAGCTAGATATCTGATCATTTATACAATCACACAAACAAATATACAATGGACACGTTTTCAATGTGTAAAATGTCAAACTGATGCACTGTCTATTATTAGAAGTGGATCTTCCACAGGTAAACACCGGATTTACTCGCATAGCAGGCAAGTAGACAGTAATGATATTACACTCAGATAACTGCTTACACGTCATTGGATTCGATACAGTACTATAATTTATGCTAATACAGGCATATATCTACAGCACTATGTATTGTTCTTACTGTTACATAGTCTTTGCTGAATTCTTAATCATTTAACAAAGGGTCAAGAAGCCCTTCAGATATCAGACTTTGTATATAAATTTGATGAAAACAAGGCATAGCTTGCTGTAGTCAGATATCTCCCCTTAACATGGCATGTATTTCACTAGTTTACTTATTTCATACGAAACGAGGATACATGCCTCGTTTCTTTCTTATGAAATCAGTGATGTAGTTTAATAAATATCAGATTACGTCAACACAAATGCTAGATTATAGTTACATCATCAGCACAGCATGAACTATTGGAGCTGTACAAATAACTGATCACATGTATTAAGGCAAAGTGCAAACTTTAAAAAATGCACTCACATTCTCCTCACCGTACAAACTAAATATACATTTTTTTACAAATAATAATTCAGAGGTGGGCTCGAGCACCTTTACGGCGAACACCGTAAACTCCAAGATGGCGTCCATCATGGCGGCCACTTGACATGGAATTTAAGGACGCCTCTTTAAATGCACAAGAAGTCATTAAATGGCATATTTTGTATTCACTGTGTACATAATATTTTGTAGGAATGATAATATGTATTTTAAACATACATATGAAGGTGATATCCAAGATGGCTGCCAGTTGCAGGTAACCCGACAACATGTTTCATGTTTTGTTAATATATAATGATAACTAATTTGAAAACATACTGGAGCAATATCATACACTTTCGGGCTAGATGGTCTTGTTTAAGGCACAACAGTTCAGAACTTTGCCGAAATATTCAAGAATGCCACCGCACATCTTTCTTTTGCCTTGTAGCTTTAGTTGATTCGCGAAGACTAGCACTCCAGTGTACGTTATAAGTGCAAATAATATATCACATGAAATACTTGTTTCAACCCATTTCATAAATGTGTTATGACACACGTGTAATAACACCTGGCGATAATTTGATTGGCTGGCCGCATCACCCAAATTACATATTCGTATTATGCGCCAACGTTATGTCAAATGAATACTAGAAAATGTGTTCATAGAACACGGATGCCCCACTTACCGCGTTGATAATAAACTTGGCAAAATTCCAGGTCCAAAAAAGGAGATAATCCATAACCCGGGTGTCGAATAAAAAATCGAAATAAACTTTGCGCATCGTCTCATCATAACGAAGCTACATTTCAAGTTTCAAGTGTGTAGCTAGTACGAGTTAAATTTTTTACGACTTACAAGGCAAAATTGCCAAATTCTAAATAAAAAAGGGGTAGACAATCCATAATCCCGGGGGTCAAATCAAAAATCAAAATAAACTCTGCACATCTACACATCATAGGGAAACTACATACCAAGTTTCAGGTCTGTAGCTATTACGGTTTAAAAGTATCACGAATCACGAGAAAAAATTGCTAAAGGTAATGTTTTCAATCTGATGCACAGTTTATTGTTAGTTTACACGTTACCCATATATAAAGCCATATCTGCTTGCACAGTAGGCGAGTAAGACACCAGTGACAATACACTCGGATACCTGCTTACATGTAACTGGATTTGATGCAGTATGTATGGTAATACATGTATATATCGAGAGCACGGTGTAGTTATCTTACTGTTACACAGCCAATACTGGATTTTAACAACGGGTCAACAAAGTCTTCAGAAATCAGACATTGTATATCGATGTAATGATAATAAACTATATGACGTTGTTGTTTAAAGGCTTTCGGATATATTGCACCATATTGTATTTATGTATACTTCATATTATTGTAGGTATGTTTCAAACGCCACAATCGGTAAAACTGGCTGATGGCTTGTACACACTAACATGGCCGACATAGTAACTGCATGCCATATAGTATACTATAACAAGCTAATGTTCACATATATGTAAACATATATCCCATCACATTTAGGAACCAGGTATGTTTGAATCGAACGATGATCAGGGGCCATATGGTTTCTTACACTGGCATTGACTGTAGGTCGAGTCATACTACACTAAATAAACCTGTTGCTTATCTTCATAATTTAAGATATAATGAGTTTTTTCTTTGAAGTTATCTACGAAGATTGGACATGCAGAAAAATCTCAAATTATGATCTTTGTCATAGTCCGCATTTAAACATATATCCCATCACATATAGGAACCAGGTATAACTGAAATAAACGCATTTAGCTATTACGGTTTAAAAGTTTCACGAATCACAAGGCAAATTTCCAAATTATAAGTCAAAAAGGGGGAGACAATCCATGACCGGAGTTCGAAATTGAAATAAACTTTGCGAATCTACTAATCATAAGGAAGCTACATACATACCGAGTTTCAGGTCTGTAACTATTACGGTTTAAAAGTTTTATGAATCACAAGGCAAAATTGCCTAATTCTAAGTCGACAAGGTGGAGATAATTCATGACCGGGGGTCGAAATCAAACATTGAAATAAACTTTCCGGGCTGACGGACGGACGGACGGACGGACGGATGGACGCGCATAAATTGTACGTGACTCGTTTCATAAATCGCATATCAAATGGAAACTCGTTTGAGATCCTCTATGTATTGTCTTGCTTTAGCATAAATGGGATATGTTTCATTGAGATAATTCCAGTATTGCCACCACTATATCTCCCTTGCTATGGGATATGTTTCATTGAGATAATTCCAGTATTGCCACCACTATATCTCCCTTGCTGTACATTCTTATATTGCATTCACATTGTGAAGTTATACGGAACTCCAGATAATGAATTTGTTTTAAGAAGATTACAAGTATGATTCTTTAAACAAGACATGTTTTGGATATTACTACATTCACAATAAGCACGATATAACAATACAAATTATAGATTTAAAACTCCATGTTTGGATATGTATAATGAACACACACTAAATAAACCGAGACGTCAGTTCGAATCATTAATCATCATATACTATGCAGAACTGATTCATGTGTGCATATCTTTTTAATTTTCAATAACATTATATGAAAATCACGATAGAGATGGATGGGTGTAATGTTTGTGAACACAGAAAGGAAAATACCTAACGGAGATCGAAGTACCACATAAAATGTTTGGCTTGTTAACTACATGTATGTATACATATGGGCTGCGCTCTGTTAAAACCAGCCCTATTGACAACGTCATGAAAGCCTGAAAATGACGTCGCAAACTTACGCTTAAATTTACCAACGTCACGTCGAATTTTGACACTTGAAATCGTTACATCATTGCAATAAGCTTTCCTATTTATAACCGTACGCTTTACTAAGTGTGGCTCACAAATATTTTAATGTTGGATACGCGTGGCAGAATTGTACTGTTGAACAAACTCTGCATTATTTAATCATAATTCTAATATTTATTTAAACTTTATTTCTTTAATTACTTATATACAAATTACAAACAAACGCGAGCACAACTGTAGTTGGCGTAGATTGAGGCGTCTGTATGTTTCTTAATTTTAGTTGAAACCGGAATATTCAACCATCAGTAGCCGATTTCATCAACATTGCAAAGCATACTTATCTAGCAATGTATACTTTGAGGGAGTAATCATTTATTTTTCACAAAATACATAATTTCATACAGAACTAACTACTGTATATATTTGATGATTAAAAGTGTGCATACTTATAATACTGAATGTATTAAAATATCACAGCGACAATGGCTGTGATCATGTAATAATTCAGCATAATAAACATTAATAAATGTATCCTTAATTTGAAAATTTCTCCCTCAAAGTATACTTTGCTAGATAATATAATGTTGGTGAAATAGGCTACAGATATAAATGTATATTATACAGCATAATGGATGACACGCCTACGGTAGTCCATTTGTGATCATGAAATTTGACTTCCGTTAAATTTCAATACTTTTAATTTGTTTCTCCCCATATCACAATCGAAGACAAAAATAAATATACACATAGTCATTGCATTTTGACAGGGTAATGCAGAGGTATGAACACGTGGGTATTATATATTAACACATATTAGTTAAGTAGCATATTATCATTAATCACAGGTGGCCGAATCTTGAAAATGACAGACCATTGAAACGCGCATTCGCCATCGATATGCAGGCGAATAGTCGTAATAATACACTTTGTGATACCGCAGATAAATTTCTCGCGTTTTCTTTTGTCAGCTTTTCGGGTAATTTGGGCCCATATTACCTGTCAAGCCCGTCAATATGGCTTAGTAAAATGACGGCGGGTTGAAGCTGAGTCAAAAACGAAAAACATTGAAAATCACCTCCGAAACATAGTCATAGGGCTTGGTAGTAACCTAACTAAGAAAATAAAAGTTATTTACGAATTTCTATTCATTTTTGTCTGGATCATACAAAGTCAATATGGTGTCATATTGCCCGTCTGAAGGTATATTCCTCCTTGGCTGCGCCTAGGGTTAATATATATTCAGACGGGTCATATGACACCATATTAACTGTGTAGAATCATAATAACTTATACTAGCGGAACAAAACGTATCGAGACACAATACAAGTTCACAAATATATAGCTGTGTTACACTATGTATTTCAATTATGTTAATTTGGCTTTCAGCTAGACTACATTTGATAACAAAATAAGTGGGTTGAAAAGATAATCATACTGTCAAACACTATCCCCCGACGTCAAGACTATTTCTGTACAATTCAATCGATTAACCGTACCGTTTAAATACGTTGACATGTTTGGCTAACATCAATGTGAGATCAAACTCAGCAAGGTGCGAATGGGAATATTGTGTTTGTCTCGGACCATTCTCCATATAATGCACACATTGTGTGCGGCCTACATGTTTTGGTGCATGTACGTTAAAAGTACAGAGATAACTATGCTTCGTCAAGATTATAATACCTCATTGACGTCGGAATAAAGGCCCATCAAACGTTCATGAATTTTAGTGATTTCATTTACAGGAAGTGACATTTAACAAAATCAACTTCTATGGCCATTGCATATGTTTGCAATTATGAGCATATATCATTTCATAATGTATAAGTCATAGGTTAGTGTTCGTGCATTATTTGGGCATAGTTTATAATAATCAAATTTTATTTTTTATCTGGCTGTAGCCCTTATGTGCAACAATGGCATGTTATGACGATACATGTTTTATTAGCCTATGAATGTACTTCGGATTATGAAAGTGATATATTAGGTCAATATATAGTATGTGTGTATTATTGCTAGATTTGAAGACCATTTCATTAAATGCTACCATAATATGTTTATCTACCAAATGAATCACTGATCTGTCACAATAGCGAGTTAGACTGGGTTTGGGGAAACATGTGTGTGTTATGATATCCTATAGATATAATGAGTCATTTGTTAGAACATACATACCATGCAATTTTATTCAGAAATGTAAAGGTCATGTCGTGGGAACAAATTGTTTATTCGATGGAACGAATTGTTATATCGTGGGAATGAATTGTTATTTCGTGGGAGTGAATTAATAAAATAAATCCATGTCCCCTGCGGGGCTCCGTACTGAATACCTGTATGTAGCAATATCACTCGAATCAACATTATCAGATACCTCGCTATGTATGTTCGAATACATCATGTACATGCTGACCGATATAAATTAATTGAAACCACATCATGTATTGTCATTCTTAAAACGCCACATGTTTTGTATCAAGTTTAACAGGCTCGCTTCGGTAAATATTGAAAGTAGACGGGCCTCAGAATTCCTACGCGTTTCGCAGCGTAGATTTGACCCACGTTTGGCTGAGATTTCCGCCACGTTTACCAGAAAACCTTTTATTTTTGTTTTCTGTGCCTTTTCCTTTTCTCTTCACTGCGCGCTCAGTGATACAAACACGGCGAAACATTTCCGATGAAACGTTCATCGGAAACGTTTAGCCGTTGTTGTATCACCGCGCATGTGCAGGGTTCCAGGAAAACCCGTGTTGTGTTTTTGTTTTAATACGCATGCTCGTTGGTTTGATAGGAAATGCTACGACAATAAAAATTGCATTGGATTACAAAACAAGAAAACAGAAAACAGTATGAAGTCGGAAAAACAGCGGGAACCCCAGACGTTTGCAAAAACAAGGTACATAATCACGTGGTTACAACAACAACAACAACAACAACAACAACAATGACAGAAAGTGTTGAAAGCGCACCCACTCCAAAGTAAGTATTATTTGATATGTTCCTTAATAGGCAACGGATTTTGATGAAATATAGTGCAGCAAACGCGTCTTCATGAGTTCGGCACAGTAGACACGGAAATCTATTCTTCGCAAAAACGCAGAAGTTTGGGCCAAAGTACCGAGACAACCAAGTGCAGCTTAACACGACGCGTTTGATGCGCCATATTTCATACAAATCCGTTACATAATAAGGACAAAATAAAAGAATACGTACTTTGAATCGGATTGCTTCTGGAAGTTTCAGTACCTGTTGTTATTATTGTAACCACGTTATCATACCCCTTGAACGGGATACACGGATTGTATTGACTAGTAAGAATACGTGAAACCACATTCACTTCTGTAGCCTTTTTCACCAACATTGCAAACTATACGTATCTAGCAAAGTATACTTTGAGAGAGAAATATTCAATCTTAGGATATATTTTTTTTTAATTTATTTATTTTAATTATACTGAATTTATTACATTATCACAGCCATTTTTGCTGTGATAATGAATTAAATTCAGCATAATAATTCTTCTTACCCTTAATCATCAAATATATGCACCGATTAGTTCTATATCAAATGATGCATTTTGGGAAAAATAAATAATTACTCCCTCAAAGTATACTTTGCTATAATATAAGTATACTTTGCAATTTTGATGAAATCGGCTACAGGTGAACTGTCGTATTAAAGGAGACGTGCCTGAAATTCTCTATTTACCCTGTTTATAGCGTAGTCGATGCTCGCCGTCAGTTCGGCGAAATCATAGATGGCGAATTCGCCTTGGGATGGTGGGTATGGAAGGGTCTCCCAGCTGGCATCCCACCCCTTCAACAGCAGGTGCCGTAACGTCGTGTGCCCGTGGCTTACGTCCGAACTGAAGCTGCCGCGATTGGATCCAAACCGACACATCTAAAAAATAATGTCCGTAGGCGGCCATATTTGAACATTTGGCCGAAAGTATATGAGTTTAGCTAAATTCCCATTAAAGTCACGAATAAAATTTATTCCATTTTATGCAAGTTTTTTAATGGTCATGTTCTCAAATTCAAGATGGCCGCCAGCGGCCATATTAGATTATCTCGAGCCAAGGCGCGTGGACGGAACACGGCCGCCCTTTTCTCAAAGCGGATGGTGGCGGAGCCGCCCAAGCAGCCAGTACCTGCTTGTAAAGTATCGACGACGCAGTTACCGGACGATCTGGCAAAAAACATGTTGGAGACTGTTCGATCTGCTTGAATATCTTGCAGACGATGGACAAGCACAATCTTAGTGTTCGCATAGCGCACAAGCTTAGCGTTCTGTTCCATATCTGTTCTCAATTTTTATTTTACCTTTTTAATAATATTACTTAAAACTATTTATAGCATAATTTGCAGGATATAATTGTACTGTACTTCAATTGTAAATATCTTGAAACTTGCAGTCATCAGAAAAAAATTGAATCATACTTTGAAATTGAAACTTAGCTGAACTAAATAGTTATTATCTGCCACATTTTATTATATGGCCAGGTTGTTCCGTTTTTCGACCTTCAATTTTTCTATCTGTGAGATGGGTGTGGGGGCGTCGATCCCAAGTTAAGTCCATGCTATCCATTGTGGGATACTGCGTGGGCCTGTATGCGTGGTTTCCACAAACATAGCTGATCCGAGTGCCCGTCTGAGACAGTGGTCGTCTTTGTTTTTGACATTAATTACGGCCCCCTCTTGTGCCTCACTGCCGCAGGTAGTGGGATGTAGGAACCCCATCGCAATGGCTGATATCTGTAAGCACTGTATACAGGTTTCATTCACACAAACTAAACAAAAATAATGAATATCAATCTAGTCTAGCACATATGAACACATAGGGACATAGTCCACTTTTCACTTTTCTTGCAATCCTTCTATATTACTCCAACAACTTTCATATTTATATCTTTTCTCCCTCACTATGTTTATACTATAAACCTTACTTTCGAATACATTGAGTACATGTGTAACTGTATGCGATCACGTAAGCCATACATTGTTAGTCAATATTGTATGAATACATGTTATATTTAAAAGTGAAATATAAATATTTAAATACAAAAATAAAAGGACGGACAGACGGACAGGGCGAAACCTATAGGGCACCGCCGATTCTCGGCGGGGCCCTAATTAATGAATATAGCAATTTTGGGTCAAAACTGCAGATTGGTATTATTAAGTGAATTTGAGTTTCTCTGAATTAATATTGCCTCTGCAAGACATATTCAATAAATAAAACATTGTACGGATATGCTTGCATTATGGCGAAATGCCATGCATAAGATAATATGCATAGTAAGTACATCACTATTACACTATATGCGTATTAGTAATTAGCATGATGTGATGTTGATTTATTATTATTAAACGGCATACATATGTTGCTGAACGGTACAAGTATATATTTTGCGGTCGTCTGTTGATCCGTGTCAAATGCTGTGAACTGTTTGAGTGTCTGTGCAGGTGGTAGCCTCTTTTAATTACATCAAAGGTCGTTTGCATTACAAGTGCCTATATTTTTGACAATATGTAATCATATTCATTATGCCATTTAATTTTGTAGTAATACATTTTAAGTTGTCAATTGTGTGTGCTATTTCTGATGGTGTTTAATACATTCTAACACTGGAAACTGTCTGGAAAATAAAACGGAATAAATCAGGTCTGAAATCTGAAGTGCATGTACAAACTGTAATATCATTTTAATTTCTATGACAAGTGTTTCTACAGCTACATGTCCATTTTCTCCCGAATAACTGATGGCGGACATCTTGGATGTGAGACTTAGCTGCGTTTGCATATGTTATTATTAACCTCAATTCATTTATTTCAAGTGAAAACTGTCTACATGCGGAACGCATGATTTCAAATGCTGTCTACGGCAAACTGTTTGCCAACTCGGATATACTTGTTTTGTTAAAATGTGGCTAATGGCGGCTATCTTGGATTCGATATACAACTTGGTAACTCTGTTATTCAGTGTTCTATGATCCATACGTAGTTCTATATCAAAGAGGACAGTCGTATCACAATGTCAATTGAACATTCATTAAATATATGTATTGTCAGCATGTTTTGCCAATATCGGTGGCCATCTTGAATTTGAGATACAACTTCTATATTATATATTCATGGCCCCATGGCTTTAGAAACATACAGATACCATAATATATTAAAATCATTACAGTAACTTTATTCAAATTTAGCTAAATGTACATATATATACTGTCGGTCATATTTTTCTAATATGCGGCCATCTTCGAATTGAGATACAACTGATCTTTTTGTTATATTCATTCCTTCATGATCATTAGGAGCTTGCGTATAACACATGCCATTTAAATCATCAGCTGAAACTTATATAGTGTCGGCTATAATTTCAGTATGGCTACCGGCGGCAATCTTGCATAAAAGATACAGAGTTTGTGGATAAAAAACGGTAGATGATCCCAAGGAACTTTCATACTGCAGGAGCGCAGTTGCATATTTAAACATTGACTACACATAACAAACGGAGACTACTTACCAGCCACGTGATCAGACCGCCCTTTGCAATCTGAACGACCATCATGATGAAGTAAATCCAATGCACGGACAATTTTCCGGACTTCCATTTTAGTGCGGAGTAGAAGTAGAGCTTGAGATATAAACGCAAGTTGGTCTTCTTGGTTTCCTCTGTAGTCGTCGGTGGTTTAC
Organism: Conchocele bisecta; assembly: GCA_029237695.1. Classification (NCBI taxonomy): domain Eukaryota; kingdom Metazoa; phylum Mollusca; class Bivalvia; order Lucinida; family Thyasiridae; genus Conchocele; species Conchocele bisecta. Next base: position 127,766,220 of record CM055266.1, read on the forward strand.
TAGCTGGAACTAGTTATTGTCATTGCATAAAATAGACTTTCACAGTTTAATAACACAATGTAATAAAAACCGTAATACACTAGTGTAATAAATATGCAAATGAGCCCGCTATATAAAACATGTTAGGTAATCCGCCAGCTTCAAAATATGGTGATGTGCTGATGCAATAAATAAAATATAATATTTGTGTTGATTTAATATGATATTTATTAAACTCGTTGACAGATAGCATAAGACACGAGTGTATGCATCGTTTCTAATGCGATTAGTAAATTGTTCACACATAGAGAGCGAATAAATCAGTTCGTTGGAAATAAAATATGTGAACTGCACCTAGCTTATTGTTTACCCCGTCCCTACGCATGTACCTGTCTGTTTGAATGTAGCCCTGCCCCTAGACGTTAATTTCACTTGTGATATCACTATGCTATGACTGCTTGACACCGATGCGCGCATGTACACGTCTGAAGAGGATGCGGGCCATGTGAATTTCTGACAACAAAGCATGATTTCTGGTTCTAAATACGAGGGTGCGTTAATAAGAGAAGTATAGAGGGCTGGTTTCGAATAGTGCGCAATCATCGTATATCCCAATCCTGTGCAGACTGTAGATACTCACTGTTTATTTAGACTAAATCTGTACGTTACATATCCAATGTAAACAGTGTAGGATTTCTATATGTTGAATTATTTTATACTTGAGAACATTGTAGCCCGAGGTAATGATCGTGATGACGTATTACGTACATGTTCGAACGTGTTCGACACCGGATTGCGCAACGTAATACAATAGAGCATCGAAATCAATTGTATTCAACGGCTATAACATCGTATATGGGACGATAGTAAACATTTATTCGCTATGTATTCCGTTATCGGCACGTGTAGGTTAGGACGACATATTCGTTTGTATATTAGAAAATATGACACTTTCATAGATCTTTTGTTCCATGAATACGTGTACGAAGAAACACTTATGTTGCCTGCTATATAACCGGTTCCTTGGTGAAAAGGAAATCCAAATTCAAGTAAATCACAAACTTTATTATCTTGATAATTAACTATCATGCATCGCAAAAATTCGAAATTCAATTTTGTGTTGATTCTAATACAACTCGTGAGATTTTCTGGATGCTTTTTGTTTTGTATTGTCTCTCTGCCAACACTCTATACAAATCTGGAGACAATACTTCGTTCTATCCCGAGTGACTTCCATATGATCCTGCTGCCTACTTCTCTCTTTCGACTGATTCCGATTCTTTAGGTCTTTCAGTCTTTAATCAATTGTTTTTAATTATGGAATGTATTGCGGAGGACATGCTCGGAAAGCACGGCGTGTTCGATCAGTTGGGAGTCGCTGGACCATGTCCGCAAAGCAAGTTCACACCACGAAGCGTAGAATTCTCGCAACCCCTACCAACTGTACATTCCAGAATAATAAACAATTATTTTCAGCAATGTCAATCTACCAGATATTTCTTCTGTGGAAAGGTTTTCGTTAGAAATTTCTTCGAGCTCACCGGTCGTAAACAATTTAAAGTCTAGTTACTCAAATGTTACTGCTTTACCGACAATTTCATATTGTAGGCTCGCGTGTGGCCAATTTTGTGGAAACCTTTCTTTGTCTGAAGTTTTGGCCTCAATACAGGACTTCAATTTGATCTTAGACTGTTGTTTAAAATAGTTTGATTTTGCTGAAGTTGCACCCTCAGAATCGGAGTCAGACTCGGTGCTATCAGTATCAGTATCAAATAATCCTGTCTCTTTCAGATATCGATTGACTTGTTTCTAAAGTTTGTCATTTTTTCTCAAGTCATTGAGTGTAAGCTTATCACTCATTGGAACATTTGAATGTAACAACATAAAACTGTCTTTGCCGTCTGTGGATGAACCGCCCGCCGGGCCAGTGTTTTTGGACGAGTAGAACGTCTCTGGTCTCACGACCTCCTTTCTGGACCTCTCCACTTTCTCACGCAACAGGTCGCCTATTTCCTCGTCACAGGTCTCGTCCTCGATACAAGATGGCGAACCAGCTGCCATGGTTCCTGGCTCTGCCGAACCTCCGCTACTTTTTTCGGCACTCTCGATGTTAATTTTCCCTCTCTTACTGGCGAGAACATCCGTACTTCATAGTCCAAATTCTCTGTATTAACGCCCGTCTTGTATGTGCTGCACTGCGCTTGGGACGCGCCCCAACCTCCTCACTCCGCCATCCGCGGTGCGTAGCTAACCCGAATGTTATGTAACGTAGCTCCGACTGTATTTTAGTCTATCTTGCGACAACCTGCCATCCAAATGACATAATTTATCAAATAAATTAACTTCAAATCTCTAAATACGACAACTGCAACGCTGCAGCGTGACACAGGGCAGACAACTTCCCGCCAACTCGGAAACAATAAGAGAAACCAAATTAATTAGTTCTGTCTTCTCCAACGAACAAACAACCTGTGAGGAGACCAAGTTGCGCAGAAAGATAGAAAACCAAAAATAAACGTGCCCCAATCAAAGGCGCTGAAATTAGATCGTATGGTGATATGACCACCAAGGTAACGAAACAACAATCGCTGGGCCCGGCATTAGCTGGTATCCAGCAACTGTGCCGTAAACAGTGAAAAGAAAAACCAACGGGATGCTCGATATGTGGTCAATTAACAATTGTTAGGTGAACCCAAAAGTTACCCAATTGTGTACGATACGACCGTGTTACATGGAGCCAGACCACGCGAATATATTGGGAGACATGTAATGTTCTTAATGCAACCTGAATTTTGACGAGGACCTATCATAAGACGCGATACGACGACGGCGACGATGAACGAACTATGATTACTTTGTTATATTTATTTCACGAATACGTGGCAAGGACTTATTTCCTTATTACAATTTAAAATGCGAAGCGCCGGAAGCGGCCAGTAGTAATACAGACGCAGAAATGCATATGATGTCCAACGATCAAGATCACACTACTTATGACAACGTATTTTCTGAATAATTCGCTTGCAAAGATGACACTTCTTTGTACGTGACTTTTGAATCGAATGAGCGTTATGAAAGTGCCGATTTCTGGCAAAGAAACATGTATTATTGCCCCTTTTCGGTGGCGATATCGATTAAATGCAGTATAAATGATTCGTGGAAAGTGTCAGCTCTATACATGTAGTATATGACATGCTTTTATGGCATTTCCGTTTATGGTTTGTACTGCCTGTTATGGTGTAGAGTTTCTGTAAGAAAGTGCATACAAGGATACGGTGTTGCGCGAAAACACGCTATGGTTTTATAGGTACGACACAATAGATAAGGCGTGTCGCACATTTCTCTTCAGAGTCAACTGACATAGCGTGCGTTGATTACGACATCATTGACCGTCAATTGCTGGTGTTCTGGCATTATACTTATAAAACAAGGTCAAGTATCCAATCGTGAAGACTGTCCTTAACCCGCTGGCGCAAGTGGTTGTTCGATGGGATGGGGGCAGATTGAGTTCAGGTTGCCCGCCCTTCCGTCTTTACGTCAGCCATTTCCAGGACATGGCTATTATCTCCTTACCGATATACAGGAGTGGACATAGCGATGATCCATGCACGTACGTACGTACGCATAGGCGTATATATGTACATACGTTAGTGACACCTATTATTTGTTATTAACTTATGAATGCCTTCATCGATTTTAAAAATAGTTGGCCACAATGCGTGTCTACATGATAATTCTTGGTTTCGCATAAACCCCACAAATGCTGCAACAAATGGAAGGCACGGAGACACAGATGTATGGGCTATGAACATGATTCGTCTTTATCTAAAAGACAGAAACGCTTAACCTTAGACGATATTCTACCGAAAAATGTATGAGAACACAGAATCAAAATCTAACACATTATATGGTAACATGGTAAGTGTAAAACTTTTATTTGTGAAATATTTTTATCACCCATGCTGTCATTATTTTTTTGCAATATAACATGTACGTGTATGTACTTTTGCGTCATATATCTAACATAGAAATAGTTGTAGGATGTCGTAATTCGTAACAAATATATTATAAAAAAATTATATTTTAAAGTTTTAACTGTAATACATTTCGCTAAGTTGCTAACAATATAGTAATCATGGATGGTACTATCTACCAGTCTTTTTAGGTATATTAGAACACTGACTACAAAAAGTATGCACTAACAAATATGTTACATTTATGTAAGTTACAGATGGCTATAATGATATGTTCATACCCAGACCAGGCTATGTGAGCTAGTTCATAAGGGGCTACATGTATAGTGATCATAATTTAATCACTCTTATGATGACATTACATCGATCTTCAGGAATTTTCGATCAAGGGCATTTTTTCAGAATCAAACAGCTAATACATGTTGTCATTGAAGATCATACGAACATACATATACTCCATTGAATTAATCTATTGAAAAATAGTGAATATGGATGAATTGGTATATGATAAACTAGAAAATTTATAAACAATAGTTTGAACATTTTGATAAATCTAAATCACAAATAAGCACAGAAAATAACTTTAAGTTGAAATTAATATTCGTATGTACACAATTGAAAACGTATTATTGGTGCTGATCAAAAACAAAATGATAAATGTGAAAGCAATGAAAATGACCAAATTTGTCCGATTCAAGTACATCACAGCGAAATGAATCAGCAGAAACCACCGAAGAACCCGGGGGATTGATAGCCAAGCAGAGCATTGTAAAGCAACAAGTGCTTTCTGGTCAGCTTATAACTCGCTCTTACACAAATGATCGAGATGCCTTACCAGTAATCGAAAAGACGTTCAATCTGCCTATCACCAATGCTGCTGCTACTGAATGGCCCACATTAGTTATTGCCTTGGATCAGTTAACTAGATTGAACGCAGCTGTGGCTGCAAACAATACTCTTGTTGTGACTTTAGATATGGACTTGTACAAGAAATTTGTGAATCTCGAGTATCTACTTCCAGAGTTTAATACCAAGTGGGTGTTCAGCTGAAGCCCCGCCATTCCGATAGCATTAGCTGGTCTTGGCGAAGGAGAAGAACCGTCCGAAGAAACACCACATGGTTGTGAAGAGTTTCTTTTCTCTCTTTTCTGTCCAGGTGGAGTCCACATTGGGCAAGCACAGATGCTCAGACGGTTTTTGTTCAAGCAGTTCTATGATGAACAATGTGTTGACAAACGTCCACCGACTCACTCAAGGAACATGGATTGAGCATATACGCCGTGTCCATGTACAGGCTAATATCTAGTGCCAGAATATGGTAGTGAACCCAACTTGTTCTGAACCTCTGTCCTTGGCGTGGCGATACCTAGACACTAGACAAACAAGCTAATGTCAGTTCTTTCTCAGGTTGCACCAGCTCCGGTCTCTGTAATGCAGACCTTCAGGTGTAACTGTGAGAATCAAAGTGTTCGCGAAGGTGCTCATGCAGAGGAAACACTGTGGTCTGTACTGAGCTTTGCAAATGTGCTATGGAAGATGACAGCTGTACGGACATAATAGCACCAATGATTGGTGAATATCTAGAAGATGATTGCATCAATGACAATTAGGAACGTTTAATCAGTAACGTTGACACTTCTGACTCATACATGTAGCATTGTCGTACCTTTAAAAAAAACAATTCAATCTTCAAGTTATATAACTGCCAAAATATTCTTCTACATTATTTCTAGTAACTTTTTACCAATAATACATGCATACGTTTTTATTAATGGCATCATCATATGCCAACTCATATGGTTAGGCACAAAAACATATTCCTATGTCCATTGGTTCAGAAGTATGGCATTTTACGTAAACAAAACCATGAAATCTGGTGGCCATCTTGGATTTTTTGCCAATTTAAAGTATTTATAGTGCTCTTATTTTGTTTCCAATGAATCTGTTTCCCTTTTATATGAGTTTAGATAAAAATCAACAAATATTGGAAGACAGTTAAATGAAGAGTTATGGTTATTTTTTTCTAAATCAGTGAAGTTCCTAAATGTGCTTAGAAATGAGTACCAAGAATCTACCCGAAAAAATGACAAATCTGGAAAATGTTACGTAAGCCTATGGACTAGTCATTTGATAATGCATATGCTAAAATTCAAACAAATATGTTCCAACCTGTGATGTATCCATCAATGGTGACACGTTTTACTTTATGTAGTATCTGTATTGACCATGCATACATATGCAACATGATTGTTGAAACTGCAAATTACGCAAACACGTCTTATTTGGAATTAATAAATCACTGAACTATTTTCATACGAGCCAAGCGGATTGTTCTGTTTATTTATAGTTTAACTTTATGTTTAATTTATTTCCTGTGATATATAATGATACATTACTTTGCTATCCTATGGGTACTAATACATGTTGTTTCAATTGCGTATCGCAGTAACGATATCGTTGTAGACGGAGTTGCAACTAATTTAAAAATTATTACGTTCAAATGTTTGCGTAATACTGATCGTACTTCTGTACAAATGAAATCATCGTATTTGGTACAATAGTCGTGGGGTTAAGGTTGCTGTATTTTATGATTACCAATCCCCGAAAGGGTCGGGGGTTCAATCCTCGACTAGGTATATAATTTGTTCCCTTTAATTTTGTGATTTTAATATTTTCACAATTTTATGATTTTAATACAAATAGCTAGAAACTTACTAACGATGAAAGTGTCCGTCTTTAAAATATATATACACCGACTGTTTGTTACTGCTTTTTTATTAGGTTTGAGGAACTGTGTATACCGTATAATTTTTCTCTGTCCCAAAATATTTTTTTTTTGGCTGGCACAGTTAATATTGCATTTAATTTTGGCTATTTTAGAATTAATATACATTTTCGGACAGCAATCCTTTTTTTTTATGAATTAGAAATAATTAATGTCCTCTATCTGATAATAGCACTGTTCGAACTGCGCCTGTGGCTACCACGACTAGAATTCACTGGCCGCAATCACAGTAGCCTTCGGCGTCTATTTATTAAATTATTTTTTTTTTATTTGAATTCCGCTTGAGCGCTGAATTTTGTGTCAACGCCATTTACGGAAAATATTGTGATTTTCTAAACGAATATCGGTGAAATCCGGCGATATATTTTGTGTCAATTTTCAACATCATTTAAGGAAAATATTAATGATCTTTTAAAACAATATCGGCAAAACTAAATACGGTGAAAGAATTTTTGTCAACTTTTCAACACCATTTTAAATATTACTGATATTCTAAAAATGTACCGAACAACTTAAAATATGTCTCACGCTTTTAACATTCCGGCCTCCGAAAATCGATTTAAAAAAAATATCACCAGCCGTCTAATAGATCTGAGGATAATCGAGAGTGTATTGTTAATTGTCACGTTGTCTCCGACAGCGAGGTGTGCGGCACACATCTAAATTACGGGTTAATTTCAAAACATTGCATAAAGGCTGGGTCACAACGACGCATTTGTGCCACGACACGACAGAAAATTTGGGAAAATCGTGGGTCATCGGGGGTCGTCGCAAGACAGTCCTACGAAATTGTGAGCATCGTGGCATCGACTTGCCGTCGTGAGGCAAAATTGGACATGCACCTTTTTTGTTCCACGATTTTTTGTGGTATCTATGTCTTGTGGTTGTCGTGAGTCTGTCCTATGACAGTCTAGCGACAGTCTTGCGACTGTCGTGCGATAAATATATTGTTGTGGGTACCATAATAATTTTGTTTAGTCAAACAATCTTACGACTGTTGCACGACTGTCGCACGACTGTCCTACGACTGTATTACGACTGTCGCAGAACAGTCGTGAGAAAGTTGCAAGATTGTCTCCAGAATATTATATTTCATAAGAGGCTCGCACAACATCGCAAGTTTGTCGTGCGTTAGTCTTGTGTTAGTCTTGCAACATATTTTCGGCAGCCTCAGTCTCAGGTACGACATCAGCAGGGTCACCGGCAGTCACCGAGTCGTCGTACGTGTCATCACCTCCATCAGCTTGTGGTAGGGGCTACTCTGTCTGGTGCACATCAGCCACTGTTACCACCTTTCTCTTGTTGGTTTTCTTCTTAGGAGGCATCATGGATACGAACTTGGATTAAATTTGCAAAAAGTTGAATAAAATAAAGTGATAAATGTCAAAAATTCGGCCCGACAACTCACGATGGTCCCACGACTGTCGCACGACTGACTTGCGACACACCCAAGACATAACCACGACATATTTTTGTTCTGTCGCGTCCCCATCGCCAAACCATATTCAATGTGTCGAAGCCCTTGTGACCACTCGAAATAGATTTCGGGCATGATGCAAGATCTGGCCACGACAAATATTTTATGGGTCTACCACGACAAAATTTCGTACGATCCGTTGTGCCCGGGGCTTTAGTGTCAACATTTACAGCTGTGTAATGTCATCAGTTCAACAACTCGTCACACGAGTTATCGATTTTTTCCGCGTGGGGACGTGTATTTATGATTAGATCTGTGTAATGTGACGGGTGTAGCCGAGGGACCACACACAAATTCGTAGCCGATATTAAAATATAATCGATTTCTTTAAATTACGTCCGCAAGTTGACATATATTTCAAAGAAGACGTCATCGTATTTTTATTTATTTCCAAAATCAGTCATATATTCTGTAAATGACGTTGAAAGTTGACAATAAATTAAGACTAGAACAGTACGTTAAATCGCTATCGACGACATCTGACGATCCGATGAGAGAGTAATACCGTTTACGCGTATCCAATGTTAAATATATATCGATATTCTTTTATGATTTTCGTAGTTTTTACCCAGAAATTCAAACCGTTTCATATTATTGTTGGGTTACATAATATCATGATTATCACACCGTCTCACTTAGCTGCGGCTACTCAAGGAATGGGATCAAGTTGTCTATTGTTTACACTGGATTAATGGCGGCCCCCCATGATGTCTCGTCTCAGGTAAATCAATAATACGACTGTGGTTTCTTCCTTTTAATGATGACCATGTTCCAGCCGTTAACACTTATTTAGCAGCATATTACTTATGTACAGTAGTTATTCTGAACATTCTGCAGAGAAATTTGAATCGGACGGAATCGAACGTTGTTTAAACTTAGTCCGGTTCATATGCACAGGTCATAATATGAACTGAAAATGGCGCTTTTTGTGACAGAAATCCATACATGGACGAATAAGAAAAGGTGTTTATTTATAAATATCACATATACCGAAACAACGATAGGATCTACTGTTTTAATAATATGCATAGATATTGTAATTAATGTTTAATAGTGACATACTTACGAATAATATATGATAATATTGTTCATATTCCAGCACTATGTTTTAAGGCTGTGTGATTTGCCTCAATATAAGCTGGATTAATTAATACTTATATTCATGCGCTTCATGAGAACACCAACACATTTAAAATGTACAAATATTAATTAAAGGAGTACCGATATGATACATTTTAATAATAACAATATTGAAAATACACACTACAATCTCTTACAACATAATTTATTGATCGAAAATCGTCACTGCATCGTGGCCTATTTGACCGCATTACCTATTGCGCGGGTACCCCACTAGACCCCCTGTTTACATAGGAAACTGGGGGTGTAGTGGGTGCGCTCGCTAATACAATGTTTGCGTAATGTGTGTTTATGTTTCGAAAAAATCAAAATGGCGCCCAAAATGGCTTACAATTTTCACGCAAATGTGTGATTTATGCACTCAGCTGAGTGCACACTGTAAGTAATTCATAGTCAAACGTCTCATATGGGTTTGGGATTTGACGTTGGTAAATTAGGCCACGGCAATAACAAATCAAATCATTAGTAGTATTATGGTATAGTTCGCGGGTTAAAGGTCAAACAGTCGCAAAAAAAACATACATATAATTCCAATGGTAACTTTCATATAACACTATTATATATAGAACACTAAGTCTGTTGATCACATGATCATTATTTTTAGTGGACTAGAATCTAGAATTTGCGAATTTACTATTTAAATCTCCATATACATGTAAATACATTCAAGATGGCGTCCTAAATGGCCGCCATTCTAGGAAAATGTATGCCTTATAGAGTAATTAGAGTGAACATAGAATTTCTTCCAATCCAATTGGGTATTGAACATTTTAAGACAGACATTGCTGAAGTTGCACCCTCAGAATCGCAACCAGACTCGGTTCTATCAGTATCAGTATCAATTCATCCTGTCTCTTTCAGATATTGACTGACTTGTTTCTTAAGTTTGTCATTTTTCCTCAAGTCACTGAGTGTAAGCTTATCACTCATTGGAACATTTGAATGTAGCGACATAAAACTGTATTTGCCGTCTGCGGATGAACCGCCCTCTGGGTCAATGCTTTTGGACGAGTTAGAACGTTTACCTTCCGTCGCTGGTTTCGTGGTCTTTTTGGGCATCTCCAGCTTCTCCTTCTGGCGCTGTAGCATGCGAATGCAAACCTGCAGTGCCTCCAACTCTCTCAGCCGGTCGCCTGTTTCAGCGTCACTGGACTCTTCCTCGATGGGATCTGTCGAACCTCCGCTACTGTTGTCTGCACCATCATGTTGAAGTGATGAGTTTCGCTCTCTTGCTGTGTCTGAATTCACTGTAGCAACTCCCGTCTCCGAACTATCTTCAGACTCGTCCATCGGCGGTACGGAGCTAACCCGAATTGTATGTCACTTAGCTCCGACTGTGTGTTAGTCTATCTTACAACACCCTGCCATCCAAATGAAAGAATATATAAAATGAATTAGCTTCAAATCTCGAAATACTGCAACTGCAACGCTGCAACGCGTCGCAGGGCAGACAACTTTTCGCCAACTCAGAAACAATAAGAGAAACAAAAGAGTTCAATGGACAAACAACCTGTGAGGCGACTAAGATACACAGAAAGGAAGAAAACCCAAAATAAACGTACAACAAACCGGCCGTGAAATTAGATGGTATGGTCACATGACCACCAAGGTAACGAAATAAAAATCGCTGGGCCCGGCAATAGCTGGTACCCAGCAAAAGGAAAAACTAACGGGATGCTAAATACGTGGTCAATTTTTAGGTCAACCCAAAAAACTACCCAATTGCTCACATCTTCGCACGCCTTACCTGGAAAGTGGAAAAAAGAAACTATAAAGCAAAACAAACTGAATGCTTAATTCGAGGGAATTGTATGTCCATTGAAATAATCAGAAAAGTACATGTACAACATAAGTTGGAATATTGTCCATGACCAGGACAATGACCGGACTGAAACGTGACTCAAAGACCGCCTGAAAACTCAATCAGCCACACACCGTCATTTTACAATAACTGCATGGACGGAAAGACGGACGGACGGACGGACGGACGGACGGACGGACGACGGACGGACGGACGGACGTTCTTACGAGAGCTACATTGTGAGGTTATTTCCTTTGATGTTTACACTGTGGGGTTAACCTCACAATGTAGCAACTTATTCCGTTATTTTCTTCCTTAACGATTCTCTTACGGAATAAATCGCATAATATGCAAATGAGCTAGCCATTAGTTAATTATATTTGAAAAACACTTATCCAAGTGTCTTAAATAGGGCGGTGGGTGGGTTTCAGCACAACACAGCAACCTCACAATGTAGCTCTCGTAAGTACGGACGGACGGACGGACGGACGGACGGACGGACGGACGGACCTAAGATTATCCATAAAAATCGCGGACGGACGGACGTAACGTAAGGACCGTAAGGACGTAAGGACGTAAGGACCGACAAGGGCTACACTAAATGACCCACATTGGTGGGGCATAAACATGTAAACATCAACAAATACCCAAAATAATGATACAAAACTACATAACACCATGGACTAACCATGCTAATTATGAAACACCACATTTTACAACTCCTTACCTCTTTTATCCCTACAATGGCTAAATTTACTAAAAATGCATTTACTGTCTGTTTCACATGCTGGTCTTGATCTACACTGGTCGCAAAGCCCGAACTTATAGAATCAACTTTGCTGCCATTAGCTGAAATATACAGGATAAATAACGTATATTATATTTGAACAACATTTCGTACACTTTTTATGATCTAAAAAATTATTATTGATTATAATCAGTAACTTGGGAGAAACATTATTCATTGAAGCCTTTTTGAAAAAACAAAGCGATTGTGTATTTATGTTTCTCCGCAGTAAGGTAGCAGTGACCAATTAGCCGTCAGTTTCGTGTAATGGCACCGGTGAAATTTATATATATTACATTTTCCGCTGATTAAAATTGACTTTAATTGTTTAATTATTAGTTTCCACCTTATTTTTTTTATTTTATTCAGATTTTACGTCGTATTAATTCATTACGCAAACACGTCTTCTTTGGAATTAATAAATCACTAAACTACTTTCGACAAGGGAGATAATCAATATCACGCGAACTATTTTCATACGAGCCAAGCTGATTGTTCTGTTTATGATTAGTATATATAGTTTTAAGCTATCTCCTGTGATATATAATGATACATTACTTTGCTATGTTATGGGTACTAATACATGTTGTTTCAATAGAGTATCTCTGTAACGGTATCGTTGTAGGTGGAGTTGCAAATAATTTAATAATTATTACGTTCAAATGGTTGCGTAATACTGATAGCACTTCTGTATAACTGTGATTGTCGTAAATGGCGCAATAGTCGTGAGGTTAAGGTCGCCGACTTCAATGATTTAATTACTGATTCCCGAAAGGGTCGGGGGTTCAAACTTCGACGTGGTATTTTTTTTTTCTCCATATATATTATTTTTGTGATTTTAATATTTTCACAATTTTATAATTTTAATAAAAATACCTATAAATTGATAGAAACTTACCAACAATGAAAGTGTCTGTCTTTAAGTAATATATACACAGACAGTTTGTTACTGTTTTTTTAAGTTTAAGTAATATATACACAGACAGTTTGTTACTGTTTTTTTAAGTTTGAGGTACTGTCTATACCATATAATGTTTTACTGTCCCAAAATCTTTTTTTTTTGGCTGTCACAATTAATTAATTTTCGGACAGCAAACATTTTTTTATGAATTTGAAATAATTATTGTCCTCCATCTCCTCACAACACTGTTCGAACTGCGCCTGTGGCTACCACGACCAGAATTCACTGGCCGCAAACACAGTAGCCATCGGCGTCTATTTATTAAATTATTATTTTTTATTTTATTTGAATTTACACCATTTACAGAAAATATTGGTGATTTTCTAAACGAATATCGGAGAAATGCGGCTATATATTTTGTCAATTTTCAACACCATTTACGGAAAAAAATTACTGATTTTTTAAAACAATATCGGCACAACTAAATACGGTGATAGAATTTTTGTCAACTTTTCAACACCATTTACGGAAAATATTACTGATTTTCTAAAAACAATATCGGCGAAGGTGTACTGAACTACTCTTTATTTTAAATAACCAGCCGTCTAATAGATCTGTGTATAATCGAGAGTATATCGTTAATTGTCATGTTGTCTCCGACAGTGAGGTGTTGCGGCACACATCAAAACGACACGTCAATTTCAAAACATCGCCTAAGGGTCACAGCTGTGTGGTGTCATCAGATCAACACCTCGTCACACACAACTACGCATTATCGATTTTTTCCCAACACAAAGCGACGTGTATTTACAACTAGATCTGTGTAATGTGTCGGGTGTAGCCAAAGACCATACATAAATTCGTAATTAGTCACAGATGTAGCCTTAAAATATAATCGATTTCCTTAAATTACGTCCGCAAGTTGACAGATATTTCAGAGCAGACGTCATCGTAATTTGCCGTTATTTACTTCCAAAATTAGCCATATATTCTGTAAATGGCGTTGAAAGTTGACAATAAATTAAGACCAGATCAGTACGTTAAATCGCTATCGACGACAACTGACGATCCGATGAGAGAATAATACCGTTTACGCGTATCCAATGTTAAATATACATCGTTATTTTGTATGACTTTAATAGTTTTTACCGAGAAATTCAAACCGTTTCCAATTATTGGGGAAAATAATATCATGATTAGCACACCGTTTCACTAAGCAGCGGCTACTCAGGGAATGGGATCACACGGTCTATTGTTTACACTGGATTAATGGCGGCGCCCATGAGGTCTCGGGTAAATCTTATTTTTAAATAATACGACTGTGGTTTCTTCCTTTTAGTGATGACCATGTTCCAGCCGTTAACACTTATTTAGCAGCATTATTTATGTAGTTAGTCTGAACATTCTGTAGAGAAATTTGAATAGGACGGAATCGAGCGTTGTTTAAACTTAGTCCTGTTCATATGCACAGGTCAAAATATGAACTGAAAATGGCGCTTTGTGTGACAGAAATCCGTACGCGGACGAATACAAAAAATATTTTGTTATAAATATATTGTTTTTAATATTTTTCAACTGAAACAAATGTATTTATTAAGACACTAACACAAACAAATTAATAATTCTATAGTAATGCTAGATTTGTAGATTATCTAGAGGTATTACGACACGACATGTCGACATAACTTGAAACTATGTCGACATTTTGAGATAAATTATGTCGACATAACGTGATAGTTTAACACAACATGTCAACATAATGTGATATTTTATCTCAACATGTCGACATAACGTGATAAACAACACAATATGTCGACATAACATTAAAAGTTAACTCAGCATGTCGATATAATGTGATAATGTATCAAGTCGACATAACGTGATAGTTACGAAACATGTCGGCACAATGTGATATTTTATCTCAACAATTCAAAATAATTTCACGTTATGGCGACATGTCGAGATACTTACGTTGCGACATGTTGCGATAAATTATATCAACATCTCAACATCTCGATGGCAAATATATACCTTTGTAACTTTTTACGTACACGGTACATGTAGTTTACATGTTTACATGTATGTGCGGTTTTCGACATCATGATCAGTTTACCATTGGCTATCATTCTAAATAAGAAACAACAAAATGAAGGATATTGTTTCATTTCTACTTTAAATAATTGTTATCTTGGTAGAATATTTAGGAAATGAAATATCCCCATTTGAAGGCACTCAAAGATTGTGTCTATGATGATGTTTTAAGGTATCCAATATCACATGTGTTGTGCTTAGTTTCATAGTAAGTAAGTTAGTAAGTAAGTAAATACTTTATTTTCAGAGGAAAATTCAATTGGTAACCCAATCTTCCTTGAGATCCTCTTTGCACTATACTACAGGTAACAATTCATAATATAATACAATGCGCTGCATACACTGCAAATGACCTACATCAACCAATCGCAGCATTTCATTTGATTGAATTCCAAAACTTTGTGTTGTATTCAATCGTGTACTATCAGAAACGATGATAAACAGGGGAGAAGGTTTGATTTTATTAGTTTCGCAGTAAGACAAATTTAAGAAATTAAACTATTGTTGTTGTGAGCTGATCATGCAATACCAACTTTAGAAGTAAGTTTTCGTTAGAGACACTAATCTAAGTAATGTATATATAATTAAATCAGTAACAATGAATTACAGAAACTCTAGCATCTGTACCGCTAGTTACTTTGCAGCATTGTATGTTTTTTCGAATCCTAATTTATTTCCAGCAACTCATACGAATTTCACATCACCTTGTGAACCAGAATTAACAGTGTCATGCTTTTTAATTAAGTCAGTATATGCATTCTATATTTGCTATTTGTATCTGTATTCTGTGTGCATGGTGCTGAATACACTAGGTACTGACTACGGTCATTTCATCATTGTGGTCACTGTCCACGATTCATTGTATGCACTGGATAATCAATATTAACTATCAAAGTTTCAAAATTGTGTTATCTTTACTGCAGTTTTTGAAAGGTTTTTGCATGTTTTGTTGTATTTTCATTGTTTACACAATCTCTCTAAACACATGCATTTAATGTTTTGGTGCCGTAGTTGCAGATTAGATTCAGCAGTGACAAAACATTTTACATAAGATTTTTAAACTACTTGTTCACGAAATGTCGAACCATTTATATACTGTAAAGTTTCTTTTGGTGGCATAACATAAAGTGTGTATAGTTAACATATATTTATTGAAATAAAAATCAAATTATTTATTGAAATCACATTATTATTGAAATCAAATTATTTGTTGAAATAACCTAATAAAGAAATGAGCAGTATATACCAACGACATTTATGTTCGGTATGTTTGACTATTTAAGGGACATTTACAAAATATGTATTTTAATAAGCAAATGCAACTATGCGAAAATATAGCTGCGGGTGTACTGTAGTATTTCTGAAGTTATTATTTCATAACATGTGGCATGGTACATGTATCAATGTATGCTCGACTAACATGCATTTTAATTGGTATTTTTAATTATCTGACTGTTAAAATATGGCAGAGGTCTGCTCAAATTAATTTTTTTGTAATCACACCAAGTAGACGAATATGAATATTTATAGCCGAGTTTTTTTCTATGTAAACTGGCAATTTATTTTTCATCAACCTCAAGCGGTCGGATTAGGAACGACGTTGTCATGCAGTTGTTTACCATAGCGACAATTATGGGTTATGCATATTTATAGCCGAGTTTATTTCTATGTAAACTGGCTATCTGAATTTATTTTTCATCAACCTCAAGCGGTCGGATAGGAACGCCGTTGTCATGCAGTTGTTTACCATAGCGACCACATTTGTAGGGATAGAAATAAATAAATAATTTTTTTTAGCTCCAACCGCGGCGCGAACCCACGACCCTAGTCTCTATAGAGTATCGCCTTAACCCACACGACCACGTAGGCTGTTATGATAAACATTACCTAGTGTTGTACAATTATCAATTTACGACAATGTTTCAATTACAAGGGTTATGAACCATGCGTAAATTGATAGCCGAGGTAAACAGACAGTTATTTATAGCCGAGTGTATCAATTTACACAGGCTATTACAGTGTAATCCTCGACTGAATTTGTTATGCGATTACGGCGTAATTCTCAGTGAAAAATACATGTTGTATAGGTATGTAAATTTGTTTACTGCACCAATATAAGAAATTTAATTATTTTTTAAAAATTATTTTATAAAATATCACAATGGTGCTGTAACATTTCCTCCGACTTTATTTCCAAGTTTTATCCTAAATTTATCCCAATCAGTACACTCAATTTTGGGCATGGTGGTGCGCGCCTTGATTCTTATATCATTTTTTAATTCTTCATATCTCCCCATTTCTTCCACCACGGATTCAAACTCTAAATTTGATATTTTCTTATCGGCCAACGCTTTGGACACCATAACGTCGATGCTATTTTTCTTAGACCTAGCGAGAACGGATATTCTATCATGTTTTCTACTTTTTTTCTCGAGTTTTCCACCCGCCGCCCTAATTACCATACAAAGTATTCCAGATAAAACGGTAATTCCACTCAAAACCCCGTTACAATTGTAGATAGCGTTGCAGCAGTCCCCGCACCACTCATTACAGATAAACTTGCCAGAACCGTACTAGATGCTTCAGCTATGTTCACCGCGCGCTTAAATTTGTTAGCGTGTCTTTTTCTATTTGCACATTCTCTAACTAAAATATCCTGCATAGCGACGATATTATTCAACCTAAAATCTGAACTTCTTTCGTTAATTGGATATAGTGTTGATGGAGTGGTATTGAGAGTTGGATACAGTGTTGATGGATCGGTATTGAGAATTGGATACGGTGATTCGTTCATGATTTTCAATATATTAGTATTTTACAAATTAAGTTCAATTAACAATGAGACAATAGTGGAAGAACTCTCTGGGTCAGCGATTTTCGTAACAAAGTTAATAACACTACCTTCGGAAAGTCTAATTAGATCATAACCGGCGAACGAAACCACCGACGAACTATCTCCAGCGATTTTGGTGACTCCAACCCCCGTTCTTCCCCATCTACTGCAAGATTTATCGTGACCGCGCCCGCAGGTTTACCACTAGCATTAACCGAGCAGACCGCCATTCAGAGAACTGTACCTGTAGCTGTCATGGCGTATCCCCCACATTTATTATTCGCTTTGGCACCGAACGAATATTCATAGAGCCCCTCAACCAATGGGCCCCGCTTCTCAGCCCAAACTGTTATGACACGTTTTTGCGTTTTCATTGTTTGCAACAATCCGGCAACCGCCCCGATAGAGGTGTGGGCCTCAGCACGAATCTTTTCAGAGGTCTCCTCAAGCGCTTTGTTCGCTGCTGTACGAACTCGATTTACTTTATCATCAACCGCAACAAGTGATTCATCAACGGCGCGGATAGATTCAACCACTCGGGCTCCTAATCCCGCAATCCCCGTCCGATCCTCTGAGCGCAACACCCTATAAGCCTCCGTAAGGGCCGCCTGGTGATCTTCTCGGACTTTCTCAACCCCCAACCGGGCCTCTTTTCGAAATTCTGTTATTTTTTCTCCTAGTTCAGTAAGTGCTGCTTCTCTGTTGGGATAGTCCTCTGAGCGCAACACCCTATAGGCCTCCGTAAGGTCCGCCTGGTGGTCTTCTCGGGCTTTCTCAATACACGTTCGGACTCCATCAAGATCCAACCGGGTCTCTTTTCGAAATTCTGTTATTTTTTCTCCTAGTTCGGTAAGTGCCGCTTCTCTGATGAGAGAGTCCTCTGAGCGCAACATTCCATATGCCTCCGTAAGGTCCGCCTGGTGGTCTTCTCGGGCTTTCTCAATCCCCAACCGGGTCTCTTTTCAAAATTTGGTTATTTTTTTACCTAGTTCGTTTAGTTCCGTTTCTCTGATGAGAGAGTCCTCTGAGCGCAACACCTTATAAGCCGCCTGATCTTTCTCAATATCCGTTCGGACTCCCTCAATTTGTGCAGTCGCCGTCAGCACTTCTACTCTAACATCTCATATACTCCTGTGAATCCCGTTTGTGACCTTCGATATAGTTTTATTGATCAGGGCCTTGGTTTTTCCAGTAGTTAAAAAGTCGCCCTCTGTCGGGATGAATCCCCCTTCTGCCGGTTCCAAATTATTTGAATTTGTCACCCAATCGGAAGAACTACCTGGTCCGTATATACTCATAATAAAATTAAATTATAATATTGGGGCACCTATACTCAATTGGAAATTTCGAGAACTACCGAAATCGGATAATAGTTATTCAACTTTCTCGCTTGATCATCGAGAATAGAGACCGTAAATTCGTGGATGTGTCCCGCTTCCAAAACTTTCATCTCGGGGTGTGGGAAGTCTAAGGTCACCGTATCCCCAAAGAAACAGTCGCTGGCTTGCACAGTTTTCAGTAATGTGCTGGGGGATCCGTCTACCGTGTTGTACGACGTGTTCACCCGATCCAGGTGCACCCTGAGAGTTTTCGTGAAGGCGAAGTCCACCGGGTTATCACCGACGTACTCACCCGAGGTAAACACTCTTTTATTTACGGAGTATGTCTCTCTAAAACAGAGTTGAATACCCAACCCCGGGGAGACCACTACCTTATTATCAGGGCTGATGGTCATTGTTGCGAGCCCGGTAGCCTTCGATACTGTGAGGTTGACTATACCGTCAAGCTCTGAGGTGACAAAATCTTTGAGGTCTTATTCCCCACAGTCCGTGAGGCAGCTTTACACCTAATTGTTGTTTATCCATCACATAGTAAAACCCTTCACTCTTTCCCACATTTTGCCATCCAACCGTGAAGGTGATTGATCTGAGGCCCACCCGGCGTTTTCCGCAGCAGTTGTCGATTGATTTTTGAAGTTCACAACTCTCTTTTTGAACATTAGTGATAGTAGCAAACATAATAATATCTTTCAATGGATACCAAAGCATTTAGCTTTAACTCTAATGCAAAGTACGCGGTCGGACGGAAATACACGCAAAAAGATGTTGTTAACCGCCTTGTACACCCAACCGTAACGGTTAGACCGGACAGCGGCTTTGCCACCAACTTCCCCGACATCTTTGAACAATATAGGCTGCCCAAGATTACTACGATGGTGGCGGTAAACGGGTGGAAAGCAACACCGATGCAGTTTTGGCAGAACCAAATAAATTTCGCTGTATGGTGCGCAACAGCCGGGTGTGGAGTTTCACATAAAGACCATCTGACATCCAAGAATGTCATGCTCCGAAGTGTCTACAACTTTCATGCGTAATATACTATTAGGAGGATTCTCAAAGAACTAGGTATTTCACTACCTCAAGACGACGCCTGGGATCCCATTTTCAACGCATACGACCGTATGGCGTTTGAAAGACTGTATAACGAATTTAACGTTTCAAAAGACGCGGACTGGAGACAGAAAGCATTTCCTACCAGCACCGGCCTCGGGGACGTTCTCATTCGGGGTCCGGGGCCAGTCCGGGAATTGGACGCAGACTGATTTTAGACACGATCACTCCGGCGACCACATCGTCAGTCGGAACGCCGTGAATTTTGACCCCGCGACGATGACATTCGGGCCGGAAGTGTCTGGAGGTCGGCACTGTGGCGTGTTTTCTTGTAAAATGTTACCTCCGAAACGGGCTCACGTCGATTACATACAGCAGGCTGCTGAGTTTCAGGACGCGTGGGATACATTTATGTTAGATACGGGTCTAGGGTTCACGCAGGCCGGGGTTACTCGCGTCAACGACTCCATTCGCACGTACGTCTGGGCCATCCTCGGCGCACAGAAGCAAACTCGCAGTTCTATACTGGGCACGGGAACAGCGTTTGATGCACAAAAACAATTCTTGGCACTTGTAGAGGATGCCATCTCAGCTAGGGTGGACCTGGAGAAGGCGATCCAGAATTATCAAGACGTTTTGCAGAATGCCAGCACCCCAATAGACTATGTATTTGGAATAGGTCTTTATATGGCGCCGAGCAATATGATACTACGAGACGACCCGGTTGACGGTTACAATAATCAGATCGTAATCGCCACCGCCAATCAAAAAATCGGCCACAACGGTAAAGTGAACACGGATATGATCGGGCGCGGAGTTGTAAATTCAAATAAATTTGAAAAAGATTTCATAAAACCCCCAATTCACGAATTGGCCACCCCATCAAGTTCATTTGAACCCGTTGTTTCACCCACACCCCCAATTCACGAATTGAGTTCCCCCAATTCAATCGTCAACAGTGTTGAAACACCAATCATCAACAATGTTGAAATTGGAAGCACAACACACGAGGAGGAGAAATTAGGGCTTGTCGTCGCCCTCGTGGTGATACTCGCTCTTTGGTTTTAGGAACTCTCTGGCAGAGAATAGTAGGAGACCGGCGATTGCCACGATTAAAGCCCAAGTATTATTGGCGAGCCATCCGACCGTTTTTGAAAACATAGATAACAAGTAAGAAACGATACTTCCGATCAGTCCAGGTAGTGCGGCAGCCGCCTTTCCAGCTAATTTAGCTAGGAGATTGGCGAGGGCTTTTAGTTGTTTTTTTACCCAATCCTTGGCTCCACCGGATGGCGCGGGTGCTGATGGTGGCGCGGGTGGTGGCGCCGCACCACCAGTGAAAGCTAGAACTATGGTTGATATACTCATGCCAACAGCTGCGAGGATGCTTGCTATCGTGACGCCCTGCTCTCTGAACAGAGTGCTAAGACGCTCACCGAGTGTCGTGTCCTCGTGCAGAGCCCTCGATATTGTTTCGCGGATCCGACTTATTTGTGTGCGGAGAGCCTCACGGTTAGCCGAGGCGGCCTCCAAGCGAGCTTCTCTTTCGTCCCGCAAAGACCGCAGTCGTTCGGCGATCCGCTCGGTAGATGCTCTATCATCACCGGCTTCCTCCAGTTTTCTTTCTTCTAGCGCGATATGTTCATCCAGTACCGTGAGTTTGGAGAGGTTAAGGACCAGTTCTCCCCGGACCGTTTGTAGAGCCTTATCGAGTCCACGGAGTTCTCGAAGAGGTAACGGTGGGTCATCGTTGAGTATTTCGTTTTCGCTGAATGTGGTCTCCATCGTGTTAATAACGTCGGTGGCTATTTGAGGGACCTCGCTGAGCTCGACCGTTTCTATCGCGGTGGCCGTCTTCGCCATAGTTTCGTCGGTAGACTGTAGGGCCTCTACAGCGCGGGCCGGCACAATTGTTTTACCACGCGTCCAATCTGGAAATCCTAGTTCGTTCTTTATGATTTCGCCACCGCCCCGGTTTCCGGCAATGGTTTTTAGCGATAGGGGTTTACCGGTATTCGTGTTGATGATCGGGATATTTGATGATTTTAGTCGCAACCTACCACGCAAATCCAATTCGAACTTGGAGTAGTCGCGACCGAGAGACGGGACCAAACCGATTTCTGACAAATTGTTGTAGTAGTCGTTTACAGCTCCCTCAAGTAATTCCTGACTTTGACCAACGCTGCTGGTAGCGCCACTTATTTCCCCCAATTGCGATTGGATTGGAGAGTCAATACGGTCGCAAACTCAATCCATACCGCAGACTGCGTGAGCCCTTGGGGCAAAAGGCGTGAGACAGAGTGTCGTTATTACGAACAACCCATCGACGATCGACCAGAACCAGCAGCTCTTAGTCCGCTTCCCCAACCTCGGAAACTCACGACGTCATTGTGCCGGGTACTGTTCGCCTCGCTTTCACTATTTCGCTGACGTCGACGGACGAGGACCGAACCGTCGTTTAGAACCTGGGTCACGCCATAGTCAAGAAGACTATGATAAAGATTTCTGGTAATGAGGTGATGTCGATCGACGACAGCGACGTCTACCATTGCTATCAGGACCTGTGGAAGACGGCACAAGAGCGTGAAAACGCTGTCTATCAGGGTATTGACACCAGCAAAAATAAGAACGTAACCAAACTTAGAATCGGGGCTGCTAACAAGGCAGATAACAACGCGAGTGACAACGCGGTCGCGGGCGCTTACGGCAACCGCTTCTACATCCCGCTCGACTTTGAGTTGCTGGAGAGCCACATGCCCTACTATCAGAGTGCTTTGGCTGACCGCCTCGAATACGAACTAACGTTCAACGACTACGGCCGAGTTCTCATAGCCACCGACATGTTATCGACGTATACGATCGACAGTGTTTCGCTGGAGTACGACATGGTCACGATGCCCGAACTCGCGCGATTGATCAGAACCCAGTACGCCGGGCGCGTTGCCATACGACCGAGTTCTTCGCCATCGCAAGATGACGAAAGACAATGGCGACACATTGTTGAATATTAATGTCAACGTACCCGCCCGCTCGATGAAAGGTATACTGATGCTGTTTGAGGATGCTCGTTTCGCGTTCGGTGCTAGAAAAACCGACAAATTCTATAATCCCAAAATCACGAAGGTAGAGGTGACGATCGAGGGAGTCCCCAAACAACTCTACAGCGCGGGTCTTCGCGAGCACCAGCAGTGGGATGAAGTAAGAAAGCAGTTTGCTGCCGGCTCTAAGCGCTCTCCGGAGGTTGCAGCAGTTGCCAAAGACCTGCACCTCTCGGCCGTCTCCCTCGCGGAGTTCCTGAATACCAAATACGCGTTATGGCTAGACATGCGAGCCAGCGACGATGACCAAATACACGGTAGCGGACGCCAAGTTGAGAACGCTAGTGAGGGTGTGACGATCCAGATAACCAAAGAGGCGGACGGAGCCTGGCCATTGAACGTGTACTTATATATAATTACAGACGCACAACTGAACATCGAAGATGGCCGATACGCATCAGCGATCTACTAAATCCAACGATTTATTAATACAAAAATCATCTAGCAATCAATACCAATTCACGATTGGAGATGCTCACTCTGCCATAATATGTGGGCAGACAGGATGTGGAAAAACGGTTTTCATCCTCGACTTGCTTGAGGAGTCCTACCGCGATGCCTTTCGTCACATTGTGATCCTGTGTCCCACTGTGCGGCACAACGATACTTATCAGCGGCGCCCGTGGATATGGACCGACCCTGAGGTATACGTTATTGACCCGGGTGATAGGCTTCACGATTGGTTGCGTGGTTTATACCAAAGATTCCAGGGTGAGCCCACCCTATATGTGATTGACGATTGCTCGGCCAAGGCGGCGATGACCAAAAAGAAGGACATGCTCTCTGAGCTCGCATTTTCTGGCCGCCATGCGAGGCAAAGCGTATGATCTCCACTCAAAAATACAACGCCGTCCTCAAGGATCTGCGCGAGCAAACGAAATGGGTCGCCCTCTTTCACTGCAAGGACCGAGACTCATTCGATGACTGTCTTCGAGAGAATGACGTTATCCCAACGCGTGAGGAGCGCCTGGAGGTTCGACAGATGCTTTCCGAAACTAAGCACGCCAAGCTTCTGCTAAAGGCTGATCAACCAACTGCTTATAAAGTTATCAATTAATAATTTTGAAATTAGTAACTGCTGAGAAAATGCTTAACAATTAATTTTTTCAATTAGCAATTGCTGAACAAATGCTTAGCAAATGTTGAACAAATGCTGAACAATGGTTAACAATGTTAACAATTTGGTGCTCCGCTGCGAGCTTTGTTGCGAGCATAACGGTGATCATAAGTATCGGGTGGTGCGCTTGGCAATATGTTAAAGTGATGAGACTTGTTAGAATAATTAAATTAATTTTAAGAAAAATGAACTGCGACGAACTTCTCGGTCAGCTAATGGAAGAAACCTCAACTCCGACTGCCGACATCCTGACAGATAATGATCCGACAGAGCAATCGGGGTTGACAATCGCGATTGGGGTCGATACGAATGAAAATGCGGCGCCACGCGAGCGGCTAGCTGCGCTGGTTGCTGGGGGACAATCGGAGCATTATCTCGGTAGGCGTCACTCAGTTTGTCAGGTGGATAAGATGTCAGATGCGGAGATTGATAAAATGTATGCGCGATACGAATCCAAATTGGGGGCAGAGATGACAAAAACTCTTGGATCGGCGGCTATTCATTTGTACGCTACCGCCGTTAGTATACTTCTCCCTATACCAAACACCGAGGAGTTGATTCACGATCTAGAGACTGACCCTTTTATAGGACACACTCTTAGAACAGCCTGCCGCTCAATTTATCACAAGTTTGGAATGTACTTAGCTCCACTGACAACCGCATTGACCACGGGTAAACACTGTCAATTTGGTCATATATGCCCACGAACTATAAGCTCTAATATTATAAATGATGACACAAGACACACCCGCGAGAGTAACGGAACAGCAATCCCCGATTGCACCTCCAATTTCGAACCCGATTGCAGCACCTACAACCCAATCGCGATTGGAGTTGGAGTTGAACCCGATTACACGACATAAAAACCCAAAAAGACAGGCAGCGGGGCGGGCGGCGGCTGCCACCCAAAAAGTTAAACAAGATAAAATACTCGCCGAGCTTCGGGAGGCCAAACTGCAATCGAGATTGGGGACAGAGACA
The DNA here is from genome assembly GCA_029237695.1 of Conchocele bisecta. Lineage (NCBI taxonomy): Eukaryota > Metazoa > Mollusca > Bivalvia > Lucinida > Thyasiridae > Conchocele > Conchocele bisecta. The sequence continues at coordinate 127,791,574 of CM055266.1, forward strand.
GCAAAACATCTGCAATCGGTTCAGAGTGCAACAACATCCCCGGAACCGATTGCTCCAACTGATTGGACCCCGTGGTTTGTTGGTGGTGGTCTGACAGTTGTGGGCACCCTGAGTGTGCTTTACCATATCTACAACAGAACCCCAACTCCAACGGCGGTTCCTAATAAAGTTACGAAACCCCAATCATCAACAATGTTGAATTTGGATGCACCCCATTTAAACATTGATCGCTATCCCTTTTATATGCATTAATTATAACAATGGCTGAACAAGATGGTAAAATGATAGTGAATGCGCTTTATCACGCCGTGGTGATATCGGGTTTCAGTATCGGGTATGCTCGACTATCAAAGATGGCTCTAGGAGGGTCCACTCCCAAATTGGACTTTACTGTGAGAGACGCAGGTCTCGCGACCTTAGATGTAGCGGCCTCAGTTTGGACCCGAGATTATCTAATTAAAGTTGGAATTCTACCTGCTAATATATGGAAATAAATGGCTTCGATCGGAATAATGATAGGTGGTGTACTTGTAAACGCATTGGCGTTCAGCGGTAGCAACTTTATATTCTCAAAAATAAGAAAATCGGACGTGGATGAGGAGCGCAAGCGTCACGATTTAGCTGTAGGACAACTCAATAGCGCAAAGGAAGCGTGGTCGAAAAAACGAACAGCCCATCTGGACTGGGTCAACGAAGAGCTTCGCCGCGAGAATCACGCCGCGCAAACTTTCCAGAACATTGAAGAAGCCAACCGCGAGTACGCGCTGGCATAGCCGCAGAAAAGTGTCGATCCAATGGATCTCGAGCCCCAACTTTCAGATTTCTATGTACCGTCAGAGGCCAAAAAAGACCGCGAGATCGCGTTCATCGTCGTGGGAATGGGTGTGGTGGGTCTCGTCGGCCACTATATTGAACAAATTAATTAATTAAACAAAATATTTTTATAAAAATATATATATAGAACGATGTTAGTTGACGAACTTTATTACGCTATGATCGATGTAGGCTACACTGCCCAAAAACATCGTATAGCTGGTGCAAAGAGTATGATTCGTCTGGCGCGAGATTCTCTCGAGACGTGGCGCGAGGATGAAAAAGCGGCCACCCTTTTCGCAAAGCGGATGTTAGAATCCTCCTCAACTCCAATCGATTCCTCCGAGTTCCTTCAGAACTTAACCAATCGCGAATAGACTTCCAACAAAGGTTTATTATTAACGACGCAGTTACCGGACGAACTGGCGAGGGCATGTTGGAGATTGTCCGATATATTACAATACTTCGCATACGATGAACACGCACAAACTTGATACCAAACTAACGTGTAAGCTAGCGAATACATACTATAGCCCACGTGGCTACTGGAAGGGACTCGCGGCCATCAAGAACCTCGCGGCGGCGACCAAGGTTTCAGAAAACGCTGTCAAGGAATGGCTCAAGAAGCAGGCCATCTGGCAGATCTATTTACCCGCGCCTCACAATATTCCGCGCCCGAAATTCGACGTGCCGGTGCCGAACCAAGTTCACCAAGCGGATCTCCTGTTTCTCCCTCACGATCGCGTCGGTCGCAAAACGTACAAGTACGCACTGACAATCGTTGACGTAGCGAGTCGTTATAAGGGGGCTGAGCCGTTGGCCACTAAAGAGTCTAAGGAGGTGGCCGAGGCTCTTTCCAAAATATATAAGAGTAGTCCTCTCAAATGGCCGAATCTTCTTCAGGTCGATCCCGGCCGCGAGTTCATGGGCGCGGTCTCTCATCTATTGTCTAAGCACAAAGTTTATATCAAACGCGGCCGCGTCAACATCCACCGGGACCAGGGGATCGTGGAGCGGTTCAATCGAACCCTGGCTGAGAGGCTGTTCGGACACCAATATGCCAAAGAACTTGTAGACCCTCATTCGCGATCGACCGAGTGGGTGGCCAGACTGCCCTCCGTGGTCTCCGCACTGAACAGAGAGGTGACCAGATTGATAGGTAAGAAGCCCGTAGATGCCATCAAGTCTGAAAAGGTGACAAGCAAGCCCTCTGCCGTCTGGCGCGGGCGACCCGTTGGTTTAGAGGAGCAACGACCATCGGATATTGACGTCCGGTACCTCTATCAACCGGGAGAGCTCGAAGGTGGCAGCCGCCGCGCGACTGATCCCGTGTGGTCTCTGAATGTATATCATCTGGATCGCTCTATTACCAAACCCGATGAGCCCGTGCTCTATTATTTGGCTGATGGTCCATCTCGCGGTTTTGTTCGCGATGAACTTCTTATGGTACCTTCTGACACCCAGCTACCCCCGGATCGTGAAAGTCTTTAGTATTCTATCCTTTTTCAGAGTTCTTTATTTTACCTATCCTATAGGCTCTGTGTGCAACCCGTCTTCCATCACTCTCCTCTTGTCGTAGTACGCCGACAACCCCAACTTCTCCTGCCTGTACGTCTTCATCACCCCGTTAACCATTCGGAATCCCCTGTTCTCCGCCATATCCCTACCCCCTTCGAGAGCACTCTTGTATCTTCCCCAAGTCAGATCGTTAGATCTCTTCGACATCCCCTTGGCCGAGTGCTTAGATTTTCCGTCACCACTCACGTAGTAACACTTGCTACACAGAGCGATGGCTCTATCTCCCTCGAATTCCAGCTTGAACAATCCCGGAGTTCTGTTGCTCCACGCGTCCCAGTTACAGCGAAGTACATACTGTCAGTGTCCATCTGTATAAGTTCGAAATCTCCGCGATCCACGTACTTGTCCAAGAAGTCGTAGTAGAACTCCAGCATCCGGAGCTTGGCCAACTGGTAGACCGCTATGCCACACTGAAACGGTCTGTTGATCACCACTCGAGTCTTCCTGCTCGATATCTCGTAAGCCTCCCCAATCTCCTCCAGGTCTTCGAACAACGCCGACCTAAGTGCCCGGTCGACAGTCTTCTCATCCTTCGTATATGTGGTGTTCATGTGTCTCTCTTGTGCCTCTATCAGCTTGCCACAACACGCGTTGCCAACCAGTTTGAATATCTCCACCAACACCGCCTTGCTCTTGTCTACGTCCCCCGTCCGTCTGGCAGCGGTGACCTCTTCCACGAACCATTGAAACGGTTTGCCGGGCGTGTAGTCTATCACGCTATGCACCGCCTTGACGATCAGACCGTGCTCCAGATACCACTTTAGCAGTGGGGAGTATATGATCATCTTCTTGGCGGACATTGCCCCCACGAGCTTTCTCTGTCCTTCGACCCTTTTCCTCCCGGTCCCGGCCAGGTAGTCCTTCATGTGCTGCGGAACCTCGTTCTCATGGACTTCTCGATTAACAAACAGCGGTGACATTTCCGAGAACTTGTCTCTCAACGTTTCCGGGACCTCTATATCCAACTCCGCAAATCCGAACCACTTTTCACTCCTGACCTTCCTCACGAAACAGTCTATATACGACTGTCTTTCCGGGTCGTCAGACGTCCATATCGTCTCCTCCCCGCACGGCATGTCTTTCGACAGGGTAGACAGATACAGCGCATTGGCATCGTACCCCATCACCGCCTTGCACATCTTCTCCTCCCGACTACCTACCTGACCCCTGATCGTCGACCTGCCAGCCTCTGCGTATCTGGAGAACACTATGGACGGACCACCGACCAATCCCTGCTTCATCATCTCATAAGTTTCAGACTTCGGCGACCACAGCTCGGGCGTGTCCGCCTTCCCATCGATCGACCCGCGGAGTAGGTACTGAAGGGAAACACCGGGCAGAGACACAGCATCCTTGAGTATATCCACACCTCTTCCTCTGTAGAACTCCGTCATCTTAAACGGTCCGACATCCAAGTCGTTGTAGTGTTGCAACCATTCCTTGAATGTCTTCATCCCATTTTCTTGGAATACCTTATTACACTCTTTCCACTCGGACAACGACAGTAGGAACTCACCCTTCAACTTCGAGTACCACTCGGGATAGTCTGGCAGCCCCGGATGGTCGAGCGTGTCCGCGCTATCGAACCACTCGTACGGGAAGTGAGACTTTATCGTTTTACAGTCGTACGCCTTAACCCACCGGTCGTACGTGGTACCGGGTCTCAGATACTGGATGATGTCGAGAAATCTAAACTCCGGGGTAAACAGAAACATCGTCGTGCTGGCTCTCTTTCCGACCATCACCTTATTCACGGTGGCCGCCAACTTCTCTACAAAGTACTGCTTGATGAGGTTCAGGTCGTACCTGCTACAGTTGAACCCGGGACTTGGTCAATCCAAGAGATAATCTTTGCTTGCTGAGACTTCGATAGCATATCTATGTCGGCCGGCATATACTTCTTCCTAACCCCCTCCCTGATTGCATTGCCTCTCATCTGCAGCTCGGTCACGAACTTCTCGACTAGCGTGTCGGGATCTCGTTCGCATATGTGTGTGATCTCTTCATGCATCGTATCCCCCAACGACACCGATATAGGAACGTGCTCGACCTCGAAGGTCAGGTCTTTGGTAGGTTGAGTTGTTTTTGAATTGTCGAGATACGCCTCGAAGTCGTAGACTATCTGGTGAGGGTACAGAGTCGTCTCCTCCTCGCGCGGCGATTGTGGATAGTAGGTATTCACCTCATTCAACCACTCGCACTCCCACATCACCACCAGCTCGTAACCCTCATCCCTTATCTTGGCGTCTTGGATTTTCGTCCGCCTGTACAGCGATCTCGCGTGACCTCTCCTGCACTGCTTCGGACACCCGTGCCAGTAACATCCGTGAAACTGAAACACGGTCTCGGTCTCGTGACAATAACCGTCGACCGGATCGCCGGCCACCCACCTCTCTCCACCGTCACCACATCTCGCGTGATGTATGTGCTTTCCCACCCTCTCTTCTTCTCTATTCAACCATTGAATCGACCTTTCGCTCACTGACCCCTTGGGATAGAACGCCTTCTCGTAGGCCGACTGTGGTCTCTCTACCCTCTTACCTGGACATGTCACCACGGTCTTCCCACCCATGCAGGTGGTCGCGTGCCTGTGCATGGTACACGACATTGTGAACCGTTGTTGACATCCGGTGCACCCGTACTCGTTCGTCATCTTGCGGAGGTTCGTTATGAGAAAATAGTGACCTCCAAACATTCCTATCGTCATGATCTTCACCCAGACCGCGTCGTAGTTTGCCGGAACCTTCATGAGGTACCACACTCCTTCGTCGGTGGGCTCGTAAACGCGAATGCCCATCTTGAAGTGCTCTTCGACCTTCTTAATATCTTTCAGTGGAATTCCCTTACTATCCGGTCCGTTATCGTGACCGAGATATTCGTGAGCTAGAGTTCGTGCCTTCTCACAACAGCGGTCTGGTCTCCCTCCACGGTGGATGGCTATGCACCTAAACAGACACAAGTAGTCGTCGTACGTGTCGACGGAATACAATCCTGGGACCCTCCTCCACCAAAGCTCTGGCGATATCTCTCCTACTCTTAGGAGGTCTCCCCACCAACCCTTGATACATCTTATTGTAGTACGCCTTGTATATTGGTTTTCTACGCGCGGTGGGATCTTCTTTTACACGCTGCGCGTAAGCAGTGGCACGCAGACTGGCCGTCGTCTCGTTCTCCAATTTCTCGGAGCGTTTTTCGGGGTCAGCGTGCAGTCGTCCGGTCGAGACCGCACGTCGCAGCCTCTCCTCGTAGACGACGGCTCGCGCGTCACTTATCCTATCTGCTATATCTTTCTTGAGTCTCAAACCTCTTAGGGAAATTCCCCGACTCTTAGCTTGCTCTCTCATTTGCTTTATGGTAGACATTATACTGAGTATAACCAATAGATTTTTATCTTTAATAGGGTGTTATTTTTTTTTGTTTGCTCTAGGAAATATATGGTCTCGCTGTTGATGAAAAATATGTTCTCATACATACCCCCCTGAAAAGTGGGGAAAATCCAAGTAGTATTATAAGAGTCAACAATGATACCACCATGCGGTGGGAGGCACCGCACGTAGCCGTTGCCTTCTAGAGGGGGGTGGTATCATTTTGACTCTTATATACTACTGCGTCTATTTATTAAATTATTACTTTTTGTTTTATTTGAATTCCGCGTGAGTGCTGAATTTTGTGTCAACACCATTTACGGAAAATATTGGTGATTTTCTAAACGAATATCGGAGGAATGCGGCAAAAATTTTGTGTCAATGTTCAACACCATTTACGGAAAATATCACTGATTTTTTAAAACAATATCGGCAAAACTTAATACGGTGATAGAACTTTTGTCAACTTTTCAACACCATTTACGGAAAATATTCCTGATTTTCTAAAAACATATCGGCGAAGGTGTACTGAACTACGTTTTTTAAATAACCAGCCGTCTCATATATCTGTGTATAATCGAGAGTATATCGTTAATTGTCATGTTGTCTCCGACAGTGAGGTGTGCGGCACACATCAAAACGAAACGTGAATTTCAAAACATTGCCTAAGGGTCAACATTTACAGCTGTGTAGTGTCATCAGATCAACACCTAGTCAAACGACTGCGCATTATCGATTTTTTTCCACACAAAGCGACGTGTATTTATAATTAGATCTGTGTAATGTGTCGGATGTAGCCAATGACCATACATAAATTCGTAATTAGTCACAGATGTAGCCTTTATTAAAATATAATCGATTTCTTTAAATTACGTCCGCAAGTTGACAGATATTTCAGAGCAGACGTCATCGTAATTTGCAGTTATTTATTTCCAAAATCAGCCATAATTATATTCTGTAGATAACGTTGAAAGTTGACAATAAATTAAGACAAGATCAGTACGCTAAATCGCTATCGACGACAACTGACGATCCGATGAGAGAGTAATACCGTTTACGCGTATCCAATGTTAAATATACATCGTTATTTTTTATGATTTTCGTAGTTTTTAACGAGAAATTTAAACCGTTTCCAATTATTGGGGTACATATTATCATGATTAGCACACCGTTTCACTAAGCTGGGGCTACTCATGGAATGGGATCACGCGGTCTATTGTTTACACTGGATTAATGGCGGCCCCCATGAGGTCTCAGGTAAATCTCATTTTTCAATAATTTTTAATAATATGCATACATATTGCAATTAATGTTTAATAGTGATATACTTATGAGTAATTATACGATAATATGGTTTATACTCCAGCACTATGTTTTAAAGCTGTGCGATTTGCCTCAATATAAGCTGGATTAATTAATACTTATATTGATGCGCTTCATGAGAACATCAATACATTTAAAATATTCAAATATTACTTAAAGGAGTACCGATATGATACATTTTAATAATATAAATATTGAAAATACACATTACAATCGCTTTCAACATAATTTATTGATCGAAAAAAGTAACTGCATCGTGACCTATTTGACCGCATTACCTATTGCGCGGGTATCTCACTAGACCCCTTGTTTACATATGTAACTAGGGGTGTAGTGTGGTACGCTCGCTAATACACTGTTTGCGTAATGTGGAATATTTCCAGCAAATTATGCATGAAGGAATTTCATCCACTAGGTTTTGTTAAATAGGTGATTCTATTCCATATCTGTTCTCAATTGTCATTTTACATTCCACTCTTTTGTTATAATATGCACATGTAGTTAACATTATTTTCAGATAAATTACGGGATATGATTTTTAATGCATTTCAGTTGTAAACATGATTCAAGAAATTAGTTTATGGCATTCGACATAGCTAGAAAACCTATATTATTATGATTATAATAGTGCAAACGACACACATTTTGCGAGCTATGAATTGGCAATGTATTTAAAAATCACGAACAGCCATCTTCGATTTGTACTAAATCTTCCATATTTTGACATTTATTCTTCTATGATCCTTGAAAGAAATTTGAAATATAACTTTCAAATGAAATTTTGTAAAATTATATATTATCTGCCACATTTTCTAATATATCTTAAGTTTGAGATACAACTTCTGTATTTTGCTATTCATTCTTCCATGACCTTTATAGATGTGCATACAATACAAAGTCATAGAAAAAATGTAGATTCCATTGAAATTCAGCTAAACTTATACATCGTCGGCCATGTTTTCCAAAATAGCCGATGGCGGCCATCTTCCATATGAGATACAAGTTCCATATTTTTATAGTCATTCTTCCATTACATTACCATTACTAAATTGCATACAACAACAAATAATTAATCAATCTTGCATTGAAATTTAGCTAAACGACTATTTACTTTCGGCCACATTTTCCAATATGGTCGTCGGCGGCCATCTTGGATTTGAGATACGACTTCTATATTTAATAATAATTCCGCCACGACTAATAGATTTGAATCTTAACTTTAAATGGAATTTAGCTAAACTTACATATGATCGGTTATTTTTCCAATATGGCCACAGGCGGCCATCTTGAAAATGAGATATAGCGTGTGTCTTCGGATAAAAAGGTTTATTATGGTCCTTAGGTACTTCCATACCAAAGGGGACCTTTGCATCATGACTTGAAGTCAATAGTCACTTAACAAGCCTACTATTCCGGGAAATGAGCGTGTAAGGGTCTGCGTGGAGGTTCCTCAATTAATACTAAAGTAAAACTATTTTTTTTTGTAATTAACTTAACAAAATATACTATAAATAACACCATGCTACACCCATGAGAGTCTATACCGTACATGTATTAAATATGCAAAACAATGACTGCTATTCGCAAAATTCCCGATATAAAATTAGGCCGTCAGTTAGAAATGGAACCACACCCACGCCCCCTGGGGGATTTTTGCAGACATATATGTATTGAAACTAAATTCAATTACGAGTGTTATGACGTATTTTTGCGCTCTGTAACGCGATGGATGAATGTTTGGCACAATTTGGAAGTATACCACCCTCTGACTTTTCGCAATTGTAAAAAATCGCAATTTTAATTGAAAATCTACTATTTTGTTATCGTTTGAAACAACTGATATGGCAGTTTTTAACGTTTTCAGATGTGGTCATAACGATACAATGGAATGAAGTTCAATTAAATAATATCTTACAATTCAGATGAAGAGTTTTGCATATTTTATTACCCCACCCACTGAATTTCAATTGGAAAACATTTATCTAAATAACTCCATAAACGTGTGGTGCTTTTGTATTTTCTCTCTGGCAATGGTACCTAGTAATGCTCATTATGCATGTTAGTTGCATATATGCCGATTATCTAATGCCTGTAGTCGATGATACAATGTTAAACAACTAAATATTTGTCACCAATATCCACCCGCAAATTTTACAATGAGAATTTTACATGTAGTGAATTTCATTTATGCTATGCACTGTAACTTACTTTTAGATGGTTTAAATGCATATACAACTACTAATAGCTATCCGTACACACTTTAGATACAGGGTGCCTGAGTGTTCGCCCGTCTGTTCGTCCGCTTCGCATTTACTGAGTGAAGGAAACAACTACGTTACTAGTCACATTATGAAAATCTCTCGCAGTGTTTATTAATTGTATCAATGATTATGGTAACCAATAGTGTTTGAAAGCTATGTTCCATGCCCATATTCTGATTACATATTGTTTACAGCAGATGATGCAATAGTAAAACAAGTAGTTCCATTCCAACCCACTGAATTTACAATGACCATTTTATATGCAATACCTTTTCGTGTTTTATATGCTGCCAGATACTTATGAAAGGTTCATATGAATGTTTACATGTAGCTACTACCTGAATGTGTAGTTACTAAAACCTATAATATGTGTTATGCATACATAGTTCAGATACAGAATGCATGTGCGTTCGTCTCTCTATATGTCTATTTCATATTCATGCAGCCATGACAATTATCATGATTACTATGTTATGTGTTTCAATATTAACGTCTCTGATGCATATAAATATTACTCTTAGCTGTTTGCAGGCCGTTAAACACCCATAAGTGACAGAAATATATAAATATAATTATTACCGTCAATACTATAGGTCGTAGATACTAATTTTCACACTGGATATAGACAATATATATTGTCTACCATGTTGAATGAATGAGTTGTAGCACATATTACTCCATGTGTAACTCGATAGATACTAAACTATAGAACATTATGTTAGCCGTAAACAATACGAGCAATCTAAGTTGGAATATAATTAGACAAATACTTTGTATACTTTGAACATGGCAAGCATGCAAGTAAATGAATGTGTTAGCCACAATAAAAGTAGGTAATTCACCGAATAAACTGGTATAATATATATACTGATCCCACATAAAGTATAGAGTATTTATTGTGTATTCCAGTATTCTTCTCATAACCCATTACCATCCATCAGTAGTAACATGACTCAACTGCGTAATTGGAACTTGTACTTGTAAAATGCATGTCTAGTAAATGTGCATAACTGATAGCTGATATGTTGACAATCAGAGACGAAAAGCAAATATCTGCGTCTCGGTAAGACATACAACTACTGAAATACACAATGTATCGTACGATAACGTGTGTGTTCCAATGTGTATGGCCGCCATCCATTACCAGTGTAAGTGCACACCCGTGTATGCATCATGGCCATTGAGGTTTGCATGTATATATATTGCTCCATTAGTGCATTAGAGAGGCACACACTACAATATTGCAATTTGAAAGTGAGGTTTTGGTTAATAGTTAACCAGGATTTCATAATAGTAAGATTTGATAGCATGTATGGTTGATATACAATTTCGTAATTTACACATAGACAAAAATAATTAAGGTACATGATCTTTCTAAAAGCATGCATGTGGTCTGTAAATATATAGACTATATTCATATAGTTGTTACGTAAGCATGTATAAACTACTGTTTTGAACATTCAGTGTTCTTAATTGTTTCACATGTGTTACTCTACACCTGTTGTGTCAAATTACCAAAACCCTAAATGGTGTCGGTATATAAGCAACATGTACTAGTTGAGATTCGCATATACCGGAATAATAGCATTCGGATAATAGTATCATTACAGATTGCAAATATACGATAACATCGCTTAAATGTAGTTTTTGCATTTCATACTGCGCCAAACTGAATATATGACGAATGTGTCTGAAAGTATTATTGACTTCTGAAAAGATGTATATGTCCTCCAAGCTCATGTATATATAATTATATAACTGATGGCCATGAATGCATCTACAATTCATACAGTTTATTATGTATATTGGTATATTACATGTCGTATTATGTAATCTGGCACAGTCTTTATGTGGTATTCAATAATCAATCTAGTCTAGTTGTAAAAGCATGCACATCTGACCTGTATGCACATAACTACATCATACAACAGGATATCATATTTAGTGGTACTGTTATTTAAAAGATGTTCCATATGAATATGATACCTCACTATGAGAGTACTATTACACAAAGGATGTGCCCATATTTCACTAAATCTCCGAATTTATCAATTTACTGCAGTCAAATTATTTATATTACACAAGCTCATGTGTTACCATGTCACTATGAGTTGCCACACCCACACTCATATGAGGATCATTATGCATTGAAATCCCCAAAACTGATAAATGTATCCCCACAACCCATTATGCAATGTATCAACATGCCATCTGAACAATATCACATAGCCTCTATATAGATATATTAAGCTTGGATGCAGTTGAACTACTGTCTACATGACATTCAGACTATTTATGCGGGCGATCAGAATCAAGTTTGTGGAAGGCGCTTTGTGCCACATTGTGCCACAGGTTGTGTATTTTCCTGGCTCTTTGGTCTCCTCGTGGTATCTATTTAACAACAGGCAATGCCATTCTAATTACCTAAAACACTATAGTCATTTAACATTTGCATTTTTCATATGTTTCTGGACTACATAACTGTATTGACCTGTTTAGCATATGCATACTTCACGCAGTTTATAGCTAATAAACATGTATTTGTGGCATACATGTACATACATATACCCCTATGTGGAATTGAATCAACATAACAATCCATAAGGTCGTCATTAAAATATAGTACATGCCTGATGGACACATTCCATTACGAAAGCAACCAGCGACATGTAATCAAGTATTTTATATGAGTTAGCACGTGTTGGTATCAGCACAAGACAAGATGAGGAACCTCCTTGGGGTAAATGTATTATCAAATGTTTTAACATTATTGCAGCTGTATATATTGATCAGTCAATATCACATGATATATTGCAAAAGCGACCACGATGATGGTCATCTTGAAACTGACAGTCATTGTGACACTGTACATGATTAAGCTTTGTATTCAGTATATTAGTTTCAATATTGTTTAATTAGAACAATATATATAGCACATGTATTGTTTAATGTAGAACTGAATACACCAGTGACTGCATGAATTATATATCGTCACCATGTATTGTATCTATAGTATTTTCCAATGTTTGCAACTCACGAACAAGGGTTAATTAAATTATTGGCACATGTGAAGACATATGTGGCATTCATAATGTTGGAGAAAACCATTCATACATTTTGCAAACACTACATGTACTTTGAAACTTTTCTTCAATACTGAAAATGATTGAAATAGATCCATATTTGTCAGAATAACGCATTATATGCATAGCAATGTTATTAATGAAAACTGCAGCTTCGTTGTCAATAGTATTGACACCTGGTTATTTTGGTGGCCATTTTCAAAATATGATTATATCATTGTATAATTGGATATGTATCTATTATCAGGTGATTCGATTTGTATATCCAACTTGAATGGATATATGATGCAATATTGAACATGAAATGCTGTTTGAAACAGCTCCATAGAGTAATGACTAGGGAAAAAACAAGAACATTTTGGCTACGATTTTGACTATGTTGACAATTGTGGAAGGATATTGCATCACAATCTCCTGCAATTTATAGTTATTTCTGAGGGAAAGCGATATGTATTCGCTTTAACTTATGAATATGTGTAATCGTTCACAACAGCCAGCACACGATTCCTAGAAAAAAAAAATGCCAAACAGCCTATTTCGGCAGCCATTTTTAATTAATTGCTATTTGCTGATTTAATTAAATGTAAAATATATTCTAAATCAGCTTACATTCAATCTGTGACTGAATTATTGCAATTTAGCCAGTTAATAGTGATCAAACTGAAAGTTAACAGTCCTTTGTGGCAGTCGCGAAATTGTCTGAAAAGACGTCACATTACAAATTTCAAATTTTCTTTCCCTTTATCGAAAATCTTACAAATTTACCATTACTTTATAGTTTGTGACTTTCTTTTTCTAAATCAACTTGTAATTACTTCCAAATCTTCGATATTTCTATGCATTTAATCATTTATGAGAGGTGATGCTTTTCCATTCACCGGAAATGGCGCCATACAATCATCCTTTGTAATTTCCGTTCTGACTGTATGAATCGTTACTGATTATCCAATCAGTGCGATTGTCACATACTCGCGTTTGGAAATTCATTAGCGATGGTCATCCAGGGTCAATCCACAAGGATCGTATATAAGGACTGTCTGTGCGATACACCTGTTCAGTTCATTGCTGACTTGAGTTTATTGCTCATGTATTCGTTCTCTTCAGCGTTCGTCCTAGTATACGTCCAGCATTCCTTCACACCAATTTACAATATGTAGAGTATTCCATCTATTTATTTGCATTTACATTTAATTTATTCCACCTATAAAATCATGTAATAAAATTGTTCCTTTTGCGGCACCGAATATTTCCAGCATCCAGTTATTGTCTCTTCACTGATTCCAAAATAGCTGCAGCGAAAATACTATATACTATATAGTATAGTTCGGCTGTGACCACTGGTCCCTCAGATAACAGCAATTTTCCTAGTATTATATGACATGGTCTAAGGTAGGTTCACAAAATCACAACACAACGCGAAGTATCACTTATACGGTTTCTAAACAGACACTGACCTACTACACATTATTAAAGCAATAACACAATGATTGGTGGCCATCTTGAAAAATGGCCGCCATTTGTTCATCCAGCGTCCATTTTACCGCGGACAACTATCATTGATAGATTGTCTATCAATGCTGGTTTTCTGCGCTAAAAACACGGCTGAATCCGAAAATCATACTCACCAAAAATCGCCCAGGATGGAAGGGGTTATTGCTGACTCAAAGTCTAATTTTTCGTTAGTGTTGATGTGTTGTCTATGTGGCGGTGCGGGGTCTAATACACTCGAATAATGTAAATTTAAATGTGTGCATGCATTAGTTGTATCCAGGATTATAGTGTATTAGATATCTTAATACATGTGATTCTCAAACTACAATGCTAGTACCTTTATTATTGTCAGTACTAAAACTAAATATTAAGCAACTAGCTATTTTACACTCATTATTTTGGAATAAACCATTTGTATAGTATTAAAGAATCGACGTTTACCTGTCAAACTGTGTCAACAACACTGCGGGTGCGCAGGACTTGGAGGAAAATACATTAGTAGATTCATGACAAATGAATGTTGTTTTTCTTGGTCAGTTTTTTTTAAAGAGATAACCTGTATTTGTCACTACCAGGACGTTTATTCACGTTTGGTGCTTCTTAGCCAGCGTCCCAACATGACGTAATATAACGCGTTATTTGTGAGTTAATTACAAACAAAATATTTCTGCTTACGATTTAATTGAGGAAGCCTTCGCGCAGACCCTCGTGCACTCATTTCCCGGAAGGGCACGGATATTGCTATAGCCAGTCTAAAATAACACCATACACCATTACGTCACCATATCGATAGCATCCATGTCAGTGTTCCATCAATACACTCGGTTATCATGTGAAATGATGGAGGAATGGTAGCTATCTTTGTTAATGATAATATCTGTTCAAGGAAGTCGTTTTTGTTACTTGCTTTATACTTTTCTTATTATGGGCAGGAACACCGGTAATTCACCTGGATACATGTTTAGCGGTGACCAGTCCTCAATTAAACCCAGAATAATGTTGTTATTTGAACATCATCCTGTATTCGTGGTGTAACTAGAGCTGCATCAACAAACAGGTGACATGTGACGAGTTTTCGATTAAACCAGGATATAGTTGCTAATTGAGCATGTAGCTTGGGTTCAACTCGATTTGACACTCAGTGTGATTTACAAAGTTTGAAACAACGTAGCTAAGGTCATAAAAGGTACTTCGGTTCTCAAACACGGGGTTTGCGGAATGTGACGCGAGAGGGCGGTTCCTTTTAGTATATTTCTTTTGTTTGATATGTTTGTCTCTAATTTGTTTTTCAAGTCTCCAGATGCATATACGTTCTATAAAGTTACTGTAACCTCTATTAGATGTGAACAATCACAATATTTTCATCAGACATTATTGTATTTAACATATTGATCATGTGGCAAATTAATAGTACATGTATAGTTATTTATCCATGACGATACGCGCTGGGATTTTTCCGACGCGGCGATATCCGAGAGTCGAAGTACTTTTTTACGAGCTAAGTTAACTGAATTGCTGGTATCTTCGGGTAATGTTGATGTTGTTTTATCTTTTGTAAAGCAAATAACTGTGTCAAGATCACGGTGCTGACATAGTATAGGCAACTTCGTGTTTCATCGGCGCTATGCATGGCAAATGTCTATTCCGTACATATCATGACGTCTACTCCGTACAAAATCCATGTGCAACGGTCGATGTATCCTCCCTACTTACATATTTATGCTCGACTTGCTTCCGCTGTCTCCTCCATACTGTGGTGTCATTTTTGACATATTTCAAATTAAAGTAAGGAAACGAGGGGCACATTTTCGGAAAGAGAATCAATCAATGATGAAATATCAGAAATGACCTATGATAGCTCAGTAAAGATCGTCCTCTCGCTTCGTTTTCAAAATGTTCACATTTTACGGTCGTTCTTGCTTATATTAGCGAGAGATGGACCATAACAAGAGCAACCGGCGGATAAGACAACATTTCGAGACTGGATTACCACCTTTAGTCCGTGACGTTTGATAGTTTATAAGGGTAAACAGTAAATTGAATCACCTACCTGTCACGTTTTTCGATGTCCGCCATCTTGTGGATGTCTCCTCTCTACGACCCGTACAGCTTACAGGACAGTGTTTATCGTTTGTTTAACTTGAATTCAGATGGTTTCATCCCAACTATTTCTAAATGTTGCATTCTATCTGATAATAAACGGTCTGCGACATATACTAATATACCCCAAGAATGTGGTGATTTGTCTTTTCTCTATAGCGCACGATAAATGCGTTTCTGTAAAACATAGAATATATCGACGTCTCTAAATGTGTCCTCCGGACCTTATTGCGGATACTTCTAATATTTAAATGTAAAATTGAAAAAGATACAGTCTCATTTTCAGGCCCTGGATTTCTTTCAACATCACCAGCCAGCAATAGTAAAATCAAAGATAGTATTGCTAGACAAATATTGAGGCTAAATAGTAATCCTGGTCCTCTACATTTAAATGTATTGATCACACAATTCCTTTATCCGTTAACACGTTCAGTATTATAAAAAAAATGTTAGTAGATATTGTAAACGCAAGCAATATCGGCCGTGTTCTACACTTAAAATACCTATAGCAGCCCTCCAGGAAGTTAAATCATTACCCTTTCGGCTTATTAATTAAATCAGCAAGGTGAAGGGACGCTTATCACAAGGCAGCTAGGTACCAAATATCAGGTATGTTGCTAGTACGGTACTACTCATCATAAGGAAGCTACATACCAAATACCAGGTATGTTGCTAGTACGGTACTACTCAGCATAAGAAAGCTACATATCAAGTTTCAGGTCTGTAGCTAGAACGATTTAAACGTTTCACGAGTTGATGACGGACGGACTGAGGGACGAGGGTTACACTAAATGCCCCCTCAACTATGGTGGTGGGGCATAAAAATGTAAAAATAAACAAATACCCAAATTATTGCGACGAAAGTACATATCACCATGGACTAACCATGCTAATTATGAAACACCCCGTTTTAAAAATCCTTTCCTTTTTTTCCGTCCGCTGGCGAAATTGAGAATGAAGACGTTGATAGAAGAAGGGGTCTAAGTCCATTATGTACATCCCCCATCCCCTCTTCCACCCACCCCTTCAAATATCAACTAATGCTGGTAAGAATTCACGAACATGGGTAGAAATGGTTATATTTAGTGTGTACGTACCTGTAATGCTAGCGGTTTATTTCCCGAATACACATATACAGGTATATATAGTATATATTATTAGTCCGGCTGAATTACCACGGGACCCGGAGTTGTCGTATATACAATGACATTTGTCTTTTTCCATCTTTCTGACCTATATTATTGGAATCCGATGGATGACATTCTGTCAACCCTTTAACAGTTTATATAATCCAAGATGGCGTCCAAGATGGAAGCCAAGAACAACAAACCCAGTTGTTTGATTCTTACTAGTCAGATACAAATACATATTTCTGAAATACGTCAAAAGATCTACGCCATATGCGTCGACCGTGATGTGGTTTTGCCAGTCTATAGGTAACACACGTGCAATTGAAAAGGTAACCGCAATGTAAAAAGTAGAAGTTTTCCGAATGCAGTATATATCTCTGAACTTGGCTGGAGTGCTGGGGCCGTTTCACTAAACTTCGTGAGACTAAAATGTTCGTAAGTGCAAAGTTATGATAGTCTGTACATTTCACATTAACAATGTTTTCGTGTAAACACTTATTGGATTTACATTTATTGAGCATAGGCTGCATGTACAATTAATTGAAGCCTTTTTCAAAAAAACAAAGCGATTGTGTATTTATGTTTCTCCGCAGTAAGGTGGCAGTGACCAGTTAGCCGCCAGTTTCGTATAATGGCACCGGTGAAATTTATAAATAATACACTTTCTGCTGATTAAAGTTCACTTTAATTGTTTAATTATTATTTTCTACTTGCTTTTATTGTATTCAAATTTTACGTCGTATTAATTTGATGAATGCTCATTCTAGGTCCAAATGACATGGACAAATACATATTGAGGGTATGTTGTGACAAACAATAATATAACCAACAGATTTGTCTGGGAGTTTCAAACAAAAATTTATTTCAGAGAAAACGTATAGATGGGAATTGGTTTGCACCATGATAGTACATTTGCCTGTGGATGATGATTGAGAAAAGATGCAACTTTGAATCTCTAGTTCTGCAAGTGACGTGGCACGGCATGGTTTTAAAGTGAACATTTTACCACAGAATTTGAAAATTTTAAAGAGGCTGGACCGAGATATTTCACATTCCTACATAGGTAAGGAGCACTAATAGAGCAGCATATTTGTGTTTATGTTAAAGCTTCTAATGTGTCTTGTTCACAAATGTCGATCGCATATTGCATACTGTCTGAGGGAGTGGAATGGATAATTTTAAATTAACTGGTCACTGCCCTCTAAATGACGAATTCAATGGCGTACGTATCTGGTCCCGATATTGTGTTACTGTTGCAAATGTAGTGTCCCATTAAGCTGGGCACCAATAATGACATTCCAGAAACAACAAAGGCTGCGACATGTTCTCTTTATGAAAGCATTGTTAACGGCCAAGTGGAGATACACATAATAATGTAGGTTTAATAGTTATAAAATATAAACCCTGTCACATATGTGGCTGTGACTGGAGAAATGTGTCTTATGGGTTTTGCTACCAGTGTAGATCCAGACCAGCATGTGCATCTGCACAGTCTGATCAGGATATGCACTCGCCATGCTTACAACAATCAATACATATCGTTATCAGGCTACAAGAGTATGCTATTTGATCAGCAGCTACACTGGTCAGAAATCCCAAAGGCCCCATTTATCCAGTGACAGCTACATACGATGATAAGGACCCATGCATGGAGGGTCACCAAGAGCTATTCAGTATGTGTGCACAGTCGAAATTGAAATTGTGGTACGGATAAATGTAGGTGCGGGAAGTAACACTGCAAAACTCCTGTACCGCCAGTAACATAGTTACGGGCTCGTTCATACACTTCCACTGCAGACTAGCGATTCCGACCTGAATCACAATTTAACCATTAATTATGACTTGTTTTAATATTTTTCAAATGAAACAAATGTTGGTATTAAGAGTCTAACACAACCAAATTAATACTTCTACCGTATATATGTTAGCTTTGCAGATATCGGAACAAGTCGACATAACGTGATAGTTACGAAACATGTCGACATAATGTTATCTCAACAATTCAACATACTTTCACGTTATGGCGACATGCCGAGATACTTAAGTTGCGACATGTTGCGACAAATTATGTCAACATCTCAACATCTCGATGGCAAATATGTACCTTTGTAACTTTTTACGTACACAGTACATGTAGTTTACATGTATATGCGGTTTTCGACATTATGATCAGTTTACCATTGACTATCATTCTAAATAATAAACAACACAATAAAGGATGTCGTTTCATTTCTACTTTAAATAAGTGTTATCTTTGTAGAATATTTAGGAAATAAAATATTTATATTTAAAGGCACTCCGAAACTATGTCTATGGTGATGTTTTAAGTTATCCAATATCACATGTGTTGTTTCGTTTCATAGTAAGTAAGTAAGTAAGTAAATACTTTATTTTCAGAGGAAAACTCAATTGGTAACACAATCTTCCTTGAGGTCCTCTTTACGCTATGCTACATGTAACAATTCATAATATAATACAATGAACAACACACATGACACAGAACATGTACTTCAAAATCAGATGAAAATGAAACATGATGCACAAAATTTAACATGTACAATATATTTATAGCTATATACATACAAGCAATTATGTTAAAAGTTATACACTGCATACACTGCAAATGACCTACATCAACCAATCGCAGCATTTCATTTGATTGAATTCCAAAACTTTGTGTTGTATTCAATCTTGTACTATCAGAAAAGGTGATAAACAGGGGAGAACATTTAATTTGAATATTTTCGCAGTAACACAAATTTAAGAAAGTAAATTATTGGTGTTGTGAGCTGATTATACAATACCAACTTTAGAAGTAAGTTTTCATTAGCGACACTAATTTAAGTAATATATATAAAATTAAATCAGTAACAATGAATTACAGAAACACTAGCATCTGTACCGCTAGTTATTTTACAGCATTGTATGTTTTTTCTAATCCTAATTTATTTCCAGCAACTCATATGAACACTTGGAATTTCACAACACCTTGTATACCAGAATTAACCGTGTCATGGTTTGCAATTAAATCAGCATGTGCATTCTGTGTTTGCTAACTAAGATGTGTGCATGGTGATGAATACACCAGATACTGACTACGGTCATTTCATCATTGTGATCACTGTCGACGATCAATATTATCTATGAAAGTTTCCAAATTGTGTTTTCTTTACTGCAGTTTTTGAAATCAAGGGTTTTTTTTTTTTTTCATTGTTTACGCAATCTCTCTAAACACATGCATTTAATGTGTTGGTGCTGTAGTTGCAGATTAGATTCAGCAGTGAAAAAAACATTTTACTACTTGTTCACGAAATATCGGGGCATTTATATACTGTAAAGTTTCTTTTGGCCTTAAGTTTATATATCTCATTTATGAAGCAATTATCTTTGAAGCAAATGAGGATCATGAATATACCGGGTACTTAAGCAATCAAAGAAATTTGAATAATGGTCAGTATAAGCATCAATGGCATAACATATAGTGTGTATAATTAACATATATTTATTGAAATAAAAATAAAATTATTTATTGAACTCATATTATTTATTGAAATCAAATTATTTGTTGAAATAACCATATAAAGAAATTATTATTATATACCAACGAAATTTATGTTAGACATGCTTGACCAAGTAAGGGACATTTCCAAAATATGTATTTTAATAATCAAATGCAGCTATGCGAAAATATAGCTGCGGGTGTACTGTAGTATTTCTGAAGTTATTATTTCATAACATTTGGCATGGTACATGTATCAATGTATGCTAGACTAACATGCATTTTGAATTCGTATTTTTCATTATCTGACTTGTATAATGTATTATTTACTTTACTGTAGATAGCAAGGTCCTTGTGCAATGTCTAAGTATATGCCTGTCATGATAACCCACAGGACAATGTCCCGTCAGTCTATAGTGCATTGATATCAAGCGTGTGTACCACCTAAGAAATCCTGCAAAGTAAATCAAGTATCAGTCCGAACCTATACATCATCTCATGTAGGCATAGAACTTAAGTTTAGAAAGTATGTTCTACTTAAACACTGTTCTAATTACATGTATCTCCAAATCAATATAATGTTTTAAAATAATTTTAAAATACCCAATATACAAAATATGAAAATATGGGGTATGTTAATGGCGACCCCTAAAAACCGGTACCTCCCGGAGACATAGCGGCACTACCATGTGCCTTCCGAATTAGTTATTGAGAGTCCCTGTCACTGTAGGTTATGGCAATCGTGAACTATCAATCGTGATTCGAAATGTAGTTTTAGATCGTAATCCAATAAAAAGCCTAAGCCCTTGTTTGGACCTAAACCATAATTTAAGAGAGAAAAACATGCCAATCATGATCCGAAATTATAGTTTACACAATAATTCCCAAACCATGGGTTGAAGCTTAAACCCTAGTTTAGGCTCATCAAGGCCTTGTTTGGGCTTGCCAAATGCACAATAATGCAGTAAACCCCAGTTTGAGAGTCTAAACCATAGTTTAGGCTCCCTAGTGTATACTGTTATGTCATTATTTTAGGTTTTGTGAATTATTTTGCTACATTGTTTGAACCAAGGTTTTTTTTCATCTATAGACCACAGACAACAAAACTTGGTGGTTCCATATAAGCTATATGGCCGCCATTTAGACATCTTAAATGGCCGCCATTGACATTTATATTTCGAGGTCAAAGTCATTATCTGTGGTGTTTTTGCAGCGGAAAACACATTATTATGGACACTAAATATTGGCACAATCAGTTCAATACATTTTGAGATACCAGCCATTTTGTTTTTCAAAATGGCCGCCATTTCAAAATTGGAAATCCAGTATTTATTTTACATTTTGGAATGTCGTAGTAAGATTTTGTATTTTCGTTCTGGTTATACTTGTATTTCTTTGAACACAGTCTGCTGAGATTATTGCTAACTGATATTGTGCTACGAGTATATCATTGTCTTCAAAATGGCCACTGAAACTAAGTGTGTTATGTACATCGCCACATCAAAGATTTATTACACATTCTAGTATTTCTCTGGCTGTATTTATGTTCTTTCAAATGATATTGTGATTGCAACGTGTGTGTCTGCTTGGAAACATATATATTTACAACATATCACAAAACTGAAGTTGGTTCCATTTTTTAAGAGCCGCATGGCGGCCATTTGGAATTTCAAAATGGCTGCCATTGAAATTAATTTATATTTAACGTCAACGTTATGTGTTTTTTATTATTATTTATTATTGATAAGAACTATTGGCATACTTATGTCAGTATATTTTAAAATGGCGGCTATATTATTTAAACTTGACAATCTAATATGTATTATACTTGTTTAATGCAGTGGTAGTGTATGTTTCTTCTGTTTATACACATAATAAAATAAACACAAACGGTTTAGATTATTGCTATCTAGTACTGTAGCACCAGACATTATAATAACATTTAGCAAGTTGTACGACGTGTTCAACTGGTTCAAATGTATTTTAAGGGGTTTGGTAAAGGCTAGATCCACAGGTATATCTCCAACACATTTTTGGCCCAGAGGGGAAACAATATTTTTAAGTGGGCGGCTGAAACCGAGGCGAATGCCTAATGGGTCTGATATAGTTATCACAGCCCCGTCGGGGGCTGTTCATGTGCGGTAGCCTTCGATACTGTGAGGTTGGCTTCATCGCCAAGCTCTGTGTAAACAAAGTCTATGAGCTGTTTTCCACAGCAATTGTCGATTGACTTGTGAAGTTCACAACTCTCTTTTTGAACATTGGTGATAGTAGCAAACATAATAAACTCTGATTAAAATGTCGCTTGATATCAAGGCATTTAGCTTCAATTCAAAGGCAAAGTACGATGGTGGAGGTGTGTACTACTTAACGGTAGGAATCACTACTTAATTTGAAAGCTAATAAACGCAACAATAAGAGTAAACGGAGACACCGGATTTGATACAACTTTTTCAAACATATTTGACAATTATAGGCTGCCCAAAATTACTACCCAAGAAAACAGAGACGCGTGGAAAGCAACACCGATGCAGTTTTGGCAGAACCAGTTAAATTTTGCTGTGTGGTGTGCCACAACCGGGTGTGGGGTCTCTTACATAAACCATATGCATAATGAGAGCGCTGGAAACAGAAAACAGTTCCTGAAAATGGTGGATTAGGTGATATATTTAGAAATTGTATAATCATAACGGACACAAGTCTTGGGTTTTTTAATCCTACCAGCATGACATATACACTAAATAAGCCAACAACATCCTGTAATTTTTCCAGGTGTAAAGACGTCGTGAATACTAAAATCGACTACATAGAACAAAGCGAACACGTCGAGATCGGCTGGGGGACTTTCATTTTGGATAGGGAGAAGGGGTTCACCAGGGCTGGAGTTACCCGACTCAACGACTCCAACCCGGTTGACGGTTACAATAATCAGATCGAAATCGCCACCGCCAATCAAAAAATCTGCCACAACGGTAACGTGAACACGGATATCATCAAGCGCACCCCCAAGACGGTCGGGATCGGAGTTGTAAGTGGAACCGATTTCATAAAACCCCCAATTCATGAATTGGATGCACCCACCCCGATTCGTGAATTGGATGCACCATCAAGTTACACCAGTCCAATCGCTTTTAGATGCTTTTTTGCCCACTCCTTTGCTCCGCCGGATGGCGCGGGTGCTGGCGCGGGTGCTGGCGCGGGTGCTGGCGCGGGTACAGCCGCCGCACCGCCTACGAGCAGCTCGATAGTTAGAACTATGGTTGATATAGTCATGCCGAGAGCTGCGAGGATGCTTACTATCGTGACGCCCTGCTCTCTGAACAGAGTACGAAGACGCTCATCGAGTGTCCTCTCCTCGTGCGTTCAGAACCCTCTAGATTGTTTCACGGACCCGACTTATTTGTGTGCGGAGAACCTCACGATTAGCCGATGCAGCCTGCAAGCGAGCTTCTCTTTCATCCCGCAACGACCGCAGTCGTTCGGTGATCCGCTCGTTAGATTCTCTATCGCCATCAGGGGTTTCCGCAAGTTTTCTTTCTTCTAGCGCCATATGTTCACCCAGCGCCGAGAGCTTGGAGAGGTTAAGGACCAGTTCGCCCCGGACCTTTTGTAGAGTTCCTGGAGTTCGCGAAGAGGTAACAGTGGGTCATCGTTCGACTCTTGGTCGAGGTTGAGTATTTCGTTTTCACAGAACGTGGTCTCCATCGTGCGAATAGCGTCGGTGGCTACTCGAGGGAGATCGCTGATATCGGCAGTTTCTATCACGGTGGCCGTCTTCGCCATCGTTTCGTCGGTAGACTGTAGGACCTCTACAGCGAGGGCCGGCATAATTGTTTTACCCCTCTTCCAATCCGTGAATCCTAGTTCGTTCCTTATGATTTGGCCACCGCCCCGGTTTCTTCCGGCAATGGTGCTCAGCGCTAGAGGTTTTCCGGTATTTGTGTTGATGATCGGTACATTTGGTGCTGATCGTTGTCGCAACCTACCACGCTGATCCACTTCGAACTTGGAGTAGTCACGTCCGACAGAAGGGACCAGACCTTTTTCTGCAAAACTGATGTAGTAGTCGTTTACAGCTGACTCGAATAAATCCCGACTTTGACCAACGGTAGCGCCACCTATTTCCCCGCCGGGTGGATTCCCTATCGCGTCTATGAAAGGTGTTTCGTCGGCGAGTAAATCATCGAGGTCATTATCATCGATGTCATCGTCTCGATCACCCGTAGTGTAAACGAATTCTTCTATGCCAAAATCATCCATCTTGAACGATGTATTAAAGAAAAAAACATACGGGTTTAATAGAGTATTTAGTTTCATTTAAAATATGTCTTCCAGTCAATACGGTCGCAAACTCAATCCATACCGCAGACTGCGGGAGCCCCTCGGGGCGAAAGGCGTGAGACAGAGCGTCGTTATTGCGAACAACCCATCGACGATCGACCAGAACCAGCAGCTCTTAGCCCGCTTTCCCAACCTCGGAGCTAACGACGTCATTGTGCCGGGGACTCTTCGCCTCGCTTTTACTATTTCGCTGACGTCGACAGACGTGGACCGAACCGTCGTTCAGAACCTGGGTCGCGCCATCGTCAAGAAGACCATGATAAAGGTTTCTGGTAATGAGGTGATGTCAATCGACGACAGCGACGTCTACCATTGTTACCAGGACCTGTGGAAGACGGCGCAAGAGCACGAAAATGCGTTCTATCAGGGTATTGACACCAGCAAAAATAAGAACGTTATCAGATTTAGAATCGGGGCTGGTAACAAGGCATATAACGTCGCGAGCGACAACGCGATCGCGGCCGCTTACGGCAACCGCTTCTACATCCCGCTCGACTTTGAGTTGCTGGAGAGTCACATGCCCTACTATCAGAGCGCTTTGGCTGACCGCCTCGAATACGAACTAATTTTCAACGATTACCGCCGAGTTCTCATAGCCACTGACATGGCATCGACGTATAGGATCGACAATGTTTCGCTGGAGTACGACATGGTCACGATGCCCGAACTCGCGCGATTAATGAGAACCCAGTACGCCGGGCGCGTTGCAATACTTTACGACCGAGTTCTTCGCCATCGCAAGATGACGAAAGACAAAAGTGACACATTGTGGAATATTAACGTGAACATCCCCGCACGCTCGATGAAAGGTATACTGATGCTGTTTGTGGAGGCTCGGTTCACGCTCGGGGTTAAAAAACCCGACAAATTCTATAACCCCAAAATCAAGGTCGAGATGACGATCGAGGGAGTTCCCCAATCAATTATACAGCCAAGGCCTTCGCGCACACCAGCAGTGGGACGAAGCCATAAGGCAGTTTTCTGCCAGCTCTAAGCGCTCCCCGGAGGTTACCGCGGTTGCCAAAGACCTGCAGCTCTCGGACGTCTCCCTTGCGCAGTTCCTGACTACCAAATACGCGTTATGGCTAAAAAGGCGAGCCAGCGACGACGACCAATTGCACGGTAGTGGACGCCAAGTTGAGAACGCTAGCGAGGGTGTGACGATCCAGATAACCAAAGAGGCGGATGGAGCTTGGCCATTGAACGTGTACTTATATATAATCACAAACGCACAACTCAACATCGAAGATGGTCGATACGTATCACACTAAATCTAAAGATTTAAATAAAGTTTGTGATGCCCACTCTACCATAATATGTGGGCAGACAGGATGCGAGAAAAACGGTTTTCATCCTGGACTTGCTCGAGGGGCCCTACCACGATGCCTTTCGACATATTGTGATCCTGTGTCCCACTGTGCGGCACAACGAGACTTATCAGCGGCGCCCGTGGATATGGGCCGACCCTGAGATATACGTTATTGACCCCGGCGACAGGCTTCACGATTGGCTGCGTGGCTTCTACCAAGCATTTCAGGGAGAGCCCACCCTATACGTGATTGACGACTGCTCGGCCATGGCGGTGATGATCAAAAAGAATGACATGCTCTCTAAGCTCGCATTTTCTGGCCGCCATGCGGGGCAAAGTGTATGGATCTTCACTCAAAAGTACAACGCCGTCCTCAAGGTTCTGCGCGAGCAAACGAAATGGGTAGCCCTCTTTCACTGCAAGGACCGAGACTCATTCGATAACTGTCTTCGAGAGAACGACGTTATCCCAACGCGCGAGGAGCGCCTGGAGGTTCGACAGATACTTTCGGAAACTAAGCACGCCAAGCTTCTGTTAAATACTGATCAACCAACTGCTTACAAAGTAATAAGCGCAGCTTAACGCTCGTTAGTAACTGCTGAACTAATGATTAACAATGCTGAGCAATTGATGAACAATGCTTAACAAATACTGAACAATGCTTAACAATGCTTAACAAATGATGAACAAAATTCTGAACAATGCTTAACAATGCTTAACAAT
This sequence comes from Conchocele bisecta, assembly GCA_029237695.1. NCBI lineage: Eukaryota > Metazoa > Mollusca > Bivalvia > Lucinida > Thyasiridae > Conchocele > Conchocele bisecta. The sequence continues at coordinate 127,818,590 of CM055266.1, forward strand.
GACGAACAAATGTTGAACAAATGTTGAACAAATGCTGAACAAATGTTAAAAATGTTAATAATTTGGTGCTCCACTGCGAGCTTTGTTGCGAGCATAACGGTGATCATATGTATCGGGTGGTGCGCTATTATTACTTTGTAATAAAGCAATATGTTAGACTTATGAGGCTAGTCAGAACAGTACTAATTATTAAAAATAAAATAATGAACTGCGATGAACTTCTCGATGAGCTAATGGAAGAGACAGTCGTGTCGACTGCCGACACGACTGGACCTGTAGCAGCCGACACGACTAGACCTGTAGGAGCCGACACGACTGCCGATACAGTATTTAAAGAAAATGAAAACACGACACGATGAGAGCGGCTAGCTGGGTGACAATCGGAGCGGTATTTCGGTAGGCGTCTCTCAGTTTGTCAGGTGGAAAAGATGTCAGATGCGGAGGTTGATAAAATGTATACGCGATACGAATCTAAATTGGGGACAGAGATGACGAAAACTCTTGGGGCGGCGGCTATTCATTTGTACGCAACAGCCTTTAGTATAATTCTCCCTATACCAAACACCGCGGGGTTGATTGGTGATCTAGAGACTGACCCTTTTGTAAGACACACACTTAGAACAGCCTGCTGCTCAATTTATCACAAGTTTGGAATGTACTTAGCTCCGCTGACAACCGCGTTGACCATGGCTAAACACTGTCAATTTGGACATATATGCTCACGAACTATAAGCTCAGAAAATGATGACACAAGACGCACCTGCGAGAGTGACGGAACAGACCTCAACTCCCAATCGAGATTGGATGAACCCGATTGCACTTCCAACTCCGATTGGTCCCCCAGTTCCAATTCGTTAATTGGGTTCAACACTGTTGATTGCCCGACACAAAAACCCAAAAAGACAGGATCATCGATGCGCAACAACTTCTCATGGGAGCCGGAAAACTCCCCGATTGGTTACGACAGAAAAAAAGGGAATGTATTCCGTCGACAGGTACGACGACTATTTGTGTCTCTTTAGGTGCATAGTCATCCACCGTGGAGGGAGACCCGACCGCTGTTGTGAGAAGGCACGAGCTCTAGCTCGCGAATACCTCGGTCACGATAACGGACCGGATAGTAAGGGAATCCCCCTGGAAGATATTAAGAAGGTCGAAGATCACTTCAAGCTGGGCATTCGCGTTTACGAGCCCACCGCCGACGGAGTGTGGTACCTCATGAAGTCTCCGGCAAACTACGACGCGGTTGGGGAAAAGATCATGACGATAGGAATGTTTGGAGGTCACTCGTTCCTCATCAAGAACCTCCGCAAGATTACGAACGAGTACGGGTGCACCGGATGTCAACAACGGTTCACAAATTCGTGTAACATGCACAGGCACGCGACCACCTGCATGGTTGGGAAGACCGTGGTGATATGTCCAGGTAAGATGGTAGAGAGACCACAGTCGGCATAGGAGAAGGCGTTCTATCCCAAGGAGTCAGCGAGTGCGATGTCGATTCAATGGTTGAGCAGAGAAGAGGAGAGGGTTGGAAAGCACATACATCACGCGAGATGCGGTCACGGTGGCGAGAGGTGGATGGCCGACGATCCAGTCGACTGCTACTGTCACGAAATCAAGACCGTGTTTCAGTTTCACGGATGTTACTGGCACGGGTGTCCGACGCATTGCATGAGAGGTAACTCGAGATCGTTGTACAGGAGGACGAACAGCCAAGACGCCAAGGTAAGGGTGGCGGGTTACGAGCTGGTGGTGGTATGGGAGTGCGAGTTGTTGAAGGAGAGTAAACCCCATTATCAACCATCACCGCGTGAGGAGGCGACAACTCTGTACCCTCAACAGATAGTCTACGACTTCGAGGCGTATCTCGACAAGTCGAAAAACACGCGCCCCACCAAAGGACTGATCTTCGAGTTTGAGCACGTCCCTATATCGGTGTTGTTAGGGATACGATGCATGAGGGGATCACCCACATCTGCGAACGAGATCCCGATACTCTGGTCGAGAAGTTCGTGACCGTCCTGCAGAGGAGAGGTAATGACATCAGGGAGGGGGTTAGGAAGAAGTATCTGCCGACCAATATAGAGATGCTGTCGAAACCTCAGCGAGAGAAGATCGTCTCGTGGGTCGACGAAGTCCCGGTGGTGGGGTTCAACTGCAGCAGGTAAGGCCTGAACCTCATCAAGCGGTACCTTGTCGAGAAGATGGCGGCCACAGTTAATAAGGTGATTGTCGGAAAGAGGGTCAGCACGACGATGTTTCTGTTTACCCCGGAGTTTAGATTGTTCGACATCATCCAATATCTGGGACCCGGTACCACGTATGACAAGTGGGTTAAGGCATACGACTGTAAAACGGGAAAATCTCACTTCCCGTATGAGTGGTTCGATTCTCCAGGGGTCAATGCGTTGCATAGGGTGATAGACTACACGCCCGGCAAACCGTTCCAATGGTTCGTTAAAGAGGTCACCGCTGCCAGACGGACAGGGGATTTCGACAAGGGCAAGGCGGTGTTGGCGGAAATATTCAAACTGGTTGGCAACACGTGTTGTGGCAAGCTGATAGAGGCACAAGAGAGACACCTCAACACCACTTATGCGAAGGATGAGAAGATTGTCGAACGGGCACTGAGGTCGGCGTCGTTCGAAGACCTGGAGGAGATTGGGAAGGCTTACGAGATATCGAGCAGGAAGACTCTAGTTGTGATCAACAGACCGTTTGAGTGTGGCATAGCGGTCTACCAATTGGCCAAGCTCCGGATGCTGGAGCTCTGCTACGATTTCTTGGACAAGTACGTGGATCGCGGATATTTCGATCTTATTCAGATGGACACTGACAGCATGTACTTCGCGCTATCGGAGAAGACGCTGGTGGCGGTGGTGAGAAAGAAGAGGAAGATAAATTTAAATAAGGAGAAGGCCAAGTGGTTGGCTTGGGAATATATACATAGAGAGACCACACGGGATCAGTCGCGCGGCGACGACCACCGTCTAGCTCTCCCGGTTGATAGAGGTACCGGACGGCAACATCCGATGGAAGCCGTTTCTCCTCTAAGCCAACAGGTCGCCCGCGCGAGACGGCGGATGGTTTGTGCGACACAGTTTTCGACTTGATGGCATCTACGGGCTTCTTACCGATCAATCCGGTCACCTCGCCGTTCAGTGAGGAGACCACGGTGGTCAGCCTGGTCACCCAATCAGACCTGGCAGCCCATGAGAAACTTTATGAGAAGTTGCGCGCCAAACATTTTGATAACATGCGGGATTGGGCTATGGATGTGAGAAACTTGAGGGATAGGATGGTCGACCTAGACATTAGAAAACCCGTCATCTCAGTTTGGGGTGAGAATCCGGGACCATTGACTGAGGGGTCTATGAATATTAATTTGGTGCCAAAGCGAGCAATATATATGGAGGATACGTCATGACATTTCCCGGTTATCTTCTACGAATGGCGGTCTGTTCGGTTAATGTTAAGGGTAAACCTGTGGGCGCGGTCGCCGTAAATCTGGTACTGGATGGTGAAGAACGGGCGGTTGGTGTCACTAAACTCGCTGGACATAGTTCAGCGGTGGTTTTGTTCGCCGGTGACGATCCAATTAGACTTTCCGAAGGTAGTGTTATTAACTTTGTTACGAAAATCGCTGACCCGGCGAGTTCTGCAACTGTTGTAACATTGTTAATTGAATTAAATGTATGACGAGTGAACCGTTGAACCTACAGCCTGCCGATCATGTTTCAACACCTAATATGACCCCGTCAAACTTCAGGTTGGAAAATATCGTCGAGATGCAGCAGATTCTAAAAGAAGAGTGGGGAACTCGGAGAGTAAATGCTAAAAAATACAGACGAGCTGCAAATATAGCGGACGGGGTGAGCACCTTGTTATCGTCCGTTTCTATACTAGGTGGGGCCGGAACCGCCGCATTGTTATCTACAGACGTGGCAATTCCTATTGCCGCGGGTTTGAGTGGTGTAGCCACTGGGGCAGGACTGCTGTGTATGGCGTTTCGAGTAGTGGGGAGAAAATTCGAAAATAAAAGTAGAAAACACGACAGAATATCGGTTCTCGCGAGGTCTAAGAAAAATAGAATCGACGTTATCGTGTCCAAAGCGTTGGCTGATAACAATATATCGGACGCTGAATTTGAGTTGGTGGTGGAGGAGATGTCTCGATATGAGGATTTAAAAAATACTATTAGAACTAAGGCGCGCGCCACACTTCCCAAGATTGAGAATACTGATTGGGATAAATTTAGATTAAAATTGGGAGATAAAATGGGGGAAAAAGTTACAACGCCACCGTGAGTATGTCACCCACCGACCACCATACATTTCTATAACTGTCCGTACCAGGAAGTAATCGTGTTACACTCTTATATATAGTGCTTCTCGATGGCTTGTCGCCAGCGGTTAAACCAATACACGCCAATCACTATTGGAGAAATACACCGGCGGTTTATGAACAGGTAATGTTTTCATAACTGTGTCGTCTAAATCAATAAACACACCGTGGTCTCGATAAGGTGAAATACACTCGGCTGTTCATAACCGTGTAATTGGAACATTGTCGTCTGCTGATAAAATATCGGGTATGTTTATTCACTGAGCGGTGTATCTGTTAAACACTGAGCGCTGTATCTGACAAACAGCGGTCGGATAGGAACGCCATTGCTAAGGTAAACAACCGGTATGATAACGGTGTGTTTAACATTGAGAACATATCGGCTATATCTTTATAACTGACTTTCTGATTTTAATTATTACTAAACGATAATGCTTGCGAGCACGTAATTCCTCGCTAACCAATCGATGCGTAGCCTGAGTTCCACCGCATGGTGGACATAGCAGTCACTCGGATCTGGTCCCTACCCCGCAATGGCGACATGGGCGAGGTGAAACGGAACCTCTTCGCCTCCATGCCCGGTGGTGCTTGCAATACTCGTAAATACCGGTACGATGACATCTCTCCTGACTACCTGTCTTCAACCACTATAACCATTATGTGATGTATATATACTGAGTATAACCAATGTATTTCTTATGTATAATAGGGTGTATTTCGCGTTATCGATTATTGAGCAACACTGAGTAGTGTTTATCTTCAGGTTTATAATTGGTAACAAACTTCGTGGTCGTGTGGGCTAAGGCGCCACTCTATTGTGACGTGGATTGTGAGTTCACGCCGCGGTTGGACCTAAAACTTTTTTCTTTGTTTTAACTTACAAATGAAATCGCTATGGTAAACAACTGCATGACAACGGCGTTCCTATCCGACCACTCGAGGAAGTATATGGTCTCGCGGTTGATGAAACAAATATCATCATACATACTGTGCGAACAGTGGGGGAAAAACCCAAGTATTTAAAAGTCAACAATGATACCACCTCCATTTTGGAGGCACCGCGCGTAGCCGGTGGCTTCCAGAGGCAGGTGGTATCATTTTGACTCTTATATACTATAATTTGATCCGACAGACCACTGTCGAAGTATTTGCAAACAATGTAGATCCCGATGAGCCGTTACGAAACAAACCGTCTCATCGGGACCTACTGACGTGGCCAGTACTTTTGTATTGTTTAAAAGCTATAGCCCTTTTTTAAATAGTACATACACAAACTGAACATGTGACCTATCTTTTTATATACTCAAAGTGGATAGGGCTATTTGCTGAACAAAATATAATAAAATAGAAGGACAGATTTTGTAAATGCCTCCTGCATTTAAATAATTATGAATAAAACATAACCCCACTTTATACAAAATGCGATAAGATTAAATTTTATTCTGGGATGTTTGAAAATTGAAATATTCAATATAATAATGTGTGCTTCTTTTTTAACTATTATTGTTTGCTTAGTCATGACATCAGTGCAGTCATTCTTCATTCTTCACATATACCCGTGCATTTGTATACATTGTATATTACCGACATCATGTGTAATTCTACAATCAATTCCCTGATCAGATCAACAAAATCGACAAAATCTCGATCAGTGTATTCTAAGATCACACTGCGTTACTGTGTGGGGTGGTCTGGGTTTACACTGATCGCAGAAAATTATAAAGTATTCATGTAATAAATAGTACGTGTGGGCGATATATGTGCATGCCAAAAACAAATCCCTGTAATACGAGAATTTTGACACGGCCACTGATGTTTATGTTTTATAACTCTACTGTGCAAACACATATGTTTCGGTTACAAAGTACCCATATGTCCCTTTATTAATCTATACTGATGAGAAAAACCAGCACAACATTTTCCATTTTTTACCCTGCCTGTCTCAGATGTAAAATGATTATTGCCAGCCCGATCATAGAATGCTCCCAATGCCACTCGGTGATATAACTACTGTAGACTTTCAACTCCGTAATACAGTATGGACATAAAAATAGGAACACTTAATGTAAAAGGGGTAGGGGCAAAAATTAAACGAATGCAGGTTTTTCAATGTCTTAAGGACAACAGCAACTTAATATGTTTATTACAAGAAACACATTTCACGAATGCCAATAACTTAGAATGGGAAAAAAATTGGGGAAACATTACGTATTTTAGTGGTATTTTTAGCAATAAAGGGGGTGTCGGAATATTAATAAATCCAAATTTTACGTATAAAATAAACAGTTATTCAGAAATTATACCAGGTAGGATACAGGTTCTAAAAATAAGCATAGCAGCTGAAAACGACTATACAATAATTAACGTGTATGGACCAAATAATGACAACACTGTCATATATAAAAAAAATGGAAGATTACATAAAAGAACATGAAGGGGAAAATTTCATTGTAGGTGGGGATTTTAATACAGTTCTAGAAACAGAAATGGACAATAAAAATGGTAACCCATGCACGAATAGACAAAATCGATTGAAACTTAAAACAATTATGGATAATTATAACTTATGCAACATATGGAGAATACAAAATCAGAACTCGAGAAAATATACTTGGCATTCAAACGCTAGGCCAACAATCGTTTGCCGCCTAGACTATTTTCTCGTTTCGGAAAACTTATTAAACAGAGGGTCAAATTGTAAAATCTCTTACGGGTACAAATCGGATCATTCTATGTTTAGTTTTAAACTACACATCTCAGACGTTAAGAGGGGTCCTGGGTATTTTAAATTAAATAACAGCTTGATTCTTGATGTAGAATATCAACATGTAATACGCAACTCATTAACCGACATCGCACATTTGTATCCAGATGCAAACCCCAATACATTATGGGAAATAATAAAAGGAACAATACGAAATGAAACAATAAAGTATGCAACACATAAAAAACGAAATGAAAAAGCAAGAGAAATATATATTTTAAAAGAAATAGAAAACTTAGAAATAAAATTAATAAATGACCCGATAAATAATGAAATAATATTCCGTATACAAAAAAGCAAGATAGAACTGGAAAACTCATACGGAAAAAGGTGCGTGGCATTATGTTACGATCGAAAGCAGAATGGGTTGAAGGTGCTCAAAAAAATGAAAAATTATACAAACATCTAGAAAAACAGAACTACGAATCTAAAACAATTTTAAGATTGAGTGTAAATAGGAAGGAGATCACAGAGCCATCAGAAATATTGGCAGACAAAATGAATTATTATAAATAATTATACACTAAAAAAGAAACATCAGAGACTACACTAAAAGAATTCCCACTGAACGACAACAAAAATATAACACATGCTGAAAAGCAACAGTGTGAAGGTCATCTAACAGAATATTAATGTAGTGTTGCTTTAAAAGAGATGAAAAACAATAAATGTCCTTGGTCAGATGGTTTAACAGTTGAATTCTATAAAATATTTTGGAACGATTTAAAATCGTATCTTCTAAAGTCTTTAAATTATTCTTTTGAATCTGGTAATCTTACAGATCTTCAGAAACAAGGTATAATTACACTGTTACCGAAAAAGACAAATAACTGTCTTTATTATCCAACTGGAGACCTATATCATTACTAAATGTAGATTATGAAATGGCTACAAAATATATTGTCAATAGATTAAAAAAGGTTATCTCATCTATAATTGATGCTTCTCAAACTGGTTTTATAAAGGGAAGAAAATATTAGACATTTATTTGAATCCATATACTATTTGTATGAAACTAATGAACCAGGGTTGTTATTTTTTGCAGACTTTGAAAAAAGCATTTGATAGCGTTGATCATGGGTATATACAAAAAACATTACAATATTTTAATTTTGGAGATGATTTTATTAAATGGATTACCTTATTTTATACGGATGCAAAAGGCTGTGTATGGAACACTGGTCATCTCTCAGAATTTTTCGACATAGGCCGCGGAGTACGTCAAGGCTGTCCCCTATCTCCATATCTTTTCATAATAGGAATACAAATATTGTCAAAATGCATTAAAAATAATGTGGATATAAAGGGAGGGAACATATACAATCACAATATTAAAACACTATGTTCGCAGATGACGCAACTTTTCTTACTGACGGTTCAGAGCTATCATTTACAAAGCTTGTAGAGACTATAGATGAATTTTCAAAAAATTCAGGACTGCTGTTAAATATAAAAAAGTCGACAATTCTTAGAGTAGGAACCTTAAGACAATCGTCTATACATTACCTGCCCAATAAAACATTTGCATGGACTTCAGATAAAGCTCAAACGCTAGGAATTACGTTTTCAAATAGTGCAAATTTGATCCACCATTACAATATTGATCCGAAGATAAAATAATTTGAAAATTGTTTAAAAAAATGGAAACATAGATATCTAGCATTGATAGGAAAAGTAAACGTACTGAAAACATTAGCTATTCCAAAATTAATGTATCCATTAACAGTCATTCAAACACCTGCAGAGAATATTATAAAACATATCAAGAAAAAGTTATATGATTTTTTATGGGATTCTAAACCAGATAAAATAAAACGAGAGACAATAACATAAAGCTATGAAAATGGTGGAATAAATATGGTTGACATATACTGTTTTATAACCTCCTTAAAAGCAAGTTGGGTTAAACGACTATGTGATGAGAACAATACCGGTATATGGAAATATATATATATAGAACAATTAAAGAAGTAAGGTGGAACTTTTATTTTTGAATGCAATTTTAAGGACGATCACGTAAAACATATTCATCCACAAAAGTTTATAAACAATATACTTAGGGCATGGTCGAAAATAAACTTCTCAGAACAAAATAATATTATATCAAAAGAGATAATATGGAACAACGCAAATATTAAACACGTATCGCAAACACTGTATTATAAGAATTGGCATTAAAAATGCATAAGGAACATTGAACATCTTTACGATTTCAGGATAAAATATTTGTATAGATTCCAAGATTTTCCTGATCTATATTCTATTAGAAATACTGATTTTTTAATACTACACATTAATAATATGTATACCGATACGATGGTTTGAACAAATGAAAACAGAAACTATTAATACAGCACAAAATAAACAAATGTTGCTAGATAAAATAAAAAGTAACAAATCTACAAATTTATCTACAACATTATATAACATTAACGGGAAAAAATGAAGACCGAACCCATCAAATCAGAACAAAAATGGGCCAATGTTTTTCCAGACGAAACTCTTAACTGGAAACAAATATATTTAAATACTATGCAAAGCACAATAGATACAATACATAGGAGTTTCCTGTACAAATATTTAATGAGAGTTATAGGAACCAATAAACATATGGCCAGATGTAATATAGTAGAATCAAGTATCTGTGACTTCTGTAACATGCAAATAGAAACATTCAGTCATCTCTTTTAGGAATGTACTGTGATTCGAAGTTTTTGGTCACAAATTAGCAGGTTTGTAACAGACAAAGGTATCCCAACAGAAATAACAAATTTAAAAACTTATTTCGGTATAGTTGAGATAGGTACACATGCCCAACAAACGCAATTTATTATTCTCTTAGCAAAATATTACTTATTCAAATGTAAGTATAGCAAAAATGAGCTGGCCTTTAATAATTGTGTGCAATACTTGAAGCATAGTATCAAGATTGAAGAAATAATAGCTAAAAGACAAGATAAATTGGATAAACACAACAATAAGTGGGAACACATTAATATATAATACGTATATATATACATATGCGGGTGTGTTTAAGGAGGACCGTCAAAATTAAGATAAACAAATGTTAGCCTTATGTTAAAACGTAGCATCGGGTGGCATGTGGCTGCATCATGTGTAGGGGCAAATCGTACATGTATCTACCACTTGATTGTCACGGGCTGGAAATTCATCCATTCTTTCTTTTTTATCTGTCTTATACTTCTCTTCATTTGCGCTGAAAAATCCATCTCAGTCTTCTTATCTATGGGGACGTAGCAATTTTGTTATCGTATTAGTTGTTTTGTTTGTGTTTTTTTTCCTCATATCGCTTAGTTTTTCCTTTATCCCCCCCCCCTCCCCCGCTTTTGTTCACGTTTCTATATTTGTGGATGTGGTTGGACAAATAGCGTTTATGAGGTATGTAACCAGTGTGGCCCCAGATTCGCATTCGCGAAGCCTGATTAGGGACTACGCTGTATAACCCTACAGACAATAAAACATCCATCATGTCCCCAGCATACTATATCTGCCATGAGTAATACACAGGGATACGTTAGCGTAAGATCCCTTTTGCTTCCGAAGTTCCATATACCCTTTTCCTCCAATCGCTGCAACACATGCTGAATATAGTGTTGTTTTCTTTTGTTGTATATGCACTATACAAATTTCTCATGCCATTATCATATATGTACATGTATAATTGTATCTTTGTTCTGTAAAGTATTGAGAAGTAAAATATTGAACGACAAAAAGAAACTTGGATTCCCCAGTGAAATTCGAACAAAGGACCAATAAATGTTCTTACCCGACTCATGTCGCGATTCTATGGAATACTAATTTAGGCGCCGAGTCATGTTTTCAGCACGCACCCGGCGATTCAAAATGCTATACAATTTACTATTCATCCTATTGAACAGAGTAGCGATTTCCATAGCTCTAAATAAAACGAATAGTCTATATAAATCAAGTAAACAAGCCTATTGAAATAACACCTGCGTATCCCTCTTATTGTATATAATTTGAGTACGATTCTAATGAGTTATCGCGAAAAGAGATATAACTCTTCAACTACTTGATCGATTGACCTCACATTTTGGTGGAACGCTTGTGTTTGTTAGTTGGTTTGCTTTTAAAGAATCGACAGTAGCTCTTGTGGACGATTCTAATGAGTTATTGCGAAAAGGGAAATAACTCTTCAACTACTCGATCGATTAACATCCAATTTGGTGCAACGCGTGCATTGGCTGTACTATGTAATATTCAGTAGCTATTTGTGGTTATACCTCTGCACTCCTCCTCCCTGCGATCTATTTGTGCTAGTTGGAGATCAGACATTGATTTTCCCGATTGCATTATACACCTGTTCCTTTATCAGTGAACTGAACCACACCATTTTGTCCATAAACACAGTTGGTATAACCATTCTGTATTTGTCCTTCATATCCTCAAATACGCTTTCTCTGGCGTCATCAACTGTGCCGCTTTCTGTCTCCATGTATTCCTCCACTCCATATTCAAATTTCGTCTGACATCGTTCGAAGGCTTCTTGCATCCTCAAGTCCCAATGATCTGTAGTCTCGCCTTCCTAGTCGGAACCCGCCATTTCATAATCTACCGTGTCTGATCCCGACATTTCATAATATTCCGTGTCGTATCCGAACATTTCTGCATCTACTTCATCCATTGTATCCGGGACTGTCTAACGTTCAGTTTCGTCATCGGCGTGAGTCGATTTCTTATATCGAAGCATGTTGTCCCGTCTCTTGAATTGTTTTAGACAAATTTCACATTCGAACATGTTGATATACTTTTTTTAGGAATGAGGAGGAGGAGTGAGTGAGCTTTTATAATCAGACCCCATCACCTCACTCATTTCCGTCCTCATTACCCCATCACGTACCTGATATGTCTCCAACCACCTTACATCCTCGTGAACCCCCTGCTGCCTCCAGCTGCCTCCTGCTGCTTTCCGCTCCCTCTGCTGCCTCCTGCTGCCTCCTGCTGCCTCCTGCTGCCTCCTGCTGCCTCCTGCTGCCTCCTCTGCCTCCTGCTCCTGCCTGCCTGTCCTCCTGCCTGCTGCCTGCTGCCTGCTGCCTCTGCTCATGTTACCTCCGCTGCCTCCTGCTGCCTCCTGCGCCTCTGCTGCATCATGCCTGCCTCCATGATGTCTACTGCCGCCTCATGCCGCCTCCTGCCGCCTCCTGCCGCCTCCTGCTGCCTCCTGCTGCCTCCTGATGCCTCCTGCTGCCTCCTGCTGCCTCATGTTACCTCCTGCTGCCTCCTGCTGCCTCCTGCTGCATCCTGCTGCCTCATGATGTCTACTGCCGCCTCATGCCGCCTCATGCCGCCTCCTGCCGCCTCCTGCCGCCTCCTGCTGCCTCCTACTGCCTCCTGATGCCTCCTGCTGCCTCCTGCTGCCTCCTGCTGCCTCCTGCTGCCTCCTGCTGCATCCTGCTGCCTCATGATGTCTACTGCCGCCTCATGCCGCCTCCTGCCGCCTCCTGCCGCCTCCTGCTGCCTCCTGCTGCCTCCTGCTGCCTCCTGATGCCTCCTGCTGCCTCCTGCTGTCTCATACAGCCTCCTGCTGCCTCCTGCTGCCTCCTGCTGCCTCATGCTGCCTCCTGATGCCTCAAGTTCAGGAAGTTATTTTAATGCCACAGGTGTTCCCAAGCCCAACACGGCATCCGCATGGGCCCATATGGTACACTTATGGGTTCTTGCGATCCCGTGGTCAAAACATGTGATTAAGCCCGTAAACAGCCGGAGTAGTATATAGTGATACGAGTTTTAAAATGTATCGTTTATAAACATAGTTCAAAAAGGTGCCTACCCCCCCCCCCCCCTACACCCCCACACTTCTCAAGAATACAAAATATCTAAAAAAAGTACAATGTCGTCGACTGTGGTACATTAATAACCCATTGTGATAAAAAGAAGAGTTGTACCACATCATAGTGACGTCTCATACGAGATGGTGATGCGAGATGTCACCACCTCTGAAAACATGTTAGAGATAAGTCTCCTTAGGTTATACTCGGTATATATCATCATCACACAATGGTTCGAGTTAAGAATAATTATGCGTGGTTGAAGACAGGTTGTCACGAGAGATGTCATCGTACCAGTATTTACAAGTATTGCAAGCATCACCGGGCATGGATGCGAAGAGGTTCCGTTTCACATCGCCCATGTTGGCATTGCGGAGTAGGGACCAGATCCGAGTTACTGTTATGTCTCCATGCGGTGGCAATCGCGCTACACACCAACTGGTTAGCAAGGTAGTACGTGCTCGCAAGTATTATCGTTTAGTAATAATTCAAATCGGAAAGTCAGTTAGAAAGATCGAACCGATCTGATTTGTAATTTTTCCTCTTGATAAACTTAACATGCGTCACGTCAGAAAGTAAAATCCCAAGCAGACGGCAATGTTCCAATTACACGGGTTATGAACATATGTGTATTTATAGCCGAGTGTATTTCGAGGCTACGTGTATACTATATTGTCTACATGATATCTTCCGGGTTGGTTCGGTTAACGATATGTATGGTGGTCAGTGGGTGACGTAACCACTGTGGTGTACTTGTAAATGGGAATCTTACCCGAAAGTTTTATGCTTCGTAAGGTGGTGCCGACGGCACAGCTGGACTGTATGGTGGCGGGATCTCCCCCTTCGTTAAACACGCGAACAAGCATATCACGTTCCGAGGCGGGCGATGAGATTCCTTCTCTCGTTGGCCCTCCCCTCCATGACGAGTTTATTTACGTCTTCGTCCGCAATAATTTGTTGGACCGGATCGCGCCCTTTAACTCCTGGTACATCTCTTCGACGATCAGTTTGAACTCGCTATCTGATATATCGTTGTCGGCTATCGCTTTCGACACGATAACGTCGATACTGTTTTTCTTCAACCTCGCGAAAACTGCTATTCGGTCGTGCTTTCGACTCTTGGCCTTGAGATTGCGGGCCACGAGTCTGCTCGCCATGCAAAGCAGGACTGCCCCTGCATCGACCACACTCCAGGCCACCGTGATCGGCGCGGCGTCGATTGTTGACAATAAAGACACACTCCTCATCCCGCTCACAACGGAAGTTGAGGCTAGCGCGGTGTTCACTCCCTCGACGACATTGATTGACCGCCTATATTTGTCTGCATGACCCGTCCGCGTCTCTCCCTCATGTCGAATGATCTGTTGTATCTCGATGATCCTGTTCATCCTAGAAGATACCGGGTCACCCGTCCCGGACGGCAGCTCAGGATATAGATTTTCGGCATTCGTCATAAATCAAGTTCTATTAACAGTGTAACTACAGTATCTGAACTCGATTGGTAAGCAACTTTTGTTACAAAGTTAATAACACTACCGGCGGAAACTTTAATTGGAGTGTCATAACCGAATATCGTAAGCCCTGACCTCTGCCCCGGGTGCCTGGTGATGCCAGACTTCTGCTCTACCCCGTTCACGACGACATTCGCAGAACCGTCCCGGATGCTGCCATGGTGTATCGCGTATATCTGTTGCTCGCGGTGGAGCAGAATGAATATTCGTAGGACCCCGCGCACAATGCACCCCGCTCCTCGGCCCAAACAGTTATGACGGGCTTTGGAGCTTGCGATCGCTGCACATGCACAATCGCCGTAGCCTGCGCTACGCTACTCACCAGCCTCTCATTGCCTCCACAACGTTGCTGCCCGCATCTGCAGGTGGAACGTCCTATTCTGCGCTTTCGCTGGTACTGCCTGGACTGTAATATAATATATATTTATGAAATAAATATTTTATGTTTAATCCTTAATCGGTTATTTCTGTTTCATCTCGGGGTTTGGGACGTCTAAGGTCAGTGTCTCGCCATAGAAACAGTCGCTGGCGTGCACGACCTTAAGGAGAGTACTGGGGGCACCATCTAACATGTTGTACGATGCATTCAGTTGATCCAGGTGAACCCTGAGCGTTTTCGTGAAGGCGTAGTTCACTGGGATGTCGCTGACGTGCTCACCTGTCTTAAACAATCCCTTATTGTCAGAAGGGTATGTTGTTGTAAATCTGAGCTGTAAGGCCAACGTCTGGGTGATCCTTACCAGGTTGGCAGGCTCGACGGTCAAGGTGGCGAGTCCGGTGGCTTTCGAGATTGCGAGGCTGGCTCGACCATCAAGCTCCGACGCGACACAAGCTTGGAGCGCTCTCAAACTCCAAAGACCTGGTGGTAATTGAAGCGTGCCAGCCTCCCTTTGAACATTGGTGAGCGTAGCAAACATTATAATTTATTTTTTTATATCCATGGATACCAAGACGTTTGGCTTTAATTTTGATGCGAAGTATAATCCCGGCGTGTATAAGTCGCAAAGGCGGGCGCTCCCCAGCTGGTGCACCCCACTATCAAAGTTCGCAGCTCAACAGTTGTCCAGGCTGGTACAGCAGTGACAACAGCTGGGACAGGCTTTCGAACCAACATCCCCGACATCTTTGAAAATATAGACTGCCCAAGATTACTACCATGGACGCCGTGAACGGGTGGAAAGCAACGCCGATGCAGTTTTGGCAGAAACAGCACAACAGCCGGATGCGGGGTTTCTCATGACCACCTGACCGCGGAGGATCCCTTCTTAATAACCGTTTACGACTTTCACGTGTACTACATTATTAGGAGGATTCCCAAAGAACAGAACATTCTCTGCCGCAGGACGACGGGTGAAATCCAATTTTCAACGCTTACGACCGTAGGGCGTTTGAAAGGCTTCGTAATGAATGTTGGGTCTCAAAAGATACGGACTGGCGACAGAAAGCATTTCCGAGCAGCATTGGCCTCGGGGACGTTCTCATTCGGGGTCACGAAATTTGGACGCAGACGGATTTTAGGCACGATCACTCCGGCGATCACATCGTCAATCGAAACGCCGGGAATTTGGACCTGTAACGATGACCTTCGGGCAAGAAGTGTCTGGTGGCCGGCACTGCGGTGTCTCATCCTGCGATTGGCTACCTCCAAAACGATCTCACGTTGATTACATACAGCATGCTGCTGGGGTCCAGTACGCTTGGAGTACATTTATGTTAGATAAGGGTCTGGGGTTTACGCATGCCGGGGTTTCTCGCCTTAACGACTCAATTCGCACATACGTCTTGGCCAACCGCGGTGCACAGGCGCAATCGCGCAGTACTATACTGGAATCAGGAACGGCGTTCGATGCCCAAAAACAGTTCTTGGCAAATTTCGAGGACGCCATCTCATCGTCAGGTAGACATCCCGGCAGTACACTATGTATTTGGAATAGGTCTGTACATGACGCCGAGCATAAAAGCGAACGTGAACGCGGATATCATCAAGCGCACCGCCGTGCTGGCACATGGAACCGATTTGATTTCATAAAACCGCAAGCATCCGCAACACTATAAAGTGCTGTCACAGCCCAAAGTGCCACAGCAAGTTTCGCCGTTGTTCCAACTGATGCCCACGAGGCTGACAATTAGGGCTCGTCGTCGCCCTCGTGGCGATCGGACTATTCGCTCTTTGGTTTTGACCTAAGCCACTCTCGGGCGGCGAATAGTAGGAGACCGGTGATCGCGACAATTAAAGCCCAAGCATTCTCGGCAAGTCATCCGGGCGTTTTTGATAATATAGCTAGCAAGAAGGAGACGAGACCACCTATCAGCCCAGGCAGGGCGGCAGCCTCTTTTACGGCTAATTTAGCCAGGAGACTGGCAAGGGCTTTTAATTGTTTTTTTACCCACTTTTTGGCTCCGCCGGCTGGCGCGAGTGCTGGCGCGGGTGCTGGCGCGGGTGCTGGTGCGGGTGCTGGCGCGGGTGCTGGCGCGGGTGCTGGCCCGGGTGCTGGCGCGGGTGCTAGCGCGGGTGCTGGCGCTGGTGCTGGCGCTGGTGCTGGCGCGGGCGCATCCTCTGCACCGCCTCCCGTGACAGCTAGAACTCATGTCGATATAGTCATGCCGAGCGCTGTGCGGATGCTTACCATTGTGACGCCTTGCTCTCTGAACAGAGTTCGAAGACGCTCACCGAGTGTCGCGGATCCGATTTACTTGGGTGCGGAGCGCCTCACGGTTAGCCGAGGCAGCCTCAAAGCGAGCTTCTCTTTCATCCTGCAACGACCGCAGGCGTTCATTGATCCGCTCGATAGCATCGCTATCGTCATGGGCTTCTTCCAGTTTTCTTTTTTTCTAGAGCGATATGTTCATCCAGCGTCGTGAGCTTGGAGAGGTTAAGGACCAGTTCGCCCCGGATTGTTTGCATAGCCTTATCGAGTCCCCGGATTTCGCGAAGGTTTAACGGTTGGTCATCCATCGAGTATTTGGTCTATCTCACTTTCGCTGAACCTGATCCCCATTGTGCGAATAACGTCGGTGGCTACACGCGGAACCTCGCTGAGCTCGGCCGTTTCTCTTTCGTAGGCCGTCTTCGCCATCGTTTCGTCGGTGTACTGGAGGGCTTTTACCATTTTTTGAGACAGCTGCGACCGATCCTTGATCACTCCAAGAGCTCGAGCGAGGAGTATTCCATATCGGTTCACGGAAGAGTCGCTGAGGAACCAGCCCTGGTCGTTCTTGAACGTTAACAACTTCCAGTTCTTGCCCTATTTTACCGACAGGTCTTCTATTTTAGTGCTGCGGAACTCCAACGTGGCATTGATGCCTTTAGACACCTCAATCTCCCACCGTTTCCGTTTTCCCGGGAGTCTCCAGATAATCCTTTGCGATTCCCGCAGAAATCTCGGTACCGCCCGCCCATGCCGGAGTCTCGTGTGGGGCCTCCCACATATCGTCAACATCGCCCGCAGCTGAAGTTCCTGGCAGCTCTAAGAATGTCGTTACGTCATCATCAAGGTAATCGTCACGGGCACACGTATTGCGATCGAATTCATTCATGTTAATGTCGTGACCAGCCATCGTTAACGATTTCTGTTCCGATGTATTGAACAGAAAATCAGAAGGCTTCAATAGTATTGTTCGAAGATGTCTTCAAGTCAATACGGGCGCAAACTCGATCCATACCACAGACTGCGGGAGCACCTCGGGGCAATAGGCGTGAGACAAAGCGTGGTCATTACAGACAACCCATCGACGATTGATCAGAACCAGCAGCTCTTCCCCAACCTCGGAGCTAACGACGTCATTGTGCCGGGGACTGTTCGCCTCGCTTTCATTATCTCGCTGACGTCGACAGACGCGGACCGAACCGTCGTTCAGAACCCGGGCCACGCCATCGTCAAGAAGACCACAATAACAATTTCTGGTAATGAGGTGAAGTCGATCGACCATAGCGACGTCTACCATTGCTACCAAGACCTGTGTAAGACAGCTCAAGAGTATTGACACCACCCGAAATCGGAACGTAACCAGACGCGAGCGTCAACGCGATCTATGCCTCTTACGGCAACCGCTTCTACATCCCAATCGACTTTGAGCTGCTGGAGAGCCACATGCCATACTATCAGAGCGCTTTTGCGGACCGCCTCGAATACGAACTAACGTTCAACGACTACGGCCGGGTTCTCATAGCCACTGACATGGCATCGACGTATTCGATCGACAATGTTTCGCTAGAGTATGACATGGTCACAATGCTTGACCTCTCGCGATTGATTAGAACCCAGTACGCCGGGCGCGTTGCCATACTTTATGACCGAGTTCTTCGCTATCGCAAGATGACGAAAGACAAAAACGATACATTGTGGAATATTAATAGCAACGTCCCCGCCCGCTCGATGAAAGGCATACTGATGCTGTTCGAAGAGGCCCGGATCGCGCTCGGTGCTAGAACAACTGAACAATGTTATAACCCAAAAATCACAAAGGTCGAGGTGACGATCGAGGGAGTCCCCAATCAGCTATACAGCCAGGGCCTTCGCACGCACCAACAGTGGGACGAAGCCAAAAAGCAGTTTACTGCAGGCTCTAAGCGCGCCCCAGAGGTTGCCGCGGTGGCCAAAGACCTGCAACTCTCTGACGTTTCTCTCGCAGAGTTCCTGACTTCCAAGTACGCGCTATGGCTAGACATGCGAACAGACGACGACGACCAACTGCAAGGTAGTTGACGTCGAGTGGAGAACGCGAGCGAGGCTGTGACGATCCAGATAGCCAAAGAGGCGGACGGAGCTGGCGCATTGAACGTGTACCTATATATACTCACAGATGCGCAACTCAACATCGAAGATGGTCGATTCTTCTCAGCTTTATACTAATCATCTACCGAAGGACACCCACTCTGCCATAATAGGCGGGCAGACTGGATGCAGAAAAACTGTCTTCATCCTGGACTTGCTCGAGGGGCCCTATCACGATGCCTTTCTACGTCGTTGACCCCGGCGTTGACCTTTTCTACCAACTAGTTCAGGGCGAGCCCGCCCTGTACGTGATTGACGACTGCTCAGCCAAGGCGGCGATGACAAAAAGAAGGACATACTCTCCGAGCTCGCATGTTCGGGCCGGCATGCGGAGCAAAGCGTATGGATCTCCACTCAGAAGTACAACGCCGTCCTCAAGGATCTGCTCGAGCAAATGAAATTGGTCGCCCTTTTTCACTGCAAGGACCGAGACTCATTCGATGACTACCTTCGAGAGAACGACGTTATCCCAACGCGCGAGGAGCGGCTGGAGGTTCGACAGATGCTTTCAGAAACTAAGCACGCCAAGCTTCTGTTAAAGACTGATCAACCAATTGATTACAAATTGCTAAGCGCAGCTTAGACTATGCTTAACAATCGTTAACAACAGCTGAACAATTGTTAACAAATGCTGACAATTGTTAACAAATGCTGAACAATTGTTAACAACTGCTAAACACTGTGAGAATCAATGTGTTGCTCCGCTGCAAGCTTTGCTGCGAGCATCACGGTGATCATACGTTTCGGGTGGTGGTGAACTTGAAAATATGTTAGACTTATTAGGAGAGTCAGAATAGCACTGCTTACTATCAAGCGTACACTGAACTGCGACGAACTTCTCGATCAGCTAATGGAAGAGACAGTCGTGCCGAAATTCGTCACGGCTGCCGACACGGCTGGAACCGATCCAGAATCAATCGAGATTGGTCGACGAGATTGGCCGCTGCTGAACTACCTTTCGCGACAACCAGCTGCGGTTCCTTCAAAACTTGCGGTTCCGAAACAGATTGCGTCCTATTTAAACACTGCTCGCGACCCCTTTCATATGCAGCAACTTTATTGTTATAAACAATGGCTGATTACGATGGTAAAATAATAGTGAATGCCGTTTATCACGCCGTGGTAATATCGAGCCTAGGTATCGGGTTTGCTCGATTATCAAAGATGATTTTCGGAGGGCCCTCCCCTAAGTTGGACATGACTGCGAGAAACGTATGTCTCGTGACCTTAGACGTGGCGGCCGCAGTTGGGACCCGAGATTATCTAGCTAAAGCCGGAATTCTACCGGCTAATATATGGAAGGAACAAATTAAGTAATGGCTGCGATTGTAATGTTCGTAGGTGGTGCGGTGGTGAATGCATTGGCATTCAGCGGTAGCAACTTTCTATTCTCGAGACTGCGAAGCTCGGGCATAGATGAAGAGCGCAAGCGTCACGATTTAGCTGTAGAACAACTCCAGAGCGCACACGCAGCATCGCCCGCCTGGACTGGATGAACGAGGATCTTCGCCGCGGGAATCACCTTTGCCTTGCAATCTTTCCGGAGCGTTGACGCGGCCATCGAGTACGCGCGGGCATATCCGCAGAAAAACAAAAATGTCGCGCCGCTGGAACCTCAGCCCCGAGCCCCGAGCCCCAGCTTTCGGACTTCTACTCGCCGTCAGATGCCCAAAAATACCGCGAGATCACGTTCGTCGTCGTGAGAATGGTTGCAACAGTCTCGTCAGCTATATTATTGCAAAGCATTAAATCATTTCCCTTGCAATAACATTTTGAACATTTGTAATATATATATATATATATATAGAACGATGTTAGTTTACGAGTTTTATTTCGCTCTGCTTGGAGTAGGCTATTCGGCCCTTAAACACCGTTTAGCTGGCTCAAAGGCTCTGATCCGTTTGGCTAAAGATTCTCTCGAGACATGGAGCGAGGACGAAAACACGGTCGCCCTTTTCGCAAAGCGGATGGTAGATCCAGAAAATTCATCCAAGTTCCTTCAGAACTTAACCAGCAGCTGCCGCTGCAGCGAAACTTCCCCCCCCCCCTTCCTATTGCTGTTCCAACAAAGGAAGATCTGGTGTTCGAACAACAGGAAGAGAATCACTTGCAGGTTTAGTATTGATGACTCAATTACCGGACGATCTGGCAAAAGCATGCTCGATAGCAAACTATCAGTTCGCCTAGCGCGTAAGCTTAACGTTCGCCTAGCGAACATATACTACAGCCACCGCGGCTGTTGGAAGGGACTCGCAGCCATCAAGAACATCGCCGCAGCGGCCAACGTTTCTGAAAACGCTGCCAAGGAATGGCTCAAGAAGCAGGTAATCTGGCAGATATATTTGTCCGCGCCGCGCAGTATTCCACGCCCGAAATTCGACGTGCAAGTTCCGGATGAAGCTGTTCGGGCACCAATATACCAAAGAGCTTGTTAACCCTCATATGCGATCTACTGAGTGAGTGACGAGGCTGCCAGCCGTGGTCTCTACACTGAATGGCGAGGTGACCAGATTGATCGATAAGAAGCCCGTGGATGCCATCAATGCGAAAACGGTGTCGCACAAGCCCTCTGTCGTCTCGCGCGGGTGGCCACAAAAGCTTCCATCGGATGTTGCCGCGCGGCTACCAGCGGGCTTATACGAAACATGTACGAAAATGGGAGATCGAACTAGACAATCAAGAAATTGAATGGAACATATTTTCAATAACGTACAAGAGTACAATCAGTACAAAACTTAGAGCATTTCAATACAAATATCTGATGAGAATAATACCAAACAATTCATTTCTGTTTAAATACAAACTAGCACAATTTTGGACTGATGTAAACCGGTTATTACAAACGAGTAGGCTAGATTATAATCTCAATTTAACATATGAATATATATCATTTTGTAACGCGAAAGTTGCTTGTAACAAGAAAATAATACTTATTAGTTTTATAAACCTTTTAGCAAAATATTTTGTTTTCAGATGCAAATATAGTGAATCACAACCAACATTGGAACACTTTAACAATTAAACAAACAATACAAATTGAAGAAACAATTGCCACTATGACAGATAAACTCGAACAATTTCAATTAAAATGGAATTACTTTATTCAGTAAGCAAACAACCTCTAATAATACTGCCTTTATCTTACTATATTATTATTATATCACTATACGTTACCATATAAGCGAATGTTGACCCTTCTCACCTTCCGATATAAATAAACCTCCTACCCCAATCCAATAATCCAATAGCCTGTATAGACCCTATAACAAAACAGAAACTCATTGTAACCTGCACAATTAAGGAATGTGACTATGCTCTGACACATTAGTATTTGTTTTTCTGTTTGTCAGATCGCGGTCTTTTTTATTTTTACGCATACATGTATGCTATGTTAACTATGTGTATGAGTGTACGTTATGTATTATATACATGTAACAAAGAGCATTAAAGATTAATAAAAAAAAAGTTTATCATAACATTAGTTACATACCTTACCCGAGTATTACAACACTGCAGCACTTTAACAGCAATGGTAATAATTGTAAATGTATATGTACATGGTTACAGACAAATAATCATGTGGTATATATCTTTGCAAAATGTACAAGAAATAAAACTGGGATACAAAGAGAGAGAAAATGTGAATAGTGAGAGAGGAGATTGGGAGAAAGAATGAAAGAGGCATTTTCCACGATGTACATATAGTATATAAATAATTCATCGACAGATATGTACTGCAGTTGATTGCAGTGTTCATTATTACCAGGTGGTAGAGGATGATGTTGGGAAATGAAAATAATCCGATAGAGCTTGCGTCCCAGACATCTACCAACGGTGTTACTCAAAATATTGTTTGTTTTAATATAATTCTCTACAGCTTTCAAAAATAACGGTATTGCATTCGTTGTTTCTTTCATGTATGCCATGCAAAATCATATTCGTAATACTACTACGGTGTTCGTCTTAGAGAGGTTCGGACAAGGTGCAAGTCAGTAGCCGATTTCATCAAAGTTGCAAAGTATACTTATCTAGCAAAGTATACATTGAGGGAGTAACCATTTATTTTTTCCGAAATGTATTATTTCATATAGAACTAACGACTGCATATATTTGATGATTAAAAGTATGCAGAACTAGTATACTGAATTTATTGCATTATCACCGCCAAAATGGCTAGTATGCCCCGGCTGTGTCTTGGCTTGATACATGTACACATGGACCCTCCACTATAGGAGAACATGTGACCGGTGTCAATGCTCAAGATATTGCATGTTGACTGGATAACCAGTTTGCCATTCCGGTATTTGCTATGAAGATACCTTCCAACATATCGATGACTTACATTGGCAGACATTCATAGCATTATATGCATGTTCCTTTGGGTCACTTTACTTCTCATATGCACGAGGCAAACGAGTTCTAGTAGATACTTTTATTTAGTCAGATGTGTAGGGTAAGTATAAACTAATCGTTAGATCGTAGTCATACTCATAGTGGTCGGTGTTATTATCCTGTTGGTGTTGGAAGTGCTTTGGTTGCAGCTCAAACCGTACGTACGTATACTAGAGAATGATACAGTGGACATGTGGAGAATTGTGGAAATGTTTTTGCAGGAATTACAAGGATATAATAACTAACATTCAGTGAGGCTCTTGCCAACTCCCGTTAGGTTCAATAAATGTATCATCACTGAGCAAGTCACTGTCCAAAGGGTGCCAGTTGTATTTGATGCTGACCTTGCAGCAAGAAAAGGGTAAATCTCCAGCTGAACTTGAGAGGTATCCCAAGGTGAAGCAGTAGTTGTACTGGACTGTACGTCCATGATCCGGCATATCGCTAATCTTTCATCCTTTGGAACATTTCGAAACTGAACCTGGCGAGACACTAGTATTGTCGTTGATCCGGATGCCAAGTACTGTAAATTGAATTAGGTATCACCAAATAGTAATAGCAAACGTGCCAGCCAGTGACTGGAGAAATAGAGAATAGTAGGTTAGTGCCGTGAATGCGAAAACAATATCTGGCGCGGCTTAGGAAACGGGATGGGCGAGGCTCTGCCGAGCACATCCCGTTGCCGTGCAGCGCCAAATATTTTCCCATTTACGGCACTAACCTACTATTATATTTATCCCGTGAACACCTACAGATAGCTTTCAAATTCAATAAAAATAACCCCAGCCACCGCACAAATTCATACACAGTGATTAGATCGTATTGATAGGATATCAAAAATGTTTCCCGACACCGTGTTTCACGGCAATTACCCACTGTGTTGACGGGATAATAGATGATTAAGAAGTTCAGCAGAATGTATAGGCTTAGAACGACCAGTGGCGAAATTACCACAGCATGCATGTAGTAATGCATTGGCATGAGAGATAGTAGAGAAGCCAAATTAATGAACATTTTTTTACGATAGATGTGTGAATTTAAACATGCAAATCTGAGAAATACAGGGTTATTTGCTCCAACTCTAATTAATTCAGTTTTGAATGAAGTTTAGGAAACTTCATTCATTTGTGGATAAAACATGTTAAACATTTGATCACACCAATTTAAAAAGTATGTCAATGATGCTTCAACATCAAACACACATGCTACCCACATCAAGATAATCAAACATCTGTACTGCCTTGCATACAACCGGGATTTTTATAGCGACGTGGTAGGCATGCGGCCCGGGTTCGACCCCAGCTGCCGACAAACTATTTGTACTTTATGACGCTTTCGCCTCATACTACAATGGTGCCAATGATACATGATAGAGCCAATGAGCATATCTCGTATGAAATCTTCCATACAGTTTGAACTTTGAAGTCTATAAAATACCATGAAGTGTATATTTCGATATATTAGCTACACATTCCCATTTGTAGGAAGGATGAGTGTAGTAGTATGGCCATAGTAAGATTACTCGAACATGTGTACTGCCTTGCTGTACAAGCAGACTTGTATAGCGACGTGGTAGATTGTTCGCCTTACACACAGGCGGCCTGGGTTCGACCCCAGCTGTCGTTAACATATGTTTCACTTTACAACACATTCCCCTCCTACTAGTATACTAGCCAGATGCTGAACCCAGGAATGTCGAGTACCGCATGGTCTTAAGTTGGAAATGTAATATATAGGTTCAAATGTCTCAGAAACTGCCGGAAGCCACCTGCATATTTGTAGCATTTTTCGTAATTGACCTAATCAACATATTATGTAGGTCAAATTACAAAATCAGGAACAAATCCCTTAAAGGTACATGCCCAATCAGTTTGCACAAAATCTTCTGTATATCAGACATTTTCTAGCAAAATAAACATTAATTCACCATTACCTCACGTATTGATTGGCATAATTATACATTTTATATCCGACTTAAATTTCCACACTGATATCAGGGGCGATAACCGTCTTTCCTTAAAATATTAGCGGACATAACTGTTTATTATCTGTATTTATTTTTTGATGTGCAATGATCATACATTATAATATGTCGAAAATATTATTTGTTCACGTGATGCATTTAATTAGTATCAATAATGAAAAAATATATCATGCCTCTTTTGCATATGAAAATAGCCTGATACCACGGCTAGTCACTATCAGTAAAATAATTCTTTATAAATGATTACATATGTATAGCGGGCACTCGTAAGTTTTAGAACTGGTTGAGTAGTGACACAATTACACACTTAATTAATTCCTGTAAAGAACACGTTGTGCCTATTGCGTGGGCATGTACCTTTAATAAGTCGCATAGAGACTTCGTTTTGATGTATATACCCATGTTTTCGATACCAAGGACTGTATCTAACATGATTTGAGTGGCGTAATCCCATTCAGTGACGGCGAATCCAATAATGCGGTCATATATGAGATAAAAATGCGTCTTAAAATCATCATAATTTGACGATTCCTGTGCACATGATCAGAAGCATACAATTTCAGTCACATATAGCTATTCCGACGGCATTAAATCAATATGGCCACCGTTAAAATCAGTTATGTAAGTTGATTTAAAGGCCAGTCTATAGGCTAGCATGCTAAATAGGTCAGCTCACACAATGAAGAATAGTTCCCTTAATCTAGTCAACCACAAACTTCGTTTTGGTATCTACACCCATGTTTACGATAACAGTAAATATATCTAACAAAACTACAGTGGCGTAATCCCATTCAATGCCAGTAAATCCAATATTGCTGCCGTATATTAGCAAATGTGTCGTAAAAACGTTTTAATTTCTCAAAACGTCTACTTTTATTACTAGTATGTCTGTACATATGCTATCATAAGCATGTAAAATAGTGTCACTCAATTGCATTAAAACTAATATTGCTGCCGTAAAAAATAGTTATAAATTGATGTATAGGCCAGCCATATAGGCTAGCATATTAATTAGGTCAAATCACAAAATAAGAATAGCTCGCTTAATAAGTCACCTAGTCACTTTGTTTGGTTTCTACACCCCATGTGTACGATACCAATGAATACATCTAACCCACTTTATTTACCATGAATTCATTCAATGGCGCTGAATCAAATATGGCCACCTTACTATAGAATATGATATATGGGATCGCCATCAGGTTGCAACCATATTATTTAGGTTGTCTGTAACGAAGTATGGAAAATATCACACATTGGCAGACATATAGACACACACATTCCCACTACACTAAGTTCCTTATGGTCGACCTAAAATTGCTATGACACTTATTATCCAGGCAAAATACCAATTCAACATCGTTTAAGTAATGTACAAAAACGATGTCCACTCGAGTCAACGACGGAAAAAACACCACACACTATATACGGCCGCTGTTAACTACTTTTGTATCGCCCAATCACATGGACACGATTAACATTGCACAATATAAATGTAGAACATGAACTAATTGAAACGGAAACCCACGAAACACATAAGTTGAAAGTTGAAAAGTGAACCAACAGAGTTGTGGCTATATTGGCCACTATTAATAGCAGGATGTTAAGCACAGAATACAATAGCATAAAAACGACAATGCCTGTGATAAAGACCTATGCAGAGGTACATGCTAAACTTCATCATATGACTTTTAATATTTGTTTATAATTATTTTGTCCATGAAACACACTTATATTTTCTCGTGGAACACATTCCTCGAGCTCAGCAACATGGCCACACACCACTGTATAACTTTCGGAAACATATATGCACATATTGAACATTCACATATGTTGTCTAGGTAGCGCTTTCTGTAGTCATACATGTACATACACGTGTAATTTGATTATAAAACACCATTATGTTGGCTACAACATACATTACTCTGTCCATGAAGCGTCTTCATTTTCTCATACAACATATGTTCACGTCTATGATGCTCATCATATGGCAGTCTAAGGCATTATGTCATTTCGAAACGTAAGCATATGACAACGCAACACTGCGCGTTGATATATGTTGAAATAAATGTATATGACCACACAATGAGCAAGTTGGTCATTTAATACATACATTTTGATATACTAGTTGGCATAGGTAATGCAATTACATGTTTGACCACACAGCACATGTCTCAACCTATGAAGTATATACATATTGCGTTAGTACCTGTTCGCTGATGCAGCTGCATGCGTAATGCAATTGTTTTAAATCTTGCAATCATATATCACCACACAAAAATTATGCTAGGCCTACATGTTACCGTATAACGTTGTACTGCATTTTTCAGCTCATGACATATTGTTTCTGGATTCTGAGATTATATACATATAACATATTTTGTTGTCACTAAGTCATGTTTATATGACTATACCACATAGTTTTCAGTCGCTGACACACATTCTTGTGACCACTAAGCATGTTAATTCGTCGATACATTAAAGCACATATATCGTTCCTTGATCAATGGAATCATATATATGACCAAGTATCTCATAGTATTGTCAGATTATTGCATCGCCATGACAGGACAACATGTTTCATTGTCGATTAAAACCTTAATATAGCGATATATACGTCTATTTAACGCATTTTTGTTATAGCATTACATGTCCTTGATGTCTGAATCGCATACTGTATGGCGATATGACAGTTGTTCATCGAGACGAAACACGCTGCATGTCATAATTTATGGAAATGTTTCCGTCACAAATATGCATTGCCTGACTTTAATTATTATTATTATAAAATTATGACGATTTTAAGACAAATTTGCTCATATATATGGCGTCCATATTGGGACTGGGATTACGTCACTGAAATTCTGTTAGATACATTCGTTGGTATCAAAAACGTGAGTGTATACCCAAAAGCAAAGTTTCTATGTGACTGATTAAGGAAGCTAATCCTTATTTTGTGATTTGACCTAATTCATTAAATTATGAAAAAATGCTACACATATGTAAATGGGCATCCGACAGTCATCGGACAGGTCATTTTGACATATATACAATGTATTACATTTCCAACTTAAAACATTGCGGTACTCAACATTCCCATGTTCACTATTAAACATATATGGCTGGCTATAGGACTATAGTGTACCTTACCATACACAATGTAATACATTTCATAATGACACTATTCGTATTGTAACTATATTTCACATGAGTCACTTTTTGTTTTGACGATGACATGATGGCTCTGGTGTCATGGCCTCTATAGTAAGCAGGTTAAATACATGTTTGTTTGTAAACTTGTTGCCAAAAGCTACACCAAATACTGCACTATATATAACTTTGCACATAACAATATAATATTGCATCCCAGCAAGGCTAACAATAGATAGTCTGAAGAAATAATGTCGACCAAGGAGATAGCCAAGGTTTTGTTATTTTCCTAGGGTTAACAATATGCTCCTGCTTGGATTTACCATTGAGTGCATTATATTGAACACACCGACAAACAAGAATACACATTGTACAAATCGTACTTCTGGACTAAACAGTGTTTGGTGACATTTCTGCAGACCGGATGCACCAAACGCTCACCACTGCTCTTTCATTACTTAATAAGCGTTTGTGATTGCAATGTACGTGCATTCATGAGACATTCACAAGAGAAAATTGGAATTGATATGTGGTCTATAATAATGGATGTCGCACTGATTCTATTGAAAAAATCTGCATCGGAATAAGATTTGTGTTTTTCCAGTCTCAGGACATCATCCAAATGCTTACTAGTATATGATGTTCTCGTATTGTACAGTGTGTCTCATAATATGAACATACCATGTTATAATACATGTATTGGTTTGTTTCCCCGATATATAACAATTACAAATTATATATGATGCCTGAACCTAGTAAATGTTTGTCTTTATAGAATGTGTTTCAGATGTTGTCAATTTTGTGTGACGATGACAGCGCTTCGTTTTTTTTTAAATTCCTATCATGTCTATGAATAGCAATTATCAGTTCATCTACATGTATCTATCAAATGTTTCAAATTACATTGTCTACAAACCTACATCAAATACTATAGAAGAACTTAATGTGGCTATCAACAGAGATTTCCAAGAAACTATACACTATAAATGTCACCAGTTTGACAATGATATCAATTTCGGACTGCGGACACGCATGCCAAGAGGGCCGGCGATTATAACACATATTGTGTGTGTTCTCAAATCATGGCCAGACACTTATTGACTTAGATGCCTGGTAACTGGTTCCTTTAATCTTAACACTTTTCATGTAGTGAATAAACCCCATCATCCGCCCTCGTGAATCAAACAATGTGTTGCGTTACAACCATATACATTTTATTATAGTTGACTCTGGCGGCAATATTGTATTTATAAGGAGCTGGATCTCAAACAACATTTCAATTCGTTTCCAATTAGTCGGTAAACAGTGAATTTGTGGAAAATGACACCTCATTGAATCTTTTGATTAAGCCTGTATCAAATTAAGATTGCGTTAGAATTTCACGTGGTTTATATGGCGGCCATCTTGAATTTTATCTTTGATAATGATAATCAATAAAACATTTATAATAACGACATTATTGTCATTGAAATAGTATGCTATATTGAAATAATATGGGCATTTTTTATTTGCTGACTACCGTTTGGCGGCCATTTTAAAAATGGCCGCCAAATGTTCTTGCCCAGTTTTCGGTTGCACCTAGTTTCAGTTTCACTCAGTTGCACATAGTTTAAGTTTTAAAGGTACATGCCCACGCAGTAGGCACGAAATGTTCTTTATAGGAATTAAATAAGTGTATAATTATGTCACTATTCCACCACTTCTAAAAATTACGAGTGCCCGCTATACAAATATAATCATTTATTAATTATCAATTAACTGTCAGCGACGTGCGGCGGTAACAGTCTATTTTGATAATGTGCGGGGACGACGACTTTCACATCACGGCTTGCGGTGCGCATGCGCAGTATACTACGCGCGCCAGTAGGCTTCCCAATATGTAAACAAGAATATCAACATGTCGAAACGTCCAGGACGGAAATTGTATGAAACGGCGTCGGCCAGAAAAAAGGCGGAATGTCTGAGGGACAGGCAGTACAGAGAGAGAGTGGTTAACATTGGCGACCAGATCACCAAATGGAAAGAGTTACGTGGAGATTTCGATTTGGACTCGAACAGAGATTTTTCTTCTCAAATTCCGATACTTCACTGCGCATGTCAAAGATGTGATATCATTACGCAAACACGTCTTATTTGGAATTAATAAATCACTGAACTACTTTCGGCAAGGGAGATAATCAATATCACGCGAACTATTTTCATACGAGCCAAGCGGATTGTTCTGTTTATGATTAGTATATATAGTTTTAAGCTATCTCTTGTGATATATAATGATACATTACTTTGTTATGTTATGGGTACTAATACATGTTGTTTCAATAGCGTATCTCTGAAACGGTATGGTTGTAGATGGAGTTGTAAATAATTTAATAATTATTACGTTCAAATGGTGGCGTAATACTGATAGCACTTCTGTATAACTGTGATTGTCATAAATGGCGCAACAGTCGTGAGGTTAAGGTCGCCGACTTCAATGATTTAATTCGTAGAAATCCGTAGAAATCCGTACGCGGACGAATAAAAAAAATATTTTGTTATAAATATCACATACAGCGAAACAGCGGTAGCATCTACTGTTTTAATAATATGCATACATATTGTAATTAATGTTTAATAGTGATATACTTATGAATAATATACGATACTATGGTTTATACTCCAGCACTATGTTTTTAGGCTGTGTGATTTGCCTCAATATAAACTGGATTAATTAATACTTATATTCATGCGCTTCATGACAACATCATTACATTTAAAATATACAAATATTACTTAAAGGGGTACCGATATGATACATTTTAATAATATAAATATTGAAAATACACATTACAATCGCTTACAACATAAGTTATTGATTGAAAATAGTCACTGCATCGTGACCTATTTGACCGCATTACCTATTGCGCGGCAACCTCATCAAACACCCTGTTTACATAGGTAACCGGGGATTTGGTGAGGTAGGCTCGCTAATACAATGTTTGCGTAATGGATTGGCCGTATCACGTGACGCGTATTGGTAAAAATAGCACGAGGTCTGAAAATACCCTTTCTGGTCGCGGCATATAAAATGCGATTTGACACCAATTAACATGCGCCGTAATTAAAAATAACTCGTTAGTGGGTAGACAAATGGCTCATATAAGGCATGACAGAACATGAAAAGTAGTAGTACAGTGTAACCTGCTCGTGGGCATGTACCTTTAAGTTTTAAGCATCCATCAGTAACTCAAATAAACAGTGAAAGTCTCTTAACTAGCAAATGGATACGGGTCTTTAGGCCAGGTCCAGTACTAATCACTACTCTACTCCACCCCCAAATGCAATTGTCGTTGTAACGTTAACCAGCTCGACTTAACACACGTCGGCGACCATCAACCCTATACAACAAAAACCTGGATTCATCATTGAAGAGTGTGTGTCTCCAGCTGCGTACAGGGAAGACGTCGGGTTTCGTATGTCCTATGGACGGAA
>CM055266.1:127851293-128031891 GCA_029237695.1 Conchocele bisecta
AATGTAATAAATTCAGCATAATAATTCTGCATACGTGTAATCATCAAATAAATATGCAGTCGTTAGTTCTATATGAAATAATGCATTTCGGGAAAATAAATGATTACTCCCTCAAAGTATACTTTGCTATATAAGTATACTTTGCAATTTTGATAAAATCGGCTACATGGATGCTCTGTATCGCTGAGTTTACAAAGTGTAATTTAGTGCTTATCAAAAATGTAAAATGGCGCCGATGCGCGTACACTGTCGATTATCGAAGAAGTCATTGAGCCGAACTAAACTCATGTGTAGACCCTAAGCAAAATACCCAAAAGGATACATCGGTCATATGCGACCAGTGTAGTCCCAGATCAGACTGCACCTTTGTGAAATCTGATCCGTACATTAACTGACGCTCCTGTATGTGACCAGACTGAGTGAAGTCACAGATCAGACTGCACATATGTGGAGTCTGATCAGAACCTAAACTGATACGTCGGAATTTAAACAAAGGGACACACGGTATATGTTACCAGTGAAGACACGGATATGGCTGCACATTTGTGCCAGTCAATCGGGTTCTCACTGATGATCAAATAGGGGTGAACACATGAGAATAGCTGTTCTATCCTAACAATGCACAGAAATGTGCCATAAATATATGCCGGTATAACTAGAAATCAGTAATGTGACAATTGATACAGAATATCAATATCTGGCCGGTGGCTGAACATAACATGTCGCAATTCTCATAAAATAGAGTAGAGTTATATAATACACAATCGAAGATGCACGCCATCATGTATGATAACTATATACAACATATATATGCAAAATGGGCGTTCTTATTTCACATATATAATATTATATAAACCTTAACGTAGCATGTGTTTTTCACTATTAAGATAAATTAATCACATAGCATATTATAGTTATATCATTCTTAACTTTCTACTTTCATCTAAGTAGGGTTTAATAAAATTGATGTATTTATGTTTTAAATTAACTAACACCACAGGAATAACATATATTAGGCGAAGAAGGTTGAGATCGGGAAAAAATAAGCCAAAGCTGAATTTTTCAGAAAAAGACCAAAATATCATTAGTAATAATATATCAAAACTCCCCATGAATCCCATTGGAGCTTAATCCAGGAATCAAGATGGCGTCCAAAATTGGCGCCAAAATGACAAAAATCATAACTAGTGCAAAATCAACTAAACCAATCAGGAAAAAAATGTGCCAAAGCTTACCGAATATAACTAACGAATCGTATTAATCCAAATTGTGAAATTTAATATAATCATAATGGCGTCCAAGATGGCCGCCAACATTTCTTAACTCTCTAAACTGAGCAAACATGTGTTTGGAATGACTATATTCAGATGTAATATTGGGGTTATTAGGAGACATTCCAACTATATAATATATTTAATACATATTTTATATATTATGTTATGTAAAATGGTATTCAAGATGGCCGCCAACTTGCGATAAATGTCGAAAATGACGTAAATTTGAAATAAAATATATAACATTTACCCTAATTATTATATTTAAATTTGTTATATTGTAACATCCCTTCGTTGCGTCTCCCTTCAAGAATACGGGGTAAACCATAGTTTCCTCTTCACGCAGGGGAATGGTAGCGGGCCCTCGTGAATAGGGGTAGGAAAATTGAACGACTATAGCTACTTGGAAATGAAAGAACGACAGTGGCGAATTCAGTATTAATATCTGATATTTTGATAAAACGTAAAACACAATATTATACAACTGTATGAGGGTGACAATTCATGGTAACAATACTTGTATCGGGGTGGTATACAGGACTATATACATCAACAGTTAGTATATATTCGTAGTACATGTAACATAGGCGACTGTGGGAGCAACTAGACACGATCAACTATTTTCTAAAGCGTACAAGCACGGACCTAGACGGGAATCGCGGAGCTATCATATATTTTGCTACTGAGTGGGGGAGTCACACAGCGGGAATCACGAAGTTGGGTTTGGGAATAATGTTGGGTGGGGGAGTTACACAGCGGGAATCACGAGGCTGGGGTTGGGACTAATGCTGTGTGTGGAAGTCACATAGCGGGAATCACGACGCTGGGGTTGGGACTAACGTTGGGTGGGGGAGTCGCACAGCGGGACTCAGGAAGCTTGGATGGGTACTAAATATGCTGGGAAGGTGGGATCCCACAGCTGGAATCACGAAGATGGGATTGGGTATAATGCTGGGTGGGGGAGTCACACAGCGGGAATCACGAAGCAGGGGTTGGGACTAATGCTGGGTGGGAGAGTCGCACAGCGGGAATCACTAAGGTGGGGTGGGAACTAAGCTGGGTGGGGGAGTCACACAGCGGGAATCACGAAGCTGGGTTTGGGACTAATGCTTGGTGGGGGAGTCACACAGCGGGGTTTGGGACTAATGCTTGGTGGGGGAGTCACACAGCAGGAATCAGGAACCTAGCATGGGGACTAATTATGCTGGGTGGGGGACGCACACAGCTGGAATCACGAAGCTATGGTGGGGAATCACATAAGGACACGAAGCAGGGTCGGGAATCGCACAGCAGGGGTTGAAAGGGAGGGGGCACGAAGCTATGGTGGCGAGTCACACATCTGGGGGGTCAGGAAGCTGGGTGGGGACTAATCTTTTTTTGGGGGGAGTCACACAGCTGGGTGGGAAATTACACAGCAGGTGTGCACACAGCAGGGGTGGGAGTCACACAGCCGTGGGTCACGAAACTGGGGTGGGAATCATGACACATAGCTGAATGGCGGGCATACAACAGCTAGGACGCATGACAATGGAATGGGGATCACCTAATAGGGGTGGGAGGGGGCACGAAGTTAGGGTGGGGCGTCACACAGCAGGGGGGTCATGAAGCTCAAATTGGGAATCGTATCGCAATGGGGAAAAAGTGGGTGGTGTAATGGGATATTGGCATTATTATGGTTCCAGCCAATATTAATAATCAATAATGCCAGAATGACGTTCAAATCATCACATCTCACGACTAACGGACCATTGGTAACATCGTCGGTGAATAATGTTTAAGGCGGGGGTGGGGGGTATATTTGGGCCTTGGGAGTTCTGAGACGCGAGTTGCGTCTCGAGTTGCGTCGCTCGGGAGAAAGTCGCCAACTGACAGATTTCACTCCTATTTATAGGTTTTGTCAGGCCGAGTTGGACAAGTTCCATGACTTACGGAACTTGTCCAACCTCCCGCATAGTGATTGGCTGGATTGTGATGACGGACAGTTCCGATCAGATACGAGCCAAAACAAGCACAGCCAGTAAACATGGCGGCTGCATTTAACACACACCGGAAATGCCAACAAACTATTGTGAATTATAACGAACTAAACAAGTTTCCTGCTATGTGAAGACGACAAAAATAAACTATTGACAAGTGTGAACATTCAGGCATGCATCTGAGATCGTGGTAAGTTGTGTGCACAAAATGACAGACGTGTTTTGTTGTCCAAAATGTGTGATAAATTCGAAGCGACGAATACGCAACACACAAGCGAGTATAGCAATGCTTCGCTGGCTGGGTCGCTTCAATATGGGTCATTGGAAGACATTTGAATTTAATACATTATTTACTTATTATATTATGCAAAATGATATTCAGCATGGCCATCAAATTTATATACGGCAAATAAATATACGGCAAATCAGCACAGGGAAATTAAAAACAAAACAAAAACTTTATTGATATTTATACTTCAAACATGAATCAAATTGGAAGACTTAGTTCCTTGCAACATTATCAAACACACTTATGTTTGTAACCAGCTAACTTAGCAAACTTATCAGTAACTTTTGAACAAATCACCAGTAGCATTATCGTCACGAAGCACCACATTGAAAGTATCGATCATAAGTACCATTGATCTATATCGGTAGCTTAACCCAAAAGTGATGGTACCTATAAATATATTAATTGTAAATAATTAATTTTCAAATCGATGTGTTTATGGACGATGGGCAGCATAATACTAAACCGTTCATACGTGAGGTGATAGCAGCAGCTATATTATATTATCAGTTGGTTGTTCAATTCGCGTGGATAAACATGATTGATCGATCGAGTTTGAAATCACCATTCAGTTTACAATACTGCACTCAGAATGACCATATTTACCAAAGCAACGATAATTTAACGTACATATACATATACATGCAATATTCACATTCTAATTTGTGCGATATTCCACTTTTTGACATCTGCAGGAACTGTTATACATATACATACCACCACCATATTATTCCCATGCATAATATTAATGTAACCATATCAAATGATCGACATGTGTATCCCTTGTCAAGAGCGATTATTGAATCGATTCAATTCATACTGGTATACATGCCGTATACATGTATCAGATGAAACATGTTTCAACTCGTTCTGGTATGCATACATATGACTAATGGCTTGAAGGTACACCGAAGAGAAAAGAAAACAAGTATAAACATTATGTAACCTTAAACTCGTGATTTTGAACCACTAGAATGCAACATAGATATATGATCAATTGTGTTTAATGTGCTGTCAGCAGCTATGGTCATTTTAGGCACCGATCAACTGGGGTAAATCCCGTATTTCATCTGTAAAGAGGAATCCCAAAATCAGAACTGAATATTTTCATCAAGACAATATATATTCAGCCCTGTACTTAGAATATCCGAACTTATGCCAGGTCAACAATGCATAAGAGTCACTTAGTCCCAGCGCCTAAACGTAATCGGAGTACACTAATCTTACTACACGTACACTTTGGGATAACCGGATTCAACACTCACGTACAAGAAAGCCAAATTGTAAGTGAGGGTCAAATCAAGGATATCACGATTCTGGTAAGGATGACCCGCACCACCCAGCCAACCGCCCAAAGCTTGTCAGTTAGTGTAAAACCTTTCCCACGCCCAGGAGACTCTTTAAACGTCGGTTGTCAACAGCATACTTCACGGGAATAAGACCTGGACAGTGTGTCACATATTTCCATATGCATGCAAGATCAGTCTTGCATGATTCTACAAAGTGTGTACTTATATTTCCGTGCAATCCATAACCATTACACATACTATATAACTTGCACCATTGTACACAATATATATCCCTGGTAACCACCTGAGAAAATTTCATGCGACTAACCTTTGATTAGTAACATATGTTATGTATAAATATAACTATGGTAAAAGGAAGATACTTCTGAAACAGTATACACAGTTTGTTACTGATTAATATATTATACAAATCAGCAAGTATTTTCAGTCATATTGGAGGCCACATTGAATTAGATGGATCTTACATACTGTATATTTTTTGCAAAATGCTTTATTTTATCAAATTTATAGTTAATATGAATTAATTCAAGAAGATATGCATATGCTAAAGTAATTGCTTGTCAAGCACATTGTGGAAAGCGAGATATAGTGGTCATGATGACGCATGTACGTCCGCCCGTGGGAGAGTCCATCCGAAATGTACATCATGTATATCTCTCCAATCATAATCAGATTCTTCTGTTATAACGTTTTCAACGCAAAGTCGCGTCAACATGAGACGTCAAATTCGTTTTTGTTTCAATCCTCCATACATATGATTCCGTAGACCATCAATTTGGCCTTCCTACACAAGGTCAATATAAATACCAATGTTGCGCACCATGATACAGCGGTCTGCGTTTTAGCACAGCCCCTTCTGATCGCTACTGTAAAGCGTAAGTGTGACGTCTGAACACCACATGCGCTTCCATCATTGTGTGACTCATTCCTTTTGATATACACATTTTTGTTGGTTTGTTCAAAAAATGTTACCATATTTCACCAATGTGTTCCTTAGTCATATTGTAAAACTGATCATCTCCAGGAGAAGAATTCACAAGTGTAAAAGCTTGTTTTCTAATCCTGTTCTCAATTGGATGTTCTCACTTGCCATAATTTGAAATAAATATTGTTTAAACTAATTAGTTATGCTCCATAGAGTTGATGAGCTGGCGGTCGGGTTTCGGACATCGTACCGACTTTTTGTTCATGTCACGACGAACTAAAATAATCATACAAGGTCGGTACAATGTCGTAAGCAGACATCGTGTAGACGTCGGGGTTCGGACATCATTGTGCTTATATATATGTGACGGCAAACTATGACGACCATACCACGTTGGTACGACCTGGTAGCTAGACATCGGATAGACGTTGGGTTCGGAACATCGTACCGATGTTGTGCTTATGTCACGACGGACTTCGATAATCTTACTCGTATCGACGTTGTTACCAGACATAGATGAAAAGTCGGGTTCCGTACTCTGTGTTTTTGTTACGGCTAACATCGACGACACACATACGTCGAACCGATGCAGAATTCGCCGAGACCATTTTGCAGCACCTGGTTCATCTTGATTGCCAGTACCTGCTTCATCTGTATTTCCAGCACCTGCTTCATATTTACTTACAACATCTGCTTCCTCTTCAATGAATGCCTTCAGCGTTATCCGTTTGTACAGCACTACATTCTTCCCATCTTCCGAGACTCGTACCAACTTGGTCAGCTGCGTTCGCAACATGACCTCCTCATTGGACAAACGCACGGCGTGTGTGTCCGCTACCAACTTGACTAATGACGAATGCAAAGCATTCGACCCATCACCCCGAGTCCCGGCAACAAGAAAGGTCCGCAGTGCGTGCTCAACCGGAACAAAGTGCCTGTCAATGTTGTTCCGCTTGTGATATTCCTGAAAACAGTGTGTGTCGTTAGCCATCGTTGGTGGTTACATACACAATACCAGTAGCCGATTTCACCAAAATTGCAAAGTATACTTATCTAGCAAAGTATACTTTGAGGGAGAATTTTTTATTTTTTTAATTAATTTTTATTATACTGAATTTGTTACATTATCACAGCCATTTTGGCTGTGCTAATATAATAAATTCAGTATAATAAGTCTGCATACTTTTAATCATCAAATATATGCAGTCGTTAGTTCTATATGAAATAATGCATTTCGGAAAAATAAATGATTACTCCCTCAAAGTATACTTGCTAGATAAGTATACTTTGCAATTTTTATGAAATCGGCTACAGGTTAGTGTCTATTGATATCAAGTTTATCAGGCAGGGCTAGGAAATGCGTAGGAATTCCGAGACTTGCCTGATAAAATTGATATCAAACGACAGTAGCCTGGTATTCTATTTATCATTTTATGCTAAAAAGTAGATGACATTGTTATACTAGTACAATGCAGTCTCCGTTTTTATTCCACCGTAGACAACACTAGCAAACTCAACGCGAACGCAACGCGAACGCAACGGTTTGCTGTAGCGTTGTATACGTTGTTTACACGTATAATACGGTTCGTACACGTGTAATACACATTGTCAAACCGTTTTGTTTAAAATCGTTGCATACTTTGTTTACACGTATAATACGGTTCGTACACGTGTAATACACATTGTCAAACCGTTTAGTTTTAAAGCGTGTAATACGTTTAGCTTCAATGCGTATGTCACAGCACGTCCATTAAGGAGATACTGAAGAGGGGAAGGGTTAGACAATCAGGGATGCTCTGTATCGCTGAGGTCTGGAGAAACTGGAGATAAACCAAAACTAAATTACAAAATGTAATTTATTAGTTATCAAAGATACAATATGGCGGCGATGTGCGAATACTGGCGACTATCGAAGAAGTCGTTGAACCGAACTATACTCATGTGTAGACCCTAAGCAAAAATACCTAAAAGGATGCATCGGTCATATGCGACCAGTGTATCCCAGATCAGACTGCACATTGGTGAAATCTGATCCGTACATTAACTGACGCTCCTGCATGTATGTGACCAGTGTAGTCCCAGATCAGACTGCACATATGTGGAGTCTGATCAGAACCTACACTGATGCGTCGGAAGTTAAACAAATGGAAACAACGCTATATGTTACCAGGGAAGACACGGATATGGCTGCACATTTGTGCCAGCCAATTAGGGTCCTCACTGATGGTCAAATAGGTGGGAACACATGAGAATAGCGGTTCCAACCTAACAATGCACCGAAATGTGGCATAAATAACGGTGGGTAAATAACGGTGGGTATGTGTTAAAATAAACACAAAACCCCGAACATGAAACTGTCCGACATGAACCGTAGATACAATATATGGCTAACGGCCGGTATAACTAGGATCATTCAGGTGCCAATTGATACAGAATATCAATATCTGGCCGGTGCCTGAACATAATATGTCGCAATTCTCATGAAATAGAGTAAATGTATACACAATCGAACATGCACGCCATATATGATATACAGAAAGTAATCGGCTCACGGGAAAATAGATGAGTGATAATCGGTGATCAAAATGACAGAGTGTATGAAACGTCCAAAACTCCTTTTACGTCATTATGTGATCATTTCACCGATTAAGCCAAATACAAGCAAGACATATATACATAATTTACAATTACAATTACCTGGAGATAAACCAAAACTAAATTACAAAATGTAATTTATTAGTTATCAAAGATACAATATGGCGGCGATGTGCGTATACTGGCGACTATCGAAGAAGTGACGACAGCCGGGCAGTGCGCGCCAAAGCCAACGCCAGAACGAGACTTGAGATTCCGCGCCAAATGACGCACATCATAAGGCATTACACTTAGCTGTTGAGCTGTGCATATGCAACAGTAAGCCATGTCTTAAGATGGACGCTAAAACGCTCAGAAAAATATACAGGTGTTATACTGTGCATTATAATATATAATATATATAGGATATGATATAGGAGATAGGATATATGGGTATTATAGGATATGATATAGGATATATAGGTTATAGATATGGATAAAAGGACCTTCCGGTTACACGTATAACACGCTTTGGTGTATACATACGTAGCGAGGTGAACGAGTTGAAACGTGTACAACGCTTTACCTGGAAGCGTGTAGCTATATGAAAGCGTTGAAACGTGTACAACGGTTACACGTTTTAACGCGAATACCTGTTCGGCCCCGATCGCTTCGAGGCGTCCTTGTTTCGTCACTTTTAAAATATCGCGAATACATACCCTCAGATCGAGTTCAAAGTACATCGGCGGTGTGATTTAGCACTTCAATTGATCCCTAATCCCTGATGCCTAATGAGTCACGCTTTTAACACGACAGATGTACCTTGTCGTTTATCAAAATGTTTGCGAATTGTAGATCACGTGAGCCGGCTCATCAGGATATGCGGCATTCCTACATACATGTACATTTTATATACACACAAATGACCCCTAATACAGCGTAATGTAACAGTTCCTAACTTAATATGGAATAGCCCGGGCCGATAGTCCGTGTCAGTTACTTGGGGTTAAATATTACGAACACAGATAAACACAGTGCATGGTTTCTTTATTTTATTTTAACTTCATCAGAAATGGCGAGTCTAGGAACTCTCGTATCTTTACGCTGAAGCCAGTCTATTTCAGTCACTAATCCGCTATACACCTGTCCCACGCGTGTGTTAAGAAAAATCGATATTTGGGGAAACTGAATACACAGCGAGCTGCACACTGGTTTAACACGGATATGGCCCGCGGATATGTGTCATAAATTACTTGGTGGTCAAAACCGGTAAATTTACAAGGTTTATAGCGAAATAGCAGCCGACTGGCAATTTTTCTCGGACCGATTTTTAAGACTAGTTTTCAAATCTCAATCGGTCTGAGAGTTCAAAAATCGGTCCAGAACCGGATAACTTAAAATTTTAGAAGCCCTGCAGTGAGTCTAGAAGTATATATACACACACGAAGAACGATCTGAGCATGCGCATTCTACGCGATACACGGTTGGCATACCAAAACGTGTAATGCGTTAAAACCCGTGGAAACGTGTTATACGTATAACACGGTTTCATCTGTACGGTGCTGTGTACATGTAGAAGCGTGTAACAGTTCGTCAAAGAAAGCGTTAAATCGTGTAAACGGTTTACCTTAGCGCTGTATACGTTTACAACCGTTGTATACGTTTACAACTGTTGTACACGGATTACACGCTTTTGAAACTCAATGCGTTGTTTACAACCGTTGTATACGTTTACAACCGTTGTACACGGATTACACGCTTTTGAAACTCAATGCGTTGAACACGGTTTGTTAGACTTTCGCGCATGCGCAAGATTGGGGAAACACAATGCATGGCCGAAAACGTATTACACGTAGACGACACACGGTTTGAAACGCAACTAACGGAAACTTCACGGATACGCAACGCACAACACTTTGTACACGTATAAGCCCGGCACATTTTGACAGAAACGACTGTATGTGGACAGAACGCGGACTTTTTTACGTTGCGGTATTACACTGACGTCATTCGGTAACGTCTTGTGACGTCATCCGACCAATGGAACGTCAGTTACTTCGCCATAACCCGGATGTGTGTATCAGGTCAATGCCTCACACAGCAATATGTTATCA
Organism: Conchocele bisecta; assembly: GCA_029237695.1. Lineage (NCBI taxonomy): Eukaryota > Metazoa > Mollusca > Bivalvia > Lucinida > Thyasiridae > Conchocele > Conchocele bisecta. The sequence goes on from CM055266.1 coordinate 127,861,756, forward strand.
GTCAGTACGTATTCTATCAATGCGGGGTAGGTTAATTGATAAATGCATTTGTCAGGTAACTCGCAATCATTGACCTAGTAAATATTGACTGATAACAAACTTTGGGCAGGTTGTGTGAAACAGTCAGTATATTGGCATATCCGGGTCACAACTGCATTCGCTGAAGTTGATTTTGTCGAAGGAAATCACATACAGTTAACGATATACCACATACGAGGAATTTAATTCCGCATTTGCTATGAAAATGTCGTCAACTTATGACGAAAACTACCGTAAATTGTGTACAAACGTTTTGACGCAAACAAATGGCTAAGTGTTTCAACACATATGTGAAGGTACCATGTGAAGGTATAAAAGGTTAAGGTCATGATAATGGCGCATGCGTATGTTCCAAATGATCCCATGTATTAAGTGTCCAAATATTGAAGCAATCCGTCAAGTAATATCAAAGTTATACCATGATGACGAAGCTTTACAAACTTTATGACCCTCCGGACGACGACACGACGACGACGACGACTGAAAAATGCGGCGACTATAGTCGCGCTTTGTGCTAAAGCAGGCACGACAAAAACTGACGTTCAATTGGACGGATGACGTCACTTGACGTTACCGAATGACGTCAATGTAATTATACAACGTAAACAAGTCCGCGTTTTGTCCATATATGACGACTTCATCTGTGGTCATTTTCGAGCATAACACGTTACCTGCTAAAATAGAACACCAGCCTTCTTTTTTACGCGTTTCGTAGCCATGCCTCATAAACCTGATATCAAAATACACTAGCCTGGTGTTCTCTACCTACATCACCTACCAGTGACGCAGTTCCTATAGCTGAATCTGTTACATTTTCCCAAATATCTCATAAACTACGGCAACACACCCTCCCCCACTCACGCAAAGCAAGGTCAAATATTTTAACAAAATTGCCATACTAAATTTCAGTTTCATATCTGTCAAGAGAACATGAATCGACTTGTCAATCCTGCAAAAAGTTCCACATCCATCCCTCCTGCTCCGATCCTTCGGACTACAATGTACTTTTCAACCCTAAATGAAATGTTACACATAATGCAAAGGATTTCAAGATTTTCATTCCTTTCATTTATATCACGTCTATTTGGCTCGTCTCAAAAACGCCACCAATTCTGCCTCGGCGTGTATCGTCTTGTCTGATTAACTTTATCGCAGAGGCAAGATGCATGATCACGTGGTTACAACAACATCAACAATGGCTGAAAGTGTTGAAAGCGCGCCCACTCCAAAGTAAGTATTATTTGATAGATTCCTTTATAAGCTGCGGATTTTGATGAAATATGGCGCAGCAAACGCGCCTTGATTAGCTGCGTTTTGTGGTCGTCCACTGAATTCGGCACATACTTATGTCGTGACGGTGTTTGCGAGAATCGATGTCCGTGCCAGTAGACACGGAAATCGATTCATCACAAAAATGACAAAAGTTTGTGCCGAAGTACTGAGACCACCAAATGCACATTAACAAGATGCGTGTGATGCGCCATATTTCACCAAAATCCGTTAGATAATACGGACAACATAAAAAAATACGTACCTTGAATCGGAGGGCTTCTGGAAGTTTCAGTAATCGTTATTGTTGTTATAGCCAAGTGATTATCCACATTGAAAGGCACTAGGGTGATGGTCTCTATTTCTCTATGTATTGAATGTCCGATCATATACCCCTGTCCCACCTTTAATACTTTGGCAATTACATGTATTGAATTTGACGAACGCTTCATATTTGTATATTGACTGAAACCATACCTTTACACTCTCGTAGGCGCTCATGAAGATTGCGATGAGGATGTTTAAGACGACCACAGTGAATATCGCCACGTAGGTGATGATATAGATCCGACAGAACCACCAGACCCAGTCGCCTCCCGCCTTCTTGTCCTCTAGTATATAGATCGTGGTGAATATGTCGTCCCCGGTGACGAGAGAAAACAACGTACTCGCAGTCTTATCCAGTGTCTTGAACTGAAAATGGTGTCGGCCATATTCATTATGAAAATTAACAATACTTGTACAACACATGTTACACTTGTAATGTATAAACTTGTTAATAAGAACATGTTAAACAACATGTAGCACGTGCATGCCTAATTATCAAGTAAGGTGGCACGTTAAATAAATGTCTCTAGTTAAAAGAATGAGGCCAACATTTAGCACATGTTAGCCGCTATACTGGACATGTACATCTTCTGGCTACACGGTGGTGGTGTCTGCCAACGAACGGCTTGCTCTAGTTACAAATCGAGGCCCGGCAAGTGGAACACCTGTCAACACTCGATATTATTTAATAAATAGAGTATATACCTGAATTACTATTAAACAACGTGAATAATTGAGAACCTTTATGTCAGAAAACGAAACGTTTTTTCCCTTTTTTCTCATCTTCAGTTTTATTAGTGTTGCCTTATATTTGTGTGTATTGCTACACTTAGACATGGAATTAATTCTGCAACGCCTTGTCAATGTTCATATATTTTGAGAAAGACATTATAAACAATTAAAGGTAAAACACGCCGCCAAATATTTGAAATGTAATGAAAACAGTACATTCCATCATTCGTATATGCAATTTCAGATAGTGACTAACCATATCTAGTTGATATTTCTCCATGCATACTGATAAATGTTGCACGCGCTAATAAATTGAGAAAACATGTCGGAAACAATAGTATTGCTATTATCAAAGTATCCCATCGGCTGTTTGTTGTAAGCGAATCCGCAGGTGAGTACATGTAGTGCAATAACGCGATGTTAGCAAGTTTGTACTCCCGCGAATAACACGTGATTTTCGACCAAGCCATTGTACACATAGCGTATGCATACATATGCTTATTGTGCATTTTATTTTTCAAGCCATACACGCAATGTCTACATGAGCAGAGCTAATTATAGACGTATGCCACACAGGAAATACCATGCGTAACACATTTAAATAGCTTATCACTTTTAGTAGTATATAAGAGTCACAATGATACCATCACCTCTGGAAGGCACCGGCTACGCGCGGCCCCTTCCAGAGCATGATGGTATCATTTGTGACTCTTATATACTACTACCGCGAGACCATATATTTATGACTGTGAGAAGATACACCCTATTAGAGATAAGAATCCCTATGTTATACTCAGTATATATATACAACATAATGCTTCTAGTTAAGTGTGCGTGGTTGAAGACAGGTAGTCACGAGAGACGTTTTCGCACCGGTATTTACGAATATTGCAAACATCACCGTGCATGGATGCGGAGAGGTTCCGTTTCGCCTCGCCCATGTCGACATTGTGGGGTAGGGACCAAAGCCGAGTCACTGCTATGTCCACCATGTGGTGGTACTCAGGCTACTCATCGAATGGTTAACAAGGGATTACGTGCTCGCAAGTATTATCGTTTAGTAATAATTCAAATCGGAAAGTCAGTTAGAAAGATAGAATCGATCTAATAAGTCACGGTGTTTCTACAGCATTAAAACACTGTAAAAGGCATTATCAAACTAATTTTATAAAATTGAACAGAAAAAACAAGTACCAATATAAAAGAGAAAATGGATAATACAATACAATTGGAATTGAAAGTTTTTAATGGCTGTGTTGAAGAAGTTTACGAAGAATACGGGGGTTATAATCCTGTATATAAATTCTATAAAATGAGAACACTAGGCGATATCGAATATATGAAATACCAGCGTAATTTATTACGCTCCGATGAAAACGTTGCATTTACAATATTATACCGGCAATTATGTCAACTATACAAGAGGCAAATACGAACATTAAGACAGATAATGTGTATCGGATATGAAACTAAGGCGTATTATATAAAACTATTAAAACCCAACGATTCGTTTACGAACGTACATTTCTACGATATCACTTATAAATTTATGTTGTAATCACAACACCAAGCAGACGACAATGTTTCACTTACACGTGTTATAAACATGCAAATTATGTGTCCTACCTTACACGTATATTAAGGGTCCATTTTATAGAGAGGTTTACACGACTACGTCTTCCGGGATGGAAAATAAACACACTGTAATATATATTACACACACGGCTATTTATAGCCTTATCGATGGTATGTAAACAGGCTATCGATTTACACAGGTGGTGTACACAGTTTATAAACACGTAGTGAGGGTTATATAGTTCACGAATTTCCGGGATGGTTCGTTATTTAATTAATTTTAATAAAATTATTTATAATTTAAAGCTGAACACCCCCTATTATATAGAAAACATATTAATTAATAATAAAATAATAATTAATATAATAAATAACAATTTTTTTATTTCACCAGCAAAGTTAAGTTTATATACGAGAAATAAACACAGTTTGGTGTCGGGACGCCGGCATTAATATCTCAACAGTGAGATAAGTTTCGCCACATGTAATTCACTCTGGCCGCTCTGCACATTATAGCGGATGGAGGTAACGATGAGGTGGGGTCCGCGGCATCGGTCCAATGATGGGGTGGAGGAGATGTGAGTGTAACACACCTCGCTAAGCCGAAAAAAATAAAAAAAATAGAAGAAATTTAAGCGAAGGCTTAGCGGGGTGGACCCAGAAGGGTTTCGCTGGCGCGGGTTCGAGCCTCGGTGGAACCTAAAACTTTTTTTCTTTTTTTTCTTTTTAAATTGTTAATAATTTTCATAAAATTAATTAATAAATTGTTTAATGCACCAATATAATTAATTTTATAATTTTCTTTAAATTAATTATAAAATTAATTATATTGGTGCTGTAACATTTGTTCCGACTTTATCTCCAAGTTTTTCCCTAAATTTATCCCAATCAGTACACTCAATTTTGGGCATGGTGGCGCCCGCCTTGATTCTTATATCATTTTTTAATTGTTCATATCTCTCCATTTCTTCCACCACGGATTCAAACTCTAAATTTGATATTTTCTTATCGACCAACGCTTTGGACACCATAACGTCGATGGTATTTTTCTTCGACCTGGCGAGAACAGATATTCTATCATGTTTTCTACATTTTTTCTCGAGTTTTCCACCCGACGCCCTAATTACCATACACAACAACCCAGAAACGGCCGACACCGCACATAAAATCCCCGCTACCGGAACCGTTATAATGGTGGATATAGTTGCAGCTGTCCCCGCCCCATACAACACAGAAACACTCGCTAGAGCCGTGCTAGATGCTTCACCCATGTTCACCGCGCGTCTATATTTTTTAGCGTTTCTTTTTCTATTTGTATATTCTCTAACTAAAATATCCTGCATAGCGACGATATTATTCAACCTAAAATCTGAACTTCTTTCGTTAATTGTACACAGTGTTGATGGAGTGGTATTGACAATTGGAAGCTGTGATTCGTTCATGATTTTCAATATATTAGTATTTACAAAATAAGTTCAATTAACAATGAGACAATAGTGGAAGAACTCTCTGGGTCACCGATTTTCGTAACAAAGTTAATAACACTACCTTGGGAAAGTCTAATTCGATCATCACCGGAGAACGAAACCACCGTCGAACTATCTCCAGAGATTTTAGTGACTCCAACCCCCCGTTCTTCCCCATCTACTACAATATTTATCGCGACCACGCCAACAGGTTTACCACTACCATTAACCGAGCAGACCGCCATTCGGATAACTTCACCTGCGGTTGTCATAGTGTATCCCCCACATTTATTACTCGCTTTGGCACCGAACGAATATTCATAGTGCCCCTCAACCAATGGGCCCCGCTTCTCAGCCCAAACTGTTATGGCACGTTTTAGCATTTTCATTGTTCGCACTATTCCGGCAAGCGCACTGTTTGCGTTATATGCCTCAGTACGAATCTTATAAGAGGTCTCCTCAAGAGCTTTGGTCGCGGCTATACGATCATGTTTCAGTTTATCGGAAACTTCGGTTATCTTTCCGTCTAGTTCGGTAAGTGCCGCTTCTCTGCTGAGAGAGTCCTCTAAGCGCAACGCATCATAAGCCTCCGTAATGGTCGCCTGGTGGCCTTTTAGGGCTTTTTCAACACCCGACCGCCGGGCCTCTTTTTTGAAATTCGGTTATTTTTCCATCTAGTTCAGCAACCGCCGCTTCTCTGATGAGAGAGTCCTCTGAGCGCAACGCCTCATAAGCCTTCGCAAGGGCTGCCTGGTGGTCTTCTCGGGCTTTCTCAACACCCGACCGGGCCTCTTTTTGAAATTCGGTTATTTTTTCGTCTAGTTCAGCAACCGCCGCTTCTCTGAGAGAGTCCTCTGAGCGCAACACCCTATAAGCCTCCGTAAGGTCCGCCTGGTGGTCTTCTCGGGCTTTCTCAATACCCGTCTGGACCCCCTCAACCCCCAACCGGGCCTCTTTTCGAAATTTGGTTATTTTTTTGTCTAGTTCAGTAAGTGCCGCTTCTCTGTTGAGAGAGTCCTCTGAGCGCAACGCCCCATAAGCCTCCGCAATGGCCTCCTTGTGGTCTTCTCGGACCCCCTCAACCCCCGACCTGGTCTCTTTCAGAAATTCGGCTATTTTCGTGTCTAGTTCAGTAAGTGTAGCTTCTCTGTTGAGAGAGTCCTCTAAGCGCAACGCAGCATAAGCCTCCGCAAGGGCCTCCGCAAGGTTCGACTGGTGGTCTTCTCGGACTTTATCAATACCCGACCGGGTCTCTTTTCGAAATTTAGTTATTTTTTTATCTAGTTCGGCAACCGCCGCTTCTCTGACGAGAGAGTCCTCTGAGCGCAACACCTCATAAGCCTCCGTAAGGTCCGCCTGATGGTCTTCTCGGGCTTTCTCAATACCCGACGTGGCCTCTTTTCGAAATTTGGTTATTTTTTTATCTAGTTCGGTAAGTGCCGCTTCTCTGATGAGAGAGTCCTCTAAGCGCAACGTATCATAACCCTCCGTAAGGGCCGCCTGGCTGTCTTCTCGGACTTTATCAATATCCGACTTGGTCTCTTTTTGAAATTTTGTTATTTTTCCGTCTAGTTCGTTTAGTTCCGTTTCTCTGATGAGAGAGTCCTCTGAGCGCAACACCTCATAAGCCGCCTGATCTTTCTCAATATCCATTCGGACTCCCTCAATTTGTGCAGTCGCCGTCAGCACTTCTACTCATCTGATATACTCCTGTGAATCCCGTTTGTGATCTTCGATATAGTTTTATTTATCAGGGCCTTGGTTTTTCCAGTAGTTAAAAAGTCGCCCTCTGTCGGGATGAATCCACCTTCTGCCGGTTCCAAATTCTTTGAATTTGTCACCCAATCGGAAGAACTACCTGGTCCGTATATACTCATAATAAAATTAATTATAATATTGGGCACCTATACTCAAATGGAAATTTCTAGGACGACCGAAATCGGGTAATCGTTTTTCAACTTTCTCGCTTGATCATCGAGAATAGAAATCTTCAACTCGTGGATATGTCCCGATTCCAAAACTTTCATCTCCGGGTGTGGGAAGTCTAAGGTCACAGTCTCACCATAGAAACAGTCGCTGGCGGGCATGGTTTTCAGTAATGTGGTGGGAGTGCCGTCTACCGTGTTGTACGATGTGTTCACCCGATCCAGGTGCACCCTGAGAGTTTTTGTGAAGGCGAAGTCCACCGTTATCACCGACGTACTCCCCACCCGGGGTAAACACTCCTTTGTTTGAGGAGTATGTCTCTCTAAAACCGAGTTGAATACCCAACCCCGGGGAGACCACTACCTTAGTATCAGTGCTGATGGTCATTGTTGCGAGCCCGGTAGCATTCGATACTGTGAGGTTGATTATACCATTAAGCTCTGAGTTGACAAAATCTTTGAGCTGTCTTATTCCCCACAGTCCGTGAGGCAGCTTTACACCTAATTGTTGTCCATCCTTCACATAGTAAAACCCTTCGCTCTTCCCCACATTCTGCCATCCAACCGTGAAGGTGATTGATCTGAAGCCTACCCGGCGTTGTCCGCAGCAGTTGTCTATTAACTTTTGAAGTTCACAACTCCCTTTTTGAACATTAGTGATAGTAGCAAACATAATAATATATTTCAATGGATACAAAAGCATTTAGCTTTAATTCTAATGCAAAGTACGCGGTCGGAGGTGTATACACTCAAAAGAACACCATTGGTGAGCTTGTGCACCCCACAATAAGAGCTAGTTTGGGCATGGGTTTCGACACAAATTTCACTAACATGTTTGAAAAGTACAGACTTCCTAAAACCATTACACAGGATGTCATAACAAACTGGAACAACAATCCTATGCAGTTCTGGCAGAACCAACTACTAAATTTTGCCGTGTGGTGTGCCACAACCGGGTGTGACGTCTCTTTCAGAGACCACATAGCAGACCGTAACAGCATGTTAAGCAGTAGCGTCTACAACTTTCATGTGTATTATACCATTAGGAGGATTCTCAAAGAACTAGGTACTCCACTACCTCAAGACGACGGGTGGAATCCCATTTCCAACACATACAACCGTAAGGAGTTCGAACGGATATGTGACGAATTTAAAGTTTCAAAAGATTCGGATTGGAGACAGAAAACATTTTCAGACACCGGAGGTTTAGGTACTGTTTATCTCAGTGGTCTAGACTACGGTGCAAGCACGAAGTATGCCACCCCAGTTGTAAACTTTGGTTTCTACTATTCAAATCGTGTTGTGAACCCAGTTAGAGGTTATAAAAATTGGACCGCCACCGATTATGTAGTAAATAAAATGACATTCGGGTCTGAAGTTAGTACAAAGAGACAGTGTAATTACGATTACTGCTGGTATAATGCACCAAAAATAGCTCACGTCGATTATATTTTACAAGACGAAAACGTGCAGAAGGGTATAGAAACCTTTATATTGGACGACGGCCTAGGGTTTACGCAAGGCCGATGTTACCCGCCTCAACGACTCCATTCGCGTATACGTTTGGGCCATCCTCGGCGCACAGAAGCAAACTCGCAGTTCTATAATAGGAGTCGGAACGTCGTTTGATGCGCAAAAACAATTCTTGGCACTTGTTGAGGACGCCATCTCAGCTAAGGTGGACCTGGAGAAGGCGATCCAGAATTATCAAGACGTTTTGCAGACTGCCAGCACCCCAGTGGACTATGTATTTGGAATAGGTCTTTATATGGCGCCGAGCAATATGATACTACGAGACGACCCGGTTGACGGTTACAATAATCAAATCGTAATCGCCACCGCCAATCAAAAAATCGGTCATAACGGTAACGTGAACACGGATATCATCAAGCACACCCCCAACATGATCGGGTTCAACAGTGTTGTAAATTCAAATAAATTCGAAAAAGATTTCATAAAACCCCCAAAACACAAAATGGATACACATCCCTCAACACAATCGAACCCAGTACCCCCAACACACAAAATGGATAAACATCCCTCAACACAATCGAACCCAGTACCCCCAATTAGTAAATTGGATGCACCATCGAGTTCCCCCAATCCAATCATCAACAATGTTGAAACACCAATCATCAACAATGTTGAAATTGGAAGCACAACACACGAGGAGGAGAAATTAGCGCTCGTCGTCGCCCTCGTGGCGATCGGACTATTTACGCTTTGGTTTTAGAAACTCTCTGGCGAAGAATAGTAGAAGACCGGCGATGGCCACGATTAAAGCCCAGGTATTCTCGGCGAGCCATCCGACCGTTTTTGATAATATAGATAACAAGAAGGAGAGGAGACCTCCTATCAAACCAGGCAGCGCGGCAGCCAACTTTCCTGCTAATTTAGCCAGGAGACTGGCGAGGGCTTTTAGTTGTTTTTTTATCCACTCCTTGGCTCCGCCGGATGGCGCGGGTGCTGGTGCGGGTGCTGGTGCTGGTGCTGGTGCGGCACCAGCATTGACAGCTACAAATAGAGACGATATAGATATAATTAGGGTCGATATAATCATGCTGAAAGCTGCGATGGTGGTTACTATCGTGACGCCCTTCTCTCTGAACAGAGTGCGAAGACGCTCACCGAGTGTCGTGTCCTCGTGCAGAACCCTCGAGATTGTTTCGCGGCTCTGACTTAATTGGCCGGAAAATGCCTCACGGTTAGTCGAAGCAACCTCCAAGCGAGCTTCTCTTTCGCCCCGCAACGACCGCAGGAGTTTGTTGATCCGCTCGGTAGATTCTCTATCGTCACGGACTTCCCCAAGTTTTCTTTCTTCTAGCGCGATATGTTTGTCCAGCGCCGTGAGTTTGGAGAGGTTATTGACCAGTTCGCCCCGAGTTGTTTGCAGAGCCTTATCGAGTCCCAGGAGTTCGCGAAGAGGTAATGGTGGGTCATACTTCGTGCCGTTCATTTCGCTGAACGTGGTTTCAATTGTGTGAATACCGTCGGTGGCTATACGAGGGACATCGCTGAGCTCGCTCATTTCTATAGCGGCGGCCGTCTTCGCCAGCGTTTCGTCGGTAGACTGTGGGGTTTTTACTATTTGTTGAGGCAGCTGCGACCGACCATCGATCACTCCGAGAGCTCGAGCGAGGGATACTCTATATCGGTTCACGGAAGAGGGGCTGAGGAACCGGGTCGGGTCGTTCTTGTACGTCAGCAACTTCCAACAATTACCCCATTTAACCCACAAGTCTCCTCTTTTAGTGCTGCGGAACTCCAACGTGGCCTTGGGGCCGTTTTTAGACACCTCACTCTCCCACCGTTTCACCCGAGACTCCGTTTCCGTGGGAGGCGCCAGCTCATTCTTGGAGATCCCCGCAGGAATCTCGGCACCGCCCGCCCATGCCGGAGTTGCGGATGAAGCCTCCCAGGGGAACATACTCTCGGGTGAAGTTCCCATTGGTATGGCTGTTAAGGGCGTAATTCGGGGGTCGACATACCCAGGATCTTTATGTGTCTCTATGAAGGTCGTTTCGTCATAGTCATCATCGATGTCATCATCGATGTCATCATCATCGCGGAAATCGTCTCTGCCGATTTCATCCATGTCAATATCGTAATCAGCCATCTAATTTTCTTAAAATTAATTATGTATTAAAGACAAAACCATACGGGTTTAATATAGTTTCACTAAATTATGTCTTCGAGTCAATACGGTCGCAAACTCAATCCATACCGCAGACTGCGTGAGCCCCTTGGGGCAAAAGGCGTGAGACAGAGTGTCGTTATTACGAACAACCCATCGACGATCGACCAGAACCAACAGCTCTTGGTCCGCTTCCCCAACCTCGGAGCTAACGACGTCATTGTGCCGGGGACTGTTCGCCTCGCTTTCACTATTTCGCTGACATCGACGGACGAGGACTGAACCGTCGTTCAGAACCTGGGTCGCGCCATCGTCAAAAAGACCATGATAAAGATTTCTGGTAATGAGGTGATGTCGATCGACGACAGCGACGTCTACCATTGCTACCAGGACCTGTGGAAGACGGCGCAAGAGCGCGAAAACGCTGTCTATCAAGGGTATTGACACCAGCAAAAATAAGAACGTAACCAAACTTAGAATCGGGGCTGCTAACAAGACAGATAACAACGCGAGCGACAATGCGGTCGCGGGCGCCTACGGCAACCGCTTCTACATCCCGCTCGACTTTGAGTTGCTGGAGAGTCACATGCCCTACTATCAGAGCGCTTTGGCTGACCGCCTCGAATACGAACTAACGTTCAACGACTACGGCCGAGTTCTCATAACCAGCGACATGTTATCGACGTATACGATAGATAATGTTTCGCTGGAGTACGACATGGTCACGATGCCCGAACTCGCGCGATTGATCAGAACCCAGTACGCCGGGCGCGTTACCATACATTACGACCGAGTTCTTCGCCATCGCAAGATGACGAAAGACAAAGGCGACACATTGTGGAATATTAATGTCAACGTACCCACCCGCTCGATGAAAGGTATACTGATGTTGTTCGAGGATGCTCGGTTCGCGTTCGGTGCTAGAAAAACCGACAAATTCTATAACCCCAAAATCACGAAGGTAGAGGTGACGATCGAGGGAGTACCCAATCAACTCTACAGCGCGGGTCTTCGCGCGCACCAGCAATGGGACGAAGTAAGAAAGCAGTTTGCTGCCGGCTCTAAGCGCTCTCCGGAGGTTGCAGCAGTTGCTTAAGACCTGCATCTCTCGGCCGTCTCCCTCGCGGAGTTCCTGAATACCAAATACGCGTTATGGTTAGACATCCGATCCAGCGACGACGACCAAATACACGGCAACGGACGCCAAGTTGAGAACGCTAGCGAGGGTGTGACGATCCAGATAACCAAAGAGGCGGACGGAGCCGGGCCATTGGTTGGTATTGGGTTGAGTGCAACAACTCCGAATGAAAATGAAAATGCGGCGCGACGAGAGCGGCTAGCTGCGCTGGTTGCTGGGGGACAATCGGAGCATTATCTCGGTAGGCGTCTCTCAGTTTTTCAGGTGGATAAGATGTCAGATGCGGAGATCGATAAAATGTATGTGCGATACGAATCCAAATTGGGAGCGGAGATGACAAAAACTCTCGGATCGGCGGCTATTCATTTGTACGCAACCGCCGTTAGTATACTTCTCCCTATACCAAACACCGCGGGATTGATTGACGATCTAGAGACTGACCCTTTTATAGGTCACACTCTTAGAACAGCCTGCTGCTCAATTTATCACAAGTATGGAATGTACTTAGCTCCGCTGACAACCGCGTTGACCACGGGTAAACACTGTCAATTTGGACATATATGCCCACGAACTATAAGCCCTAATATTAATACAAAATATAATTTTGAAAATGATGACACAAGTCACACCCGCGAGAGTGACGGAGTTGAACCCGATTGCTCCAACCCAATCGAACCCGAGTGTTACTCCCCCACTGGATGACATACCGCATATAAAAAATCCCAAAAGACAGGCAGCTGGGCGGGCGGCGGCTGCCACCCAAAAAGTTAAACAAGATAAAATACTCGCCGAGCTTCGAGAGGCTAAACAGTCGTTGCAATCGGGGACGGAGACAGCAAAACATCTGAAGACAGAGTTGAGTACAACAACACCCCCAATTCACGAATTGGAAGCACACTCAACACCCAATACCAACTGCCGTTGGAGTTGGGCGAATCCGATTGAACCCAAATTCGTTAATTGGAGTTGGGTTGTTGATGGTGGTCTGGCAGTTGTTGGTGCCCTGTGCGTGTGGAAATACCCCATATTATCGAAAAAAACAACCAGCCAGTGTTCAGAAGAAAGTTACGAAACACCAATCGCGATTGGATGCGCCCCATTTAAACATTGATCGCGACACCTTTTATATGCAATAATTATAATGGCTGAACAAGATGGTAAAATGTTAGTGAATGCGCTTTATCACGCCGTGGTGATATCGGGTTTCAGTATCGGGTATGCTCGACTATCAAAGATGGCCCTAGGAGGATCCGCTCCCAAATTGGACTTTACTGCGAGAGACGTAGGGCTCGCGACCTTAGATGTAGCGGCCGCAGTTTGGACCCGAGATTATCTAGTTAAAGCTGGAATTCTACCAGTTAATATATGGAAATAAATGGCTTCAATCGCAGTAATAGTAGGTGGTGCGCTTCATTCGTTCAGCGGTAGCAACTTTATATTCTCTAAAATGAGAAGCTCGAACGTGGATGAGGAGCGTAAGCGTCACGATTTAGCTGTAGAACAACTCAATAGCGCAAAGGAAGCGTGGTCGAAAAAACGAACCGCTCATCTGGACTGGGTCAATGAAGAGCTTCGCCGCGAAAATCACGCCGCACAAACTTTTCAGAACGTTGAAGAAGCCAACCGCGAGTACGCGCTGGCATATCCGCACAAAAGTCTCGCGCCGCTGGATCACGAGCCCCAACTTTCAGATTTCTATGTACCGTCAGAGCCCCAAAAAGACCGCGAGATCGCGTTCATCGTCGTGGGAATGGGTATGGTGGGGCTCGTCGGCTACTATATTCGATCGAGATTTTAATTTAATTATTTTAAATAACTTTTTTTATAAATATATATATAGAACGATGTCAGTTGACGAAATTTATTTTGCTATGATTGATGTAGGCTACACTGCCCTTAAACACCGCATGGTTGGTGCAAAGGGTATGATTCGACAGGCCAGAGATTCTCTCGAGACGTGGCGGGAGGACGAAAAAGCGGCCACCCTTTTCGCAAAGCGGATGTTAGATTCCTCCACCAATCCTGGGGGATTAGATTTTCCTAAGTTCCTTCATAACTTAACCTCCAATCGTGATTGTACTTCCAACAAAGGTTTATTAATATCGACGCAGTTACCGGACGATCTGGCGAGGGCATGTTGGAGATTGTCCGATATATTAGAATACATCGCATACGATGAACACGCGCAAACTTAATACCAAACTATCAGTTCGCCTAACGCGCAAGCTAGCGAACATGTACTATAGCCCCCGCGGCTACTGGAAGGGACTCGCTGCCATCAAGAACCTCATGCCGGCGACCAAGGTTTCAGAAAACGTTGTCAAGGAATGGCTCAAGAAGCAGGCCATCTGGCAGATCTATTTACCTGCGCCTCACAATATTCCGCGCCCGAAATTCGACGTGCCGGTGCCGAACCAAGTTCACCAAGCGGATCTCCTGTTTCTCCCTCACGATCGCGTCGGTCGTAAGACGTACAAGTACGCGCTGACAGTCGTTCACGTAGCGAGCCGTTATAAGGGGGCTGAGCCGTTGGCCACTAAAGAGTCTAAGGAGGTGGCCGAGGCTCTCTCCCGAATATATAAGAGGAGTCCTCTCAAATGGCCGAATCTTCTCCAGGTCGATTCCGGCCCGCGAGTTCATGGGCGCGGTCTCTCATCTATTGTCTAAGCACGACGTTTCTGTCAGATGCGGACGCTTCAACATCCACCGGGACCAGGGGATCGTGGAGCGCTTCAATCGAACCCTGACTGAGAGACTGTTCGGACACCAATACGCTAAAGAACTTGTAGACCCTCATTCGCGATCGACCGAGTGGGTGGCCAGACTGCCCGCCGTGGTCTCCGCATTGAACGGAGAGGTGACCAGATTGATAGGTAAGAAGCCCGTAGATGCTATCAAGTTTAAAAGGGTGACGAGCGAGCCCTCTGCCGTCTCGCGCGGGCGACCCGTTGGTTTAGAGGAGCAACGGCTTCCATCGGATATTGACTTCCGGTACCTCTATCAACCGGGAGAGCTCGAAGGTGGCAGCCGCCGCGCGACTGATCCCGTGTGGTCTCTCAATGTATATCATCTAGATCGATCTATTACCAAGCCCGATGAGCCCGTGCTCTACTATTTGGATGATGGGCCATCTCGAGGGTTTGTTCGCGAAGAACTTCTCGCGGTGCCTTCTGACACCCAGCTACCCCCGGATTGTCAGAGTCTTTAGTATTCTCTCAGAGTTCTTTTCTTCTTCTTTTTATCTATCCTATAGGCTCTGTGTGTAACCCGTCTTCCATCACTCTCCTCTTGTCGTAGTACGCCGAGAGTCCTAATTTTTGTTGACAGTACGTCTTCATCACCCCGTTAATCATTCGGAATCCCCTGTTCTCCGCCATATCCCTACCCCCTTCGAGAGCACTCTTATACCTTCCCCAAGTCAGATCGTTAGATCTCTTCGACATCCCCTTGGCCGAGTGCTTAGATTTTCCATCACCACTCACGTAGTAACACTTGCTACACAGAGCGATGACTCTATCCCCTTCGAATTACAGCTTGAACAGTCCCGGAGTTCTGTTGCTCCACACGTCCCACGCCAACCACTCGGTCTTCTCCTTATTGAACTTTCTCTTCATATTCTTTCTCACCACCGCCTCCAGCGTCTTCTCCGACAGCGCGAAGTACATGCTGTCAGTGTCCATCTGTATCAGTTCGAAATCTCCGCGATCCACGTACTTGTCCAAGAAATCGTAGTAGAACTCCAGCATCCGGAGCTTGGCCAACTGGTAGACCGCTATGCCACACTCAAACGGTCTGTTGATCACCACTCGAGTCTTCCTGCTCGATATCTCGTAAGCCTCCCCAATCTCCTCCAAGTCTTCGAACCACGCCGACCTCAGTGCCCGATCGACAGTCTTCTCATCCTTCGTATATGTGGTGTTCAGGTGTCTCTCTTGCGCCTCTATCAGCTTGCCACAACACGCGTTGCCAACCAGTTTGAATATCTCCGCCAACACCGCCTTGCTCTTGTCGACGTCCCCCGTCCGTCTAGCAGCGGTGACCTCTTTAACGAACCATTGAAACGGTTTGCCGGGCGTGTAGTCTATCACCCTATGCTCCGCCTTGACGATCAGACCGTGCTCCAGATACCACTTTAGCAGCGGTGAGTATATGATCATCTTCTTGGCGGACATTGCCCCTACGAGCTTTCTCTGTCCTTCGACTCTTTTCCTCCCGGTCCCGGCCAGGTAGTCCTTCATGTGCTGTGGAACCTCGTTCTCATCGATTTCTCGATTAACGGACAGCGGTGACATTTCCGAGAACTTGTCTCTCAACGTTTCCGTGACCTCTATATCCAACTCCGCAAATCCGAACCACTTTTCACTCCTGACCTTCCTCACGAAACAGTCTATATACGACTGTCTTTCCGGGTCGTCACACGTACATATCTGCTCCTCATCACACGGCATGTCCTTCGACAGAGTAGATAGGTACAGAGTATTGGCATCGTACCCCAGCACCGCCTTGCACATCTTCTCCTCCCGACTCCCCACCTGACCCCTGATCGTCGACCTTCCAGCCTCGGCGTATCTGGAGAATACTATGGACGGACCACCGACCAATCCCTGCTTCATCATATCGTAAGTTTCAGACTTCGGTGACCACAGCTCGGGCGTGTCCGCCTTCCCATCGATCGACCCGCGGAGTAGGTACTGAAGGGAAACACCGGGCAGAGACACAGCATCCTTGAGTATGTCCACGCCTCTTCCCCTGTAGAACTCCGTCATTTTAGTCAGAGCCTCCAGGTACGGTCCTACATCCAAGTCGTTGTAGTGTTGCAACCATTCCTTGAACGTCTTCATCCCCTTTTCTCGGAATACCTTCTTACACTCTTTCCTCTCGGACAACGACAGTAGGAACTCACCCTTCAACTTCGAGTACCACTCGGGATAATCTGGCAGCCCCGGATGGTCGAGCTTGTCCGCGCTATCGAACCACTCGTATGGAAAGTGAGACTTTACTGTTTTACAGTCGTACGCCTTAACCCACCGGTCGTACGTGGTACCGGGTCCCAGATATTGGATGATGTCGAGAAATCTAAACTCCGGGGTAAACAGAAACATCGTCGTGCTGGCTCTCTTTCCAACCATCACCTTATTCACGGTGGCCGCCAACTTCTCTAAAAAGTACTGCTTGATGAGGTTCAGGTCGTACCTGCTACAGTTGAACCCCACCACCGGGACTTGGTCAATCCAAGAGATAATCTTTGCTTGCTGAGACTTCGATAACATATCTATGTCGGCCGGCAGATACTTCTTCCTAACCCCCTCCCTGATTGCCTTGCCTCTCATCTGCAGCTCGGTCACGAACTTCTCGACTAGCGTGTCGGGATCTCGTTCGCATAGGTGTGTGATCCCTTCATGTATCGTATCCCCCAACGACACCGATATAGGAACGTGCTCGACCTCGAAGGTCAGGTCTTTGGTGAGTCGCGTGGTTTTTGACTTGTCGAGATACGCCTCGAAGTCGTAGACTATCTGTTGAGGGTACAGAGTCGTCTCCTCCTAGCGTGTCGATTTTGGATAGTAGGTATTCACCTCATTCAACCACTCGCACTCCCACATCACCACCAGCTCGTAACCCGCCTTCCTTATCTTGGCGTCTTGAATTTTCGTCCTCTTGTACAGCGATCTCGCGTTACCTCTCATGCAATGCCTCGGACACCCATGCCAGTAGCATCCGTGAAACTGAAACACGGTCTCGGTCTCGTGACAGTAACCGTCGACCGGATCACCGGCCACCCACCTCTCACCACCGTGACCGCAGTTGGCGTGATGTATGTGCTTTCCCATCCTCTCCTCTTCTCTGCTCAACCATTGAATCGACATCACACTCGCTGACCCCTTAGGATAGAACGCCTTCTCGTAGGCCGACTGTGATCTCTCTACCCTCTTACCTGGACATGTCACCGCGGTCTTCCCACCCATGCAGGTGGTCGCGTGCCTGTGCATGTTACACGACTTTGTGAACCGTTGTTGACATCCGGTGCACCCGTACTCGTTCGTCATCTTGCGGAGATTCGTTATGAGGAACGAGTGACCTCCAAACATTCCTATCGTCATTGTCTTCCCCCCAACCACGTCGTAATTTGCCGGAACCTTCATGAGGTACCACACTCCATCGGCGGTGGGCTCGTAAACGCGAATACCCAGCTTGAAATGCTCTTCGACCTTCTTAATATCGTCCAGGGGAATTCCCTGACTACCCGGTCCGTTATCATGCCCGAGATATTCGCGAGCCAGAGCTCGTGCCTTCTCACAACAGCGGTCTGGTCTCCCTCCACGTTGGATGGCTATGCACCTAAACAGACACAAGTAGTCGTCGTACGTGTCGATGGAATACATTCCCTTTTTCTGTCTTAACCAGTCTGGGAGTTTTCCCGCTCCCATGAGAAGTTGTTGCGCGTCGATGATCATCTTCACCTCGACCGATATCCAACGAACGAAGGTCCATTTTGTGTTTGGTCTATCGACTTTGTCGATGTCCATTCGACCTTTCTCTCTATCGGATATCCAACTCTCGGCTTTGGCGATCTCGTTTATCCACGGACTGCCCTTTGATTGTTTGTGATAGATCATAGTAGCGTCGGTCTCTATGTTCCTAATACGATACGAGCACGAATACCTCAGATAACATGTGGTCATCTCTGGACGAATTTTATTCATTATGCGATTAGCGATCTCCCCGTCTACCCCCCTCTCGAAAGTCCATACTATCTTCCTCCTACCCCTATCAACAGTTTCCCTAACTTCGGCTTCTTCGGCGAGAATCCTGGGACCCTCCTCCACCAAAGCTCTGGCGATATCTCTCCTCTTCTTGGGAGGTCCCCCCACCAACCCTTGATAAATCTTATTGTAGTACACCTTGTATAGGGGTTTTCTACGTGCGCTGGGATCTTCTTTTACACGCTGCGCGTAAGCGGTGGCGCGCAGGCTGGCCGTCGTCTCTTCCTCCAATTTCTCGGAGCGTTTTTCGGGGTCGGCGGGCAGTCGTCCGGTCGAAACCGCACGCCGCAGCCTCTCCTCGTAGACGACGGCTCGCGCGTCACTTATCCTATCTGCTATATCTTTCTTGATTCTCAAACCTCTTAGGGAAATTCCCCAACTCTTAGCTTGCTCTCTCATTTGCTTTATGGTAGGCATTATACTGAGTATAACCAATAGATTTTTTATCTTCAATAGGGTGTAAGTTTATATTTTATTCGTAATAAATGTATGACAGATTGTTGTAAAATACTTAGTATAACTTATGGATAACTTGTCTTTAATAGGGTGTCAGTTTATATTTGTGACAGATTGCTGTAAAATACTGAGTATAACTTATAGATTTCTTATCTTTAATAGGGTGTCAGTTATTATTTTATTCGTAATAAAAGTATGACAGATTGTTGTATATATATACTGAGTATAACATAGGGATTCTTATCTCTAATAGGGTGTATCTTCTCATGTCATAAATATATGGTCTCGCGGTAGTAGTATATAAGAGTCACAAATGATACCATCATGCAGTGGAAGGGGCCGCGCGTAGCCGGTGCCTTCCAGAGGTGATGGTATCATTGTGACTCTTATGTACTACTCTTTTGAATACGAGTTGGAGAGTTGTACTTTAGTCACGGGATCCATTTCAGAAACGACAAATCTGTCACAATTCTGAAGCTTCAGTGCTGCATTACTATAGGAATGAATGGCCTTTTTGTTGAATTTATCAGGTTATAAACTTGGAAAAGTCGCGGGAATACTGGACTAAGTCCAGTATTCCCGCGACTTTTCCAAGTTTATATTCCCGATAAATTCCACAAAAAGGCCATTCATTCCTTATAATTCCAGCATTTGAAATAAATTGATCAAGCAAATGTGTTTATTTTCCGTTTTCTTAAGAATTATTTTAACTGCGCCTCACGGTTACGGAAAGTAGTTCGGCGTGGGAGTTTATGTTTGTGCTGGAATTATATGGCTTTGACCTGCTCTGATATAAATTATATTAAGATCCATCGATGTTGGACTGGGATTCATCGGGGTCACGCGGATGAGATCATACCACAAACTTTGCGCCACGTACTAAATATGTTGCTCGGTGGACATGAAGCGTTAAATTCGTAATTCAGGCTGAAAATAGGTAATAGTATTCCGCGTTGTGATACAGTATACGAGTTGCTCAGGCATGAAGTTGACGCCGACTCACATAGGACTTGGAGTTTCCGTTCACCAACTGACAAATTTGAGGAAGATGACTGATATTTTCAATTCAGCAAGTTACGGGTGATACTATCCGACAGATAGATTCGAGCACATAGCACATATTAATGACGCAATGTCATTTACCGACGACAAAATCAGCATGAAACTTGACCTGGTCCAGGTTGCAGCAGCCGGTAACCGTATCTATGCGCCTGTGCAAATGTTATGTTTTGTTTACGAATTAACAATATCCCAATAATCTCCTAAAATATTGCTCTTCCTTATAATTCCCAACCCAATTATATTTCAAAGCGAATAACAGTATTTGAAATATTAGGTTTCATAGTGTTTGTTTCAAAATTCAACTAATGTGTACACCAATACTCGCATTGATTCATTTCTTTACGAAGTGTTGCGTCAAAGTATGTGACGTAACGTCAAATAACAATATGGTGAAAAACAGAACGTCGCTCAAAGCAAATGGAAAGTTTACACCTATCATCCTTGTATTGGATTTTCCAGATTGTTTCTGATAGATGATTAGGGATCACGTGACCAATCGTTCATTCATTCCTATTAGACGATAGCAAAACAACCCCCAAATAAGTCGTAAAAAGAGTACATATTGTCAGAAACCTGTCGACTTTGATAAGTAGATATTTCACGTATATTGTGTTCAAATACCGTGACTGTCTGTCCTCAGGTTCGTGGTGTTCATGTGCTGCATGTGTTCTAAATCTTAAAATATGACAGCATAGTCTAGCCCCACCAGATCATCGGGATATTTGGACACACTTTCGTTGCTCGGTTTTTGTTCGGTCGGATTCTGCATTATTAAATCTCTGTTTGGACACTGAACATATAATGACACAGGGTGTGGAAAACAATGCAATTCGCACGCAACCGTCGTCGTACTCAAACTGTAGATCGCGGCGTCCAATTGAAAGAAGAGGGGGAGTGGGCCTACATAATAAAACAGAGAATCCTAATCATGTTCAAGGTGATTATGAAAGTGACCAGCTGTTTTACACAGAGGGAACTGGAAATATATTTCAAACCAGATGCACAACTACTCAGGTCCCCAAGTCGATTACTTTTGACTGGAAAAGAGACGGGGAATCTGCACATACCATAGTTAGCATGTTCACATATAAGCAACATTCCTACAAAGGAAAGAATACAAAATAAATGTTGACATGGCCAGTGAATTACACTCCCGTTTGATAGTGAGATACCCCAAAATGGACTACTTCGCCATTTTAAGCCATCTGGATAGGCAATTCGATCTTAAAGAATATGCACATATTCACATCTAATATACATCGCAAAGTCCATAAGAAGCCCTGGTTGAATGTGAGAATAGGGTAGTGACATTAACCCTGAGAGGGTTCCCGGATATGGCAAATGCACACATCTACAGACATGCAATCATGTGGGTCTGTCAATGGTGTTCCGACAACCGAACACAACCATTATATTCTGATTTAAGAGCAATATATAGCATACACACTTCATAATCATATATGAGATTGATGGCCGCTTCCAAAATTAAAAGGATTTGTATCGAGGCTTGGCGCCTGGAGCAAGTGGATGAACGTGACGACACAGAAATACGTAACACCAGTCAATTGATAATGACTCAACGTTAAGAGTTGCGACACTACTGTCACGAGATGATGTCACTGTGATCAGTGTAGCATCTGCCAATAATTTCTGCGAACAGTATAGATCCTGATCAGCCAGACAAGTCTCAATAACAGAATGATTGAAGCCAGCAAACTTGTTACAATAAGTTTTATTGAAACAATAAAGATACAAAAGTTACACAATAGTTTACAAAATACAAATAAAATATACCTTTTTGAATGTCCTGAATACATTCACTAATAACCGCTTATTGTCACAAGTCAGATATATTTCAAAATGTCACTATTTTAGCCACTTAACTCACAATTTTCACCTTTTCTGTTAATTTGCTAAATCCAAATTCAAAATTAAATCCACATAATATATAAGTCACCAATACAATACACTTTAATCCTTTTGAATATATATTTGGTTATAACTGTACTTAGCATTGAATGTACAGCCCTATATATGCCCTTTAGAAAGTTCCGGCATGTCCTCCAAGATTCTCCCAAATTCTAGTATGTTCTAATGGAATCTACTAATTAATTTAAAACTAATTAATTTTCTAGGTCTAGAAAGAAAGTTGTAGAGAATTCTAAACACAGAAATTATACTAATAATATCCAGTGACCTATAGAACATTGACATTAGAGAGGTTCTGGAACTTTCCACCACACATGTGAACAAATATAACAATGTACATGAATGTTAATGAATACATAAAAACATACACATGTACATGTCAAATATACACTCATGTAACAACGATGATGCCATAATATGTGATGCTATGCCGAGTTTATGCACTTGCCAGTTGCCATACATTGCATAAGCACAGCATCATGCTTTGAAACCTAACTGATTATCAAATATCGGCAACTGTAACACTACTAAATAACAATGTTAGTTTGAGTGACAACATATCATAAGTTACAAGTACAGGCGGGACCACTAACTCTCAATTTGGGCAAGAGGATTTACACGAAGGACGTTATAGTAGCTCCTATTCAAGATCGGATCAGACTAACTGTTACACATGGGGTACGTATTACTTTACATGGAGCATTTATTATGTGGGTGGATACGATACCTATGGTTATAAATCAATCGGTAGAACCATCCAATGTATCTCCCATAACTGTCGAAAAACATACATGTATGCCATCAACACTGTTTCCGTGTAAATCTCTTGTAAATTCATAATTTCTGTTGGAACCCACTGAGAACATGAAATCAGTAATACCAAGAACGATGAATTCTCGGGAGGGACACCACAGATATGTGCCGTAAATCCACGTATCCTTCTTAAGAAGGGACACTGTATGCGGAAGGCCAACATTGTAATCTTTGTTTTATGATTTAATGTTTTATTTACATTTTACAATACAGCATGTACATCGTATAGCAATTGAACATAATCATATCTTATTATACTACATACGTTACATACAAAATGTATTAGAAAGTAGGGTTTAGAAGAGCGTAAAGTAAGTAAGGGAAGATAAGGCAGAGAAAAAGAAGAAAACGTTTCCATTTGTGTTCACATCAAATATACATGTCTGGTTGAATATTTGTATTTGTTTGTACATATGATGTGTTTGATTGTCTTGCGGTGTTAAAAACTTATTAGACATTAAACCTACACCACACAATAATGTGGTGTTTTCATTTATCCTTTTTTGCAGCTATTTCCTGTTCTATCTAGATTCTGTTCTTCATTCAAGTAATTTATGAGCGTTATATCGCGTTTTTCATATTTACATTTGAAAATACATTTCATATGGTTAAATTATATGTTTCTATTAATTTTATCTGGCTTATTGTCCCATGAAAAGTTAAATAATTTATTTTTAATTCGTTTGATCATATTAACGGGAGGATCGTGTAACACTGTTAAAGGGTATATCAATTTTGGAGCAGCAAATGTTTTAATGACAGAAAATTTTCCTAGTAACCTCAATTTTTTTTCTCGTTTTTTAAGGCACTGTTAAAACACTATAAATATGACACATTTTTATTTTTAAAGCACCCACTCGCATGACAATATATGTGTTTGTGTGAAGATTGAGGCCTGATATTTCACTAAGTTGTTCTATTATGTAAATTAATTTTTCAAAATATTTACGTGTACCATCCGTCACAAAAGTTGTATCGTCAGAATACATCGTGTTTTTCAATTCTGTGTCACCGATTTTCACGCCTGTTATCTCTTTTTCGATTATAGTTCCTCTAGATAATATTTCAATCGCAATAATAAAGACGTAAGGTGATAATGGACTGCCTTGGTGCACGCCTCTACTTATTGAAAAGAAGTCAGATAAGTAATCATTGTTTGAAACACAGCGTTTTGCGTCAGAATAAAAAAGCTTAACCCAATTCAATATAGTGTTACCAAAATTAGAATGGTCCATAACTTTCAAAAGAAATGAATGTTCCACAGTATCAAATGCTTTTTCAAAGTCTGCGAAAAAACATAAAAACATAAATAGTCCATTACTTCATATAGTGTTCCCATATTTTCTCCTATGTACCTACACGTAAGAAATCCAGTTTGTGAATAATCAATTATAGATGGTAATACTTTGTTTAATTTTATTTGCTATGGCCTTGGATGTTAAATGTTGTAGTCTACGTTGAGCAATGATATTCGTCTCCAGTGTGTAAGTATTAATAAGTTACTCACTTTTATTGGAATTAATTAATGTGACTATTGTGACTAATTCCTGCTTTTGCATTCACTTAGCTTTCCATGTGCTAAGGAATAGTTAAAAGAGTCAATTTACTTTAGTTTTATGTCATTCCATAATATTTTATAGAACTCAACTGTTAAACCATCTGAACCCGTTTTTTTATTGTTTTTGTTCATTTCTTTTAAGGACATACTACATTCATATTCAGTAAGATTGGCTTCACATAATTGTTTATTGTCATCTGATAATTTACTTATGTTGTTATTATCTGCAAATAAGTTGTGGTGTGTATGTTGGATTTCCTTTTGTGTATACAATTTATTTTTTCTGTCTTTGTGTACTATTTCGTCAGTGCTCGTTATACTATGTCAAATTACATTTAACCAGGCTATTCTTTTATTTTCTGATATTTTCGCAAGTTCGCAAAAGTTCGCAAACTATTTGGGATTATTTTCCCCGCCTTTAATCCATTTGGCTTTTGATCTTAGTATAATCCCTCCAACTTTCTTTTCGTGTAGATCTTTGTTAGTGTTTAATTCATTTAAACTATTTTTTCTTTTCAATTTGCAATGGACGCATATTTTATTATTTGGTTTGTTATTGTTCCTTTTATTATCTCACATAGTGTGTTTGAAATAGCGTTTTGGTTAAATTTCCGCTACTTTAACTATATTGCGTTTGATTATTTATTGGTATTCTGTTTTCAAAAGTAGAGTATTACTTAATTTAAAATAACCTTCGCCTCTTTTATTTGACTGTCTTTGTAAACAAATATATACTATTGAATGATCTGATTTAAATCCTATAGTGATTTAACTTTTCGTTATGCGATTAATTATATTTAATAAATAGTCTAAACTACACAGCATTGGCGGTTTAGTATTCAAATGCTATGTGAATTTCTTTGTAATATTATATTAATGACACCCCCTATTACTAGTGTCTCAAGTTCGACCGAGTCAAAATATGTCTCTAGATCTTAATAAAATCGTAAACCATTTTCATCGGACCATATCGGTTTATCAATGTAAACTCTTTATTGGAAATGCATATTTTAAGGATCTGTATTCGACCGGTCATAATATCATCCTACTGCTTAGTTTCATAAATGAGACCTGGTTTTAGTAAATTGCATATACCTTCCTTATTGCTGAATTTTCCACTAAAATTAGCATCCCCACCCCATTCCCTCTCCCACTGAAGTTTGTCATTTGTAGTAAAATACGCTTCTTGTACGAAACATATGCCGTAGTCATTATCATTTATCCATTGAAATAGTTCCAGACGTTTTTCTTTTGACTCCATACCTTTAAAGGTACATGCCAACTCAGTAGGCACAACATGTTCTTTATAAGAATTAAATAAGTGTGCAATTGTGTCACTATTCCATCAGTTCTAAAAATTACGAGTGGCTGCTATACAGATATATTAATTTCGAAATAATTATTTTACTGATTGTGATTCGCGGCGAAACCCATGTAAATAACTCGCAAGAGTGTAATAAATTGGATTATTAATTATAAATATGGATTTACATAATACAAGCAATATTTTATTCTAAGATTTCACGGTAGATAGGACTTAGATTACTAATCGAATAAAGGGTGTATTAAACGAGTTAATAGATTACTCTCAAACGGGCTTTATTAAAGGCAGATAAATTGGAGGAAACATAAGATTATTAACTATTGACTAGGTAAATAAAAAAGATATCCCAGGGTTGTTATTTTTTGCCGATTTTGAAAAAGCCTTTGATAGTAGATTCTTAAACTTTGGTCACTGTCTAATACAATGGGTTAAAGTATTGTATCATAACATATCAAGTTGTGTAACATATAACGGCTATCTTACAGTTTTCGGTTTATGTAGATGCGTAAGACAAGGCTGTCCTTAGTCACCATATTTGTTTATTATAGCAATAGAAATACTATCACATAGTGTCCGAAATAATAACATGATAAAAGGAATAATAAGAAATCAAGAAGAAATGAAAAGAAAAACAATGTTCGTCGACGATGCCACTTTTTGCTCAGATGGGTCAAGAGAATCGTTAGAAACCCTAATTTCTACCATTTATACTCCTGGAGGTGATGTTATAAAACAAATTACACACATAAATTTAGACTTTTTGAACGTTTTGTGGAATTAACAATAATGATTGACATTGTCGGCAAATAAAACATGTGTTAAATAAATTTACGTGTTTAACTTAAACTTTAAGTATTGGCCTTTCATCCAAATTTAACGCCCTTTTCTCGGTTGTGTTGTGTCTGTAGTGATGTCAGCCATCTTGGTTTTAGTGTATTGTATCGATTCAGTTGCGCGAAATTACGTTGTCAAGTTAGTATTCCTACACGCTACAATTTACATAAACTGAAGTCATCACAGGCGCTCGGATTGTTCAACAAAAATAATAGAGAGTCGCATTTCATCACACTATCGGTTTATTTAATGATTATGATGCATGTTTTATTGAACGGGTATATAATAAATAGCCGAACGAACTCGTACGCCTAAATATGTTTCCGTACAAATCCAATAACCTATAAATATTCATAGAAAGCTCAGAAGCTACCATTTATCATGGCTGAGAATATGTACTTTACGACATGGGCGACCAGTGTAGCCCCAGATCAGCCTGCGCATTATCATATGCACAGTCTGACCAGTACCCACGCTGGTTGCCATTCAGTGTAACATTGTATAAATTCGTGAATAACAATTTATGATCAGTATGCAGTAATTTATTACGTTTGCACTTTTATATGAAAGAAATGTAGGAATTTTAAGATTGAAATGTGTTGCTTATCTGAACCTATATTATGTATTCTGCAGATTGCGCCCCATTTAAACACTGATTGCGACCCCTTTGATATGCAGTAACTGTTACACGAATACTGAATACTATGATAAAATGATAGTGAATGCGGTATATTATGCCGTGGTGATATCGAGCCTCAGTATCGGGTTTGCTCGACTATCAAAGATGGCCTTCGGGGGGGGGGGGGGGGCGTCCCCAAGTTGGATATAACCGCGAGAGATGTAGGCATTATGACATTTGATCCATCGGCCGCAGTTAGGACCCGAGATTATCTAGCTAAAGTCGGAATTCTACCAGCTAGTATATGGAAGTAACTCGTTTATTTCGCTTAATTAACAAAGTTAATTAATTCGTATAATGGCTTCGATCGCAATGCTCGTAGGTGGTGCAGTGATGGCGAACGTAATGGCATTCAACGGTAGCAACTTTCTATTCTCAAATCTGCGAAGCTCGGATGCAGATTAGGAGCGTAAGTGTCATGATTTAGATGTAGAACAACTACAGAGCGCACACGCAGCATGGTCCCGAAAACGAACTGCCCGTCTGGACAGAATCAACGATGATCTTCGCCGCGAGTATCACGCCGTGCAAACTTTCCAGAGCGTTGACGCCACCATCCGCGATTACCGCGGACATATCCGCAGAAAACAAAAACCTCGCTCCGCTGGATTCCGAACCCCAACTTTCAGACTTCTATGTGCCGTCAGATGCTCAAAATGACAGCAAGATCGCGTTCGTCGTTGTGGGAATGGCTGCGACATGCCTTGTCAGCTACTATATTGAGAAGCATTAAATTTTTGCAAGGCAATAATTGCGAAGCAATAATAACGTTTTGAACTCTCTCTTTGTCCGGCCCTTATATAGAACGATGTTAGTTGACGAGCTTTATTTTGCTCTGCTTAATGTTGGCCACTCGGCCCTTAAACACCGTTTAGCTGGCGCAAAGGCTGTGATTCCGTTTGGCCCACGATTATCTCGAGACATGGCGCGATCACGAAAACACGACTGCCCTTTTCGCAAAAAGGATGGTAGTTCCAACGGAACACCAGCAGCGCGTGTCGGCTTGTATAGTATCGACGACGCAATTACCGGACGATCTGGCAAAAGGATGTTGGAGACTGTTGGAGACTGCTTGAATATCTTGCAGACGATGGACACGCACAAGCTTAGCGTTCGCCTAGCGAACATATACTACAGCCCCCGCGGCTATTTGAAGGGACTTGCAGCCATCAAGAACCTCGCTGCAGCGGCCAAGATTTCTGAAAACGCTGCCACGGACTGGCTCAAGAAGCAGGCCATCTGGCAGATCTATTTGCCCGCGGCGCGCAGTGTTCCAAGCCAGAAATTCGACGTGCCGGTGCCGAACGAAGTCCACCAAACCGACCTCCTGTTTCTCCCTCGAGACGTCGTTCCGACAGCTCGAAGAGCTGGTCGCAAAACGTACAAGTACGCCCTGACAGACGTGGCCTCCCGCTATAACGAGGCTGAGCCGCTAACCACGAAGGAGGCCAAGGAGGTGGCTGCAGCTCTCACCCGCATCAATAAGCTGAGCCCACTTAGATGGTCAAAGCTTCTTAATGTCGACCCGGGGCACGAATTAATTGGCACAGTCTCTCAGCTGCTGGCCAAGCACGGGGTCTCTGTAAGACGCGACCGTGTGGATGTACATCGGGACCAGGGGATCGTAGAGAGTTTTAACCGGACCCTGACTGGGCGGCTGTTCGGACACCAATATTCCCAAGAGCTTGTAGACCCTCATACGTGATCTACTGAGTGGGTGACCAGGCTGCCCGCCGTGGTCTCTGCACTGAACGGCGAGGTGACGAGATTGGTCGGTTAGAAGCCCTCCGATGTCATCGACGTCAAAACTTTGCCCCGTGCCTCCGTGGTCGCCGGGCGGCTCGTTGGTTTGAAGAAGCAGAAACACCCCTCGGCTGTTGGTGTTCGGTATCTCTACCAGCCCGGAGAGCTGGAGGGTGGCCGCCGACGCGCTACGGACCCAAAGTGGTCACTCCAGGTGTATTGACTTGGGCGCTCCGTTACTAAGCCTGAAGAACAAGTGCTCTATTATTTGGGGTCGGCCCTCTCGCGACACAGTGCTGCCACCAGATGGTGTGCTCACTCGCTGAACGCCGCTAGAAGCTCTTCGATACAGGCGTCCATCCGAGATTCTTCTTTTGTCCTTGTGGCCATATGCCAGGCTGTCCACCCCATTTTCGTAGATCCAGGGCTCTCTGTCAAAGGGGGACAAGGAAACCTTGTTCAGTCGCTAGGCGTAGACGCGGTGGTGGTCGGACCTCAACACATCCATCCCGTGGCGAAATGTCTTCTTGCCGAAGAGGGCCTCCTTGAATTGCTCGTGGCGGACTCGCTTCTTCACGACCGACTTTTTCACTCCTTCGCTTGATGTTCGCGCCTCTCACCTCCATGATGGAATGCATCTTCGGATGAAGGCCTACGTACTCTGAGAAGGGACGCGCGGCGCACTCGTCTTTCAATTTTCCCAACACCTTCTTGTTCGCTGCACAGTGGAGCGAGTGGTCCTTTGGGTAGTCGGACGTGTCATAGAGGCGGCTGGGCACCACCATGTCCTCGTACTGGTCCTTCAAGTTGTTGTAGTAGAAGTCGTACATTAGGTGCGTGGAGAGCTCGATGACACTCATACCCACACGCACAGGTCGATTGAGCACCAGGCGGCTCTTGTGCATTTGGATCACCGCGAGGTCATAATCGAAGGCGTTTGCCCGTGCGAAGGCTGGGCTGGCGATAAGGCGCCGCAGCTTGTCTTCCTCTTTCGCACGCACGAGCTTGACATTAACTCGTTTGCGGAGGTTCTCTAGGGTCATTCCGAATACAGAGTTGTTCATCAGCTTGCATATGTCCTTCTCGAAGTCGCTGGTCGCCCCCTTCCGGAGCTCTGTGTTCATCCTGATGTAGGGCTCCACCCAAGGGTTTTGATCGAAACGAATCGCTCTGTGAACATTTTTCAGGCGCATGCCCAGAGATAAGTAGAGCTGCAGGTTCCTGTAGTGGAGCACATAGCGTTATTGTCGCAGAGGTTTGGGCCCAGCTTTTCAACCTCTGTCGGCGCCACCCCAACACCTAGAAGGTTTCGTTGATACTCAGACATCCACTCTTCTCGGACAACCATGCGTTCCGGTGCCAGTGGGTAGACATTGTGCGCCTCTTGCAGCTCCGTGTGGTATTCCAGATCCACATCTAGGATATAGCCCTCCGGTCTGTCTGCCTAATGACCCGTTATTACTTCTGCTAGAACATGTTCGTCTTCTACCCACTTTAAACCACCAAAGGCAAGGACTGGCTCATTGCCCACCCGTAGAGGATGCTGGCGTCTAGGTGGAGGATGTAGCTGTTGGGCTCGGTAGGGTCATAGTTTTCCGCACTAGGGTTATTGGCTTTACAATATCGCTTCGAGACCATCGACACGCCACCCCGCATCCCCTTCTCGATGAACTGGTGCTGGTCGTAATCCGTGAGCAGCTCGAGATGTACTCCCGTTTTCCTGAGCAACGAGTCCCACGAGAGGCCTGGGCCTTTGTAGTAGTGTGCAGGATCCAGTCCGTACTGCCGCATGCAGGTCTTCCGAAAGGTCTCGAAAACGTCTGCTAGGGAGAACATTTCACTACGGTGGTCGAGGTCGTGGTAATCGCCCATTGTACGGCATCCGAACGTTTCTCCCAAACATGTTGTGCGTGAGCGTAGTCGGCCTCCGATGTACGTTCGTCGGACAGCTTACTATAGAATGCTTCCGTCGGTGGGAGCCAAAATTCTTCGAATTTTTCCCAAGAGTTCATGTAATCGTATGGGTAGACACCCTAGCGCAGCAGGAGATCGCGCCTTTCTCGGCTTGGTTCGAACTTGGTAGTTATTCGAAAGGCTGCTGACGGGTTGGCTTCGACAAGCTTGCTCAAGGACGCCGGTAGAAACTGAACGCTGTCTATGAACCGGAGTTGCCCGAGGAAGAAGGAGATGCACTTCTCCGTGTTTTTGGAGATGCATGTGACCCTATCCTCCACCTTGTAGATGGCTTGCATCAGGAGGTGAGAGTCATAGTCCCTCAGGTTGTGGAAGACCACCGGTATGGTCGAGGTCTTGGGGCTCAGGCTCAGCTTTAGATTGCAGGCGTTGTGGGCGGCGCTTCGGTATTTCCCAGTTATATGGCAGTGGTTGCGGACGGAGTCGGAATTGCCGCCTGCGGCTGTCAGTGGCTTGCTGCAAACATGGCATGTAGTGACTGTGTTATATGCTTGCCAATGCTCCTTAGTCATCCGCATGGGTTGTGGTTTGCCCAGCACCGGGGGCTCTGCCCGACCATCACAGCGGATGAGCACGTATCAGTAGATGCACGTCTCGTGTTGCTGAGTCTTCTGGGTGTTGCTCTTCGTGGGGTCCAGCTCGGGCCCCTCGATCTTGGTGGTGAGGGCCTGGAAGTCCGCATAGATGACGTAGGGGGCTGGGAGCTGTTTGTTGTTGTTTTGGAAGACCAGCTTGTTCTCCCCGTCTTCATGAATCTCCACCCTCACCACCGTCTTCCCGATCCCCCGCACCCGGGCTTGTGGTCCTGCAGGAGTTCTTCCCTCGAGTAACCGTGGAGGCATCTCACACAGAAGTTCTTGCGCCTGTTGTTGTGATTTTCTTGGAAGAGCAGACGGTTGAGGTATTTGATCCACGTGTAGTGCAACTTGCAGGCCTTCTCAATCAGCAGTAGGTTGATTCTAGGCATATCAGCTGGTTGCTTGCTGAGGCTGTGAACGATAGCACCCTTTTCCCAGCCGAAGACATTGATGGCCAGGTTGTTCAGTTTTTCGAACCTCTGAATCTGTGAGATGGGTGTGGGGGCGTCGATCCCTGTGAAGTCCAGGCCATCCATTGTGGGATACTGCGTGGGCCTATATGCGTGGTTTCCATGAGTAACTGGAAAGATAGGTTATGGGAGTGCCCATTTGAGACAGTGGTCGTCTTTGGTACTGACATTAATTACGGCCTTCTAGTGTATCACTGCCGCTGGTAATGGGATGTAGGAACCCCCTCTCAGTGGCTGATACCTGGCGATATCCAGCCATAGAGTGGGGACTCTATCAACAACCCATCCTGAGTATCTCTGTGTCCATTCTTCGAGTTGCTCCATGAGGCGGGAGAATGTCTTGTCTAGCTGCTAGTTGATCTCACCAACCTGTAGGAGAGCTTCCTGATTGTGGCGGAGCACAGGGTCTGTGTACTCCTCACTACCATCTGGTTTGTCTTTTCGAAGCTGCAGCTGTAAGGCAAGTTGAAACTTGACTCCGTTGATAGCCTGGATCTCTTCAACTAGTTTCTGCTGGATCTGGGGGCGCACTCCCTCCAGGAAAGCTTTGGGTCTGCGGCAAGGAGGTGCTCCTGGGGGACATCCATCTGCCATCCCTCAGAAACTTCCCTATCACCCAGGGGGTCTGCATGAAGACCAGCTCATCCGTAATGTTGTTGCTCTGTAGCTGTAGGATCTCCTTCTGGTGTTGTTTGGATTAATTTCTGAGGGGGGAAGGGGTCAAACTCTTTCTGAATGGCCTTCCGCTTCTTCCGAGGTTTCGGGGGAGGCCAGTAGCAGGGGCTTTAGTAGACGCCTCTTCACATCTTCTGGGATGGGCTCATCCGTGATATTCGTGACAACGTCATGGAGGGGCTCGGATGCCTGCATTTCTGCAAGCAGCTGCTCGATGAATTCATCCATAGTGTCCATGTCGGATGGGTATGCCCAGTAGTGAAGGTATCTCTAATAGGAAATTCAGAAGGCATCAATCGCCATAGTGGCCATGTATGCACAGTAGTGACGGTATCTCTGATAGGAAATTAAGAAGGCATCTATCGCAGCCAGACGTCGGAACTCCTTCTCGAGGACCCGTTGATTTCGCTGCCAGTCCTTCGCCTTCTCATTATCATACCCGCAACCTTGACACAAATAGTAGCTGTTCATAACTGCTATTTCACATATTGTTCAGGGCTTTGTGCTGCCACCTTTCCGAAGTCGGGCAAGTGAACCTTACAGTGGTCCCAAAGAGACAGCTACGACCACATAGCTCCGTGGATCTTAGAACAAGCCACTGGCCCGGAGTAGTATACACGAGGTTGAGTCCAGTGTAGCCCGCCACGTGGGGTTGGGGGCGGGCTCCAGGAGATTAGGTGCTTCAGTCCAGGAGGTGAGGTGGTCAAGGCTCCGAGTAGTATACACGAGGTTGAGTCCGGTGTAGCCCGCCTAGTGGGGGTGGGGGCGGGCTCCAGGAAGTTAAGTGGTCCAGTCCAGGAGGTGAAGTGGTCCAGGCCCTGAGTAGTATACACGATGTTGATTCAGGTGTAGTCCGCCCCGTGGGGGAGGGGGCGGGCTCCAGGAGGTTAATTGGTCCAGTCCAGGATATGAAGTGGCCCAGTCCAGGAGGCTAAGTGGCCCAGCCGAAAAAGTTCAAGTGGCCCAGTTCCGCGAAACGGGCTCGAGTGACATACTGTGGGGCTTAACCGGGGACCTCCACGCCTCCCAAGAGGGCTACGGAGGTCCGACGTGACATGATAAACATGAGAAATGACATGATAAATGAAAAAACTGGCCCAGTCCCAGACTTCTTACTACTACTAACACATAATATTTTATGTAGAACTAGTAAATTGCCAAAAATAACATAACAGGGAAATCATTTTCCCATGGAAGCCATCGTTTTTCTTGTTGTTCAACATTCAACATAACAAAATAAAGCTTTCTAATTGAGAGGATATACATGTAAATGTCAGATTAACACATTGACACAGTAAAATTACCAATTTTTGCATGTTTATTTTCTATATTAATAATTTAATGATACATATAATAATATAATGCTTTTACAGTTTTATATCGCTTTAATATCAAACACGCCGGATAACCGATTGCAAACTTCACTTTTCCATGTGTGACATTAAAGAGATGGGGTTAAATTGCTACCCTCGCGAGAGGTATGGAGCCTGGTAGCAATTTGGTTTCTAGCTTCACAACTCCGATAAGCACCAATCGCAGATATGAAGCTGACGAACAGTCATTACTATGTACAGTGAACCATCATATTGTTTATAGCAACCGCCCGGTTTGTTATGTCGACGTACTCTAGTCAAGGACGCGTCGACGTGGGATAAGCAACATTCCTGATTGGCCGCCAAGATTCAAATAGTCAGTAGCTCTTTGTGGACGATTATAATGAGTTATAGCAAAAGGGATATAACTCCTGAACTACTTGACCGATTGTCCCCAAATTTGGTGAAACGCTCGGATTGGCTAGTGGCTTTTAAAACAGCACGTCTCAAAACGTGATATAACTCCGGAACTACGGGACCGATTGACCTCGAATTTGGTGGAACTCTCGGATCGGCTAGTGACTATATTTTAAAGAATAAACGGTAGCTCTGTGGGGATGATTATAAAATACATGAAATAGACAAATGGTTGAAACGCTAGATAATAATATCCAACTGTTACACAACAGTCCATGGCCCACCCACTCTTCCTGCCACTTTACACACGCACTAGTAATTACAACATCGATTTACACATTAGTCTATATTATATTAGGTCCACACAAAGATTTAATATCCCTCAATGAGACATATCTTTATCAAAAATGTCCAAGACGCTTCTCCCACGGTGTGTTATTATCACTGTCATAAACTCCTTACACGCTCAGTTCAGTTTACACAATGAGCATCACTTTATCCTATAATATTAATTTGAGCGTATCTGCCCATCGCCACCGGTGATGTCTCCCTTTTCCTTTTCCTTCTGTCCAGTTCGTCTCTCACCATTTCCACGAATTGCTGCGCAGGGCTCACCAGGGTGATTTCGGGTATCTTTTATGCTGATGAACCTCCTGAACCTCCTCCAACCTCCTCCTCCTCCTCCTCCTCCTCCTCCTCCTCCTCCTCCTCCACCACCTCCTCCTCTTCCCCCTACTCATGCTGCTGCTTCTGAGTGTTCTGTATCCAATAGTTCGTCTTCTTGCAGTTCCGGAGCTTCGTACGAGTCCAAGGTGCGATCAAACATATACTTCATCTTACTTGTGGCAGACTTCCAGGCCTCATCATCACCGTAATCGTCATCCATTTTGAGAGCGGAAACCGTATACTTTATAGTTGCATATACTGGTTCTTTGCGCAGAGCGTTTAACCATAATATTTTATTCACAAATCTGTTCATCAGCGCCTTTCTGTATATGTCTTTCATTTGTTCAAAGACGTGCACTTGGACTTCCGACTGATCGACAGCGTTGCCTCTCTGAATGTACTTTTCTACCCGTTCCTCTCTGGTTGACATTGTTATCAATGCCCGATTCGTTTCCGCTTTCATTATCGATATGCATGGTGTTTTTATGTCTCAACATATTTTCCCGTCATTTAAATTCTTTGGAGCATATATAGCATGTGAACATTTCGAAGTCTCTCCGACGAATGAGGGGGCGGAGTGAGGAGTCGCGCTTTTATATAGGGTTGGTATATAACCCTCGTTTCAGACAGACATGCGAGTGTCGGCGGTGTAAAAATAGACATGACATCATTATTTATGCATTCATATGGACCGTATATTAAACGGGGATAAACGCTATATGTGCTAGCCGCTCACTATCCTAATATCATCTCACCAACGTACATGCGCTCCTCAACACTGTAACATCAGCTCCGCAGTTGCTCCCCCATCGCTCCCCATTGACTCCTCTACCCTCCTCACTCTCCCTCCCTCACTCTACTTACAATAGCGGTTACTTGTACCCGCTCGTCGAACTGTATACTGTCAATACACCCATCAGGTATATGAGGGCGCCAATTGTGATTCATTTCCTCGTATTGCCTACCGTTACCCTCACCCATTATCTCGCCTCATTCGTTAACTCCGTGCTTCATCCGACCCTCCTCTTACCAGTTCATACCTCCCCAGTGCCTCCTTCGAGAATCTTTACACCCCCCCATTTCCTCCTCACACCACAGCAACACGTCATCGCACATGCGCGCTTGCCTCTTTAGCACATTCGAACGAATATGCGTAGAATGATTGTCCCCGCGAGACGGAATAATGTACTAGTACTGGTTCTATACAGAAATAACGGATATTTTCTACTCGGTAGATAGCCACCGGTGCGCTCTAACAGTCAACCAAATTTGAGGTCAAACGGTCGAGTATTTCCGGAGTTATATCACTTTTTGAGATAACACAATATAATCGTCCTCAAAGAGCTACCGACTATTCTACATCGTCATAGCAAACACTTATCCCGGCGCCGACACGTGCTTGACTATAGTACATCGTCATAATAAACCGGGCGGTTGCTAAGGGGCGCAAGTAGTGGATATACAGGGTAGACACTACTACTACTACCACCTGTCACTTAGTAGTGATTGTGAACTAACCACGTACATCCTTTCAGCTCTGTTTGTGAGAATAAAAAAACAACATACAAGTACATGTGTGTAAATGTCATTTTTTAATAAATGACTAACTTGGATATTTAATCTAAATCGTGTGCAAATAGCATTGTTTTATTCAATTACCACCTTAATTCACTATAAATTTTGACCATTAAACATTAGCTTTTGCATTATATCACAAGTTATCATAAAAGTGGAGTATATCCTCCGCCCACACAAACCAAACACATGTAGATCTAAACATACATGATAAGTGGACAAATGGGGTAGCAGCGGGATGTTCTGTCTTGTGGTTTTAATACCAATTGTAAAATGTTGTCTGACTTTGATGTGTATGTAAACAAGAGGCCGCCACATGACCAGGATCTCCCGCCAGTGATAAAAATAGCCCGGTCGCTTTCGTGATGGGTTATACAAAAGTAGTGGCACTCGATCCATTGTGTTGTATGAACAGAACTGACAATACAAAAATTATTAGCTGCCAATAATAAATAGTTATTTTAATATTTCAGTATTTATTTGCGAACACATTTATACAAACACATGGTATACATATAATTCAAAATAATCCATTTTGCTGGAATAGTACAGCATATAACAACACATGTAACTATAATAGTATATGCGTATTAACACATTAAAGTATGTTTGACATTTAAGGAAATTTTTGAATAGAAGAATGATAAAGATATAGAGATAGAGTGGTACATGTATGTATTGGGTAGTTCGAACACCATTGCATTCACTGTGTCATCCACAGTGTATACATTTCGATATTGTATCGTTTTATTAGATGCGAGCCTCTCTTAGATTATGTAGCCGGTTCTCAAAATACAGTCAGATATCACGGCGCTATTTTTTCTTACATCTAGGTCATTGTTAACGACTCGCTTTTTGCTATTTTACATTTCACTATTTTACATTTCACATTTATTAGAATGTATATCTTTGGTACATAATTAATTGAAGAAAAACCAATGCAACCTCAGACTTAGCCGTTCATTTTCCACAAATAAAACGGATATTTTGGTCGCGCATTAATGGTGTGTAAACCCGAATCACACCTGTCTGGCACCTGTCTGGATTTTTTCATTCACAACTACGGCGTGTACAAATTTGCATAAAACAACACTATAACCACAGGTGTTTGAAGAGTGAATCCGGATACGGAATTACCACCCTTATCTCATTGCCGTATTTCGCCGATATTGATTTCGAAAATCAGTCATATTTTCCTTAAATGATGTCGAAAATTTATAACAATATACTGTTACCACTCATTTGAACAGTGTCGTCTAGATGATTCACTCATTTGAATCGTCGCGTCGGGGCATGTTTCGAATGAGTGGTAGTAGCGTACACTTTCACTTACAATAATTGAGCACGGATATGGAATTACCACCCTTATCGCATCGCCGTATTTCGCCGATATTGATTTCGAAAATTAGTCATATTTTCCTTAAATGATGTCGAAAATTTATAAAAATTCCGAGCTCATGCGGATGTTTATGAAATGCATAACAAACAAATGCTAAGCCTTACTGTATTCTTCCTGTTTCTATACAGCTCCTTCTCGTCTCCACATACAAAATATGTCGAATGTTATACAGTTTCCCATAACAGCATTTACTACAATTACTCTATTTGAAATATTTAAAGGAGAATATAATACTGTTTACCACCCCTTTGAGCTGGGCTCGCAGCTCAGTAGTTTCAGTACTTTGATTAATATTGATGTTATTATCAATCGAGAAATATCCGTGTCTGCGATTGGCCAGGTGTTGGCCTCGTGATCTTCGACATAAATGCATATGGAACATGAAGGCGGAGCGACGTTGTGGATTGACTAAAGTCTAGTTTACGTCATTAAAATCCATGACGTTGCTAATCATATCACGCTATTCACCAGCAACGTCGCTGAACTTTATTAATATGAATTGTACCAAAAGCAATGTCGCTATTGTGATACGGTGGAAAGTATCCGTGATACGGTGCAGACAGGGTATATACATGTCGCCAAGATGGAGTCGCGGGACGACGGCAGGTAAGTGTCAATTTAATTAAATATTTTACAGCTTACATGGCAGGATCAGCAACATATCCGGCATGTACAGATCCGTGGAAAGTGTCAGCAGTCTACATGTAGGATACGACATATTTTTATGACATTTTCCGATTGATCTCCTTATGGTTCTTACCACCTGTTATGATGTAGAGTTTCCGTAAGAAAGTGCATACAAGGATACGGTGTTGCGCTAAAACACACTATGATGTGTACAGGTACGACAAAATAGATACGGTGTGTCGCACATTTCTCCTCAGAGCCAGCTGACATAAGATGCGTTGATTACTGCATCAGTGGCCGTCAGTTGGCATTACCCCACGAATACTGCAGCAAATGGAAGGCACGGTGACATAATTTATGGGCTATGAACATGATTCGTCTTTATCTGAAAGACAGAAACGCTTAACAATCGACACAAATATATAGAGGAATGTTTCTCTCTTGTAACAGAGTACATAGACAATAAGAAAACAAACGCTAATGACATGAAAAACGAAAACAGAGGCATAGTGCGACTATACTTACTGAATACTGCTACAAACTAGAAAATGTGGCCTGTCGACGCACTTAGAGCCCCTATTTAAGAAACTGTTACACATGCTTTCAAATAAATGAACGGAAACGACGGGCGGACGGACGGACGGACGATCAGAAAGCGAGGGTAATTGTATTATTGTGGAACGATTAACCTTAACTAAGGAATACATATGTGCAATATGATAATATTAACTGAAGGAAAAGAGAAATTGTAGGTGATTACAAAAACTTTCAAACGATAAACAAAAAGATAGACGGACAGACGGACGATCAATAGCGAGGGTTATTGTATGAATGTGGAATAATAATATAGTTACTCAGTAATGCATGTATGCAATATGAAGATATTAGCTGAAGGCAAACAGAAATTATAGGTGATTTGAGAAAATGTTAGAAGAAATTGCAAATATATAAACACACAGACGGACGGACGTATGATTAGTAGCGAGGGTAATTGTATGAATGTGGAATGATATATAGTTACTTAACAATGCATGTGTGCAATATGAGGATATTAGCTGAAGGCAAACGGAAAGTATAGGTGATTTGAGAAACTCTTATAAAAACTTTCAAATAAATAAACAGACAGACGGACGGACGTACGATCAGTAGCGAGGGTAATTGTATGAATGTGGAATAATATATAGTTACTTAGTAATTCATGAATGCTATATGAAGTTATTACTTGAAGGCAACCAGAAATTATAGGTGATTTGAGAAACTCTAGCTTTTACAAAAAAAATTAATATCAATAAACAGACAGACGGACGGACGTACAATTAGTAGCGAGGGTAAGTGTATTAATCATGTTAATGTGGAATGATGAATAGGTACTAAGTAATGCATATGTGCAATATGAAGAAAACAGACTGACGGACGGACGCGAATGGACGGACGGACGTGGACGGACTGGCGGACAGGGTGAAACCTATAGATTATTGGTGGGGTCCTAATTATCACAATGGCTATAATCGTAGAAATCGTAGGTTATATTTGTTAACAAAATATGGTGACCTGAACAAATTCTAGAAGAAGCATACTAGTACATCATGCAACAGGTTAGCATGTTACACCTGCTCTAGAGTTATCTTGATATATTCCCTCTGACTACTAACATAACAAAATTGACCGAAGGATTGACTGCGATGACTTAGCTTACAAGAAGAATATATAAATGCGAACTTCATCACTACAATACCAACCGCATTCTATCATACCATTTGATATATAAATGACAATGCCAGCCATAGGCATACTATTGATTTTCAATTACGGTAGCGGTACTCGCCTTCTGATTTCAGCGTGTCGAAATAAATAGACAGCAAGGAGTTAATAAGTTGATTAAGTACGCGTTGGGCCCCTGATACTCCAATGATTCATGCATTATTGCTTCGTAAATGTGAAGGGATATATGCATGACATTTTCGTCTCACGATATCCCACACAGTGCATAGAGTTGCCATATCGGCCATCTTAGTGTGTACAAGGGACCCGTTTTACCTCTTATTGTGTTTGACACATACCACTAATGATATGACAAACACATGAATAAAAGTTGGTGGAACATGTTGGGTATGCATCTGACAACTGCGGGCTATGCCTTTTGTTCATCAAATGTATATACAAAGTCTGATATATGAAGGTTTTTGTTTTACCTTTTGTTAAAATGTTTGAGAATTCAGTAAGTACTGTGTAACGTTAAGAACAATACACAGTGCTGTAGACATATACCTGTATTACCATACATACTGTATTTATTTCAGAGACTTGTAAGCAGCTATCTGTGTGTATTGTTACTACTGTTTACTTTCCTGCTATGCGAATAAATACGGCTTTTACCTGTGTCAGATGTACTTCAAATAATTGACAGTGCATCAGTTGGACATTTTTAACATGGAAAAGGTGTCTATAGTATATTTTGTGAGTGATGGTAGGAAAGCTCAGATATCTAGCGTTTTGTGAAGTTTACTGAAATAATATTTATAGGACGTTGTCGTTCTATATATCGGGGATAGATTGCACCAAATGTTATTAGATTTCATATTATTACTGTACGTGTCAAACGCTCCAAGTGGTGAAACTATCTGATAGCATGTACAAACTAAAATGGTGGAGATTGCAACTCAATGCTCTGTATAATATACTTTAAGAAGAACAGGGTCAGATTATCTTTATATAGATATTCAGTCACATGTATGTTTCTACTACATTTGAAACAAAAGGTCATATTCTATATAGTCAGTCCTTAAACTGGTTAAAAATAGGCAAGCATTATGGATAAATATGTCAGCTAAATGGCTGAGAAATTTATGTACACATATCGTTATTTCACTATGTAAAATATTGCAATTTGCAACGTCGGGAGGTGGACATTTCGTATTCAGATGGGAAATAACGGATGGAAATATGACTTAACGAAGTAACACCGTAGGTAGCTGATAGAATCATATTTATTTGACTACACTCCATCCAGTTGTAAATGGTAAATTAAA
Organism: Conchocele bisecta; assembly: GCA_029237695.1. NCBI lineage: Eukaryota > Metazoa > Mollusca > Bivalvia > Lucinida > Thyasiridae > Conchocele > Conchocele bisecta. The sequence goes on from CM055266.1 coordinate 127,903,746, forward strand.
CTCAATTTATTTGGTCGTACGTACATGTATATATCAATAAGATATGATCCTGCAAATAATTCCCAAGAGGACAAACCGTATCTATTTTGTCGCACCTGTACAAACCGTAGCGTGTTTTCGCGCAAAACCTGTCATTGTATGCACTTGCTTACGGTAACTCTACACCATAACAGGCGGTATATCTTGCCTGTAGAGAGCTGACACTTTCGACGGATCATTTATACAGTATTTACTCGATATCACCACGGAAAAGGGCAATAACACGTGTTTATTAGACAGAAATCTACACTTTCATAATGCTCCCTCCATTCAAAAGTCACGTATAAAAGGATTTCATATTTGCAAGCAAATTATTCAGAAAATACGTTATCATTAGTATTGTGAGCGTGATCGTTGGACATTATGTTCATTTCGTCTGTAACAGGCGGCGGAACTGGAACATTATTGGTGGGGGGCAGTCTTGAGGCCCCAAAGGGCCCGATGTTGCTAATGGGTCGGGGGCATGCTCCCACGGAAATATTTGAAATTCAAGAGGCATGCAACGCTATTTCATGCATTCTCAGGGCTCAGTCTTGAGGGCTTAAAGGGCCCGTTAAGTTGCTACAGAGTGGCTTACCAGGCGAATTGCAATTCCTGGAGCACAGGATTGCAATTCGCGTTCCCATTAATTACAATTGGACCGCAATCGGACTGCAATCATGTGACTGCTGTCCAAATAGTTGGTTGCGGAATTGCAATACTTATAGCGCAGTTAGCGCTGCGCTCCGCTTTTAATTGCAGTTTACGCTCCTTTTTTTCTTTAAACTGCGAAAGAATGACCGCTTTACGCTACGCTCTGCGGTCAAACCAGCGGAACGCTCTGCTTGACCAATGCGGCAATATAATCGAAATAGTTGATTTTTTTCTAACGAAAAGATATATTTTCCGATCTGTATTTAGCCATTTAAAATCCAATAAAATATACAGAAATAGTAGAATTATGTGTATATATACGCGTAACGCTAAGTTTTTACCGCAAATAGCGAAAGAATGACCGCACAAACGGTATCGCGAAAGAATGACCGCACAAACTGGACCGCGAAAGAATGACCGCACAAACGGTATCGCGAAAGAATGACCGCAAATACGGGACGGCGAAAGAATGACCGCACAAACGGTATCGCGAAAGAATGACAGCAAAAACGGGACCGCGATTGGACCGCAATTAGACTGCAATTTCAGAGGGGACGAATTGCAATTCAAGGACCGCTGGATTGCAATTCTTGGCAAGAGAATCGCAGGCGGAAGTGTAGGGGGCGGGTGGAATGTTCCCCTGGATATTTTTGAAATCTAAGAGGCGTGAAACGCCATTTCCTGCATTCTTGGCAAGTTTGAGGATGAGGATGAGAATATGTGCTTTATTACAGAATTATTGAGGGGGCCAGCGCCAGGGCCAGGGCCAGCGCCCCCCCCCCCCGCCCCCATGCTTTTGCCGCCCCTGCCATGTGTAGATAGCATATACGTTGCTGATAATGCCCTGCAAGCTGTAAAATATTTAATTAAACTGACACTTACCTGCTGCCGTTCCGCGACACCATCTTGACGAAATGTGTATACCCTGTCTGCACAATATCACGGAAACACTCCACCGCACCACAATGCCGACAGTGAAAATGGCGTAAAGCAAGATTAATAATAATGTTCACAGCGTAAATGGATATTTATACTATATTACTGAAAAATGGACACATATGAGAACTTCTCAATTGATAATAAAACAAGTATAGCCTTGTCGTTGTCGGTCAATACGTGGTTTTATCGACCCGATGCAAGTGATATCGATATAGGGTTAAGTGTATTGTAATTTTGAAATTTGCCGCGTATATCAGAAAATGAAAGATCATTAAACATATTTTCCGACCTATCATTTTCTGATATACGCCGCAAATTTCAAAAGTACAATGCAGTTAACCTATTTCTAATGCACTCCTTTACTGTTTTGCAAACTTTATACAGTGTAGTTGAAAATCGTACTGGATTGCAAACTAGTTGAGCAGGTCATACCGGACGGATCACACAAATAATATTTTCTATGAAGAAAATAGTTCCAACACAATTGCAAGATATTAGCAATGTTTGCTGATTTCATTATTTTTCAATAACAAAAGCAATAAATTCGTCGTTAGAATTATAATTGCCTTATTTACTACTTTGCGCTTTTAATGTCACTCCAGTGCGATCTCTTAGCAACAATATCTCAATGGCAGGTGCCTGTCAAACTTCTTGATGTTGATGAATATTGTGATAACTTGTCTAATCATTCGTGATATATTACCATTTGAGATGCAAGATTACACAGGATACATACTTTCTGTTTGTGTGAACAATCTATTACTGCCAAAACATATAAAACGTGATCAACGGTGAGATATTCGCCGTACACTTCGGACCATGCAACATTCGGACCAGGTCACCAGGACGTTTCGGACCAGGACGTATCAGATGCAAGCCAGTTGTGTCTTTGGTAGTACTACCAGAATAACTCTTGGGATATTTTATGTGATTTACCCCATGTTTTAGTCGGTCATCATGTGAAAGAGTAAATTGACCGACCTCAAACTTTGTATTGGTGTCGGAATACATATTGAAATAATTTGCGACCGTTCATCAACAATGATATACCTATAATGCATGACCATCAGCCAATCAGATTGCGTGATAATTATAGACTGCATTTGAATATCACATGTATAGGGTCGATAAAACCACGTATTGACCTAACAACAATGTGATAATTGTATTTTTTTCCATTTTGACGTCACGTGAGTTCATATTGGTCAGTACCCGGTTGTACGAACGTTCCATTAGTTAATGTATCATTAGCCTAATGACACATTAACTTTCCATTAGTTAATGAGTCATTAACAACTGGTTGTACGAAACGTCATTAAGTCCTCATTAACTAATGACGTTTTAATGTCATATTAACTAATGACGTGCTGTCATTAACCTGTAAACAGACAAGTAAACCAGTCAAATTCAAGTTTTCTGGTTCCGGTTTCTGTAATATGACAATATGACAGGCGCGCATTTTCCTGCTGCAACCGAACGATTCAACAGAAACTCACACAGGCATGATGCCTTTAGCTATATTGTAGCAACGTCATGTCCACGTCATGTAAGTAGGACAAAATTAGAAATCACCGTGTCAAACTAGCAATCTACGCGCAACGTGCATGTACTGCGTTGAGGAATATATGGTATTTTCGTATGACCGACCGCAGGCCCGTACGCTATGGGGGTGGGGGGTGTGACGGGTGCGTAAGCACCCCCTTAATCCGCCGAGTTCCTCCGTGAATGGTGTAAACAACAATTAGCAAGTTGACAAATGGGTACAGATTACAGCCAGCAAGGGCTTTTCCAGAATTAATTGTATGGGGGGGGGGGGGAGGGGGGTGTTCACCCACCACCCAGGAAGTCATTTCTTTGACCCCCAACCCCCATAATTATTTATTATCAAAATTGTTTTAAATATATTGCCAATATATTGGTAAATGGAAAGTGCGATTATTATTAGAGGTAATTAGAAATCGTATCGGTCCCGTTATTATTCGTTGATTATATGACCGACCTCCGTTTGGCCCTTCGACCAACTCGTCCGTCAGCCAACTCAAAATAATACACAATAGCGACATGTTCAATGTTCATTTTTCGCGATCTCGCGATCTCGCGTTTTCGCGATCTCGCCTTCCGCTTTTGAAAATAAGTTTGGCTCCAACCATAGTGTTCTGTCTGTAACTTAGGGCGACTATCTCGGCGTTACAGACAGAAAATAATTCGGGTTTGTTTTGCTCATACATGTGTCGAAAGCATGTCGCGTTTTCGCGATCTCAACCTATGCGAGAAATGCAGCGTACATGTATAAAACATATGGCGCCATACCCCACACCCACCACCCCCCCCCCCCTCCCCCCCCCCCCCCGCCCCCCCCCCCCCCACACACACACACACACCACAACTAGCACACTTGCGACATATCATTTTCGGTCTAGGTGCACACCTGATGGTGTTTACAATCATCTGTCGGTAATCCAGTTTCACGTGCAAAGTTTGACTGTATAATTCGGCGGGGGAACAAACGTATGTAAACCACACTATGTATACGTAGTCGCTCAATTCATCGCATCGCCAATAAATTAATATTTACCATTACCTTGACATACTCACATAGTGCATTTTCATAATTATGTGTTTGATCTCTTGATAAAGCAAATTTGGCACAAATTACAGGGATTGTTGGATTGTTTACGCAATACATATGTAAGTAGCATTTTATAAAGAAAATCTAGAGTAATTTGAAACTTCATCTTCACCGTTTCATCTGTCTTTTCTGTTGTTGTTTAACGAATCAAGCAATGGCCGCCATCTTGGATAATTCACGAAGGCTTAATGACGGGAGCACGCGCCCTAGTGATGGTCAAGTACCTACATTAACTAATGATAAGTTAATGACGACTTAATGATAACTTAGTGTTCGTACAACTGAATGTACTGACAAATTAGTTAAGGAGTAGCTAATGAAAAGTTAATGAGTCATTAGTGCTTCTTACAACCGGGTCCATTGCTGAAACTACGTTCACCTCGTAAAATTGTTCTAAATCATCACTAATCTGTTTATTTTATTTATATTGTGTATATTTGTGAGGCGCAATCAATCGTGAATAATTAATGTACGTATATACGACAAAGGTTATTTGATGTGTATGAGGATATATCCCACTCCTTCCGCCGCGCAACGATATTGTGCGCCTAAAATCGCATAAAGTCGCGCAATATCGCAAGCTGCGGAACACGTGCATATATCCATCAAATAAATCAAATAACCCATAAGGATACTTAATTAAGTCTATGGATACGCTGACCAAATCCCTAAAATATATTATGTCATGTGGTTATGTGTGGAGTTAAAATGTACTGATGGTTGAGATGAAACAAAAGGTATATTGAACATATAATGCTGTTAGATCAAACTTATGTAGCCTGATAACAATATATATTGCTTCATTGATGGAATGGTTAACAGAGCTGATCCTGATGAGACTGTGTGGATGCACATGCTGACATGGATCTACACTGGTACCAAAACACATAAGCCCAATTTATGCAGTCACAGCTACTAATGATACAAGTGGATTATCTCGCTGTATGCACGTACCTTGACGTGGTATGGTCCCAATACGGCGTAGCCGGCCCACCAGAATCCGAAGAACAACAAAAACACGCACAGCATATATGCCATCACATTGCCTATTGCTGTGTATGTAGTGGTGAGCAGCAACTGAAACCGTCAATTATTACATGTATGTAGCACAATGTCATTAACCCTTACACAGCTATCTTAATTGCTTTGTCGTCTGATGTTTATTTACTATGTACCATTTGTATCATCAAAACATGCTTTGACAGCACTTTAGAATAACTTACAACTGTGTTTTTATTGAGAAATAAGGCAAGATACAAAAGCAACAGCAGACGACAATTGGTGTGTGTAGAGGTCTAAGGGTTAAGGTCACATAAATATTGTAACGAGTCAACTAACAACCTAACCCGAATGTTCTGTCTGTAACGCAGGGCGACTTACAGCCAGAACGCTGTATGCTGTAAATAAATCCTATAAATAATTCAGCAAATGGTGAACAATAATTACAGTTGTATAAATTATTTCTTAAGGAATTAGGTCATAGACATATACACTTGGCTTCAATGATATTTGCTTCATAAGACATATGTGATATATGAATATAAAATATGTGAATATTGTCTTGTTACTGTATACTATAATTATGGTACATTTAGTTGCCGTCTATGCCATCTTTGTATGTACAAGCTATCGTACAATTTCACCACTTCGAGAATTTGACACAGACAGCAACTAATATGACGTTAAAACTAATAAATTTGGTGCAATACACCATAGACAGATATGACAACAGGTGACTATAAATATTATGCCAGAAAACTATACAAAAGATGGGATATCTGAGCATATCTTCCATCAATCTCAAAACTAAAAAGTTCAATGTGTAACGTTTTCTTTATGTGATGCACAGTTTATTGTTACAGTATACGTTACCCCATATGTAAATCCATACTACTCGCATTATAGGCGAGTAGACAACAGTGACAATACACTCATATAACTGCGTTCATGTCACTGGATTTGATACAGTATGTATGGTAATACAGATATATATTGACAGCACAGTGTATTTATCTAACTGTTACACAGCCATTTATATTTTGACAACAGGTCAACAAACTCATTAGAAATCAGACGTTGTATATAAGTGTGATGAAAACAACCCATAGAATGTTGTTGTTTAACATCTTTAGAAGATACTCGTATTGCATCAAATTGTATTTATGTAAAGGTCATGTTGTTTGTGGTATGTGTCAAGCGCAACAAGAGGTAAAATTGACTGATTGTTCATGTTCATATATACATGTATGTTCATATAGACACGGGTTCTTAAGTACACAAAATAGCTATTAATCTTATATGTCAAGTTGTAAAATAATAGCAGTAATAAAATCACAAAATAATATATGTTTTAAGTCATGTTTATCCCTAATTACTAATGATAATTACCATAAAATCCAGACGGTGAAAATAAATGGGAGTAATTACCATACAAGGAAATCTTTAAACAAACCATATCTTATTCAGGTTCCATTATTTGGAACTGTTTACCAAGCAAGCTAAAAACAATAGAGACAAGAAATAATTTTCATTGTGAATGTATTCAATGGATAAAAGCTAAATGAATCACCCAGGCAATTCCGTGTATATAGGGATAAGAATTGATGTCTAATACCTGGCATATACATAATGTGAAAATACATGTTTGTGTTTATTTTATTTTGTTAAAATGTAAATACATATATTTTTTGGTTCAATCCCTGATCACATTCTTTCCTCTCTGGTCTTTGCAATCAAATAACATTTAAATCTCATAGCATATGCCATTTGCATACATTCAGCTTGCTGAATTATTTCACTTTCATTATGACACAGTGGCCATATATGTGTGTGTCTTGATATATTCCAACATGATCCATGGCTGGGTTTGTGCATATATCACGTGTGATCCATTAGTCCGCGCTCAGTGATCAATCCGTATTCCATGTCGTTTGGCATGTGCAAAGACAAAAACTACAAGATGTATATTTGATCAGAGAGGGTTAATTTGCATACTCTCATCCCCACCCACCTGCAAATACATGTTCAAAAAATATATAAATCATTGTTTCATACATTCATTTTAAACCAATATGTCAATGAAAAATAAAATTTTACCAAGTACCCCATTTTTATTACAAAAATCGGACGAGAGTCTGCTAATTAATTTATTGCCAATGCCTACTTAGATTATTGTGTAACGTGATCCACTGTTATATATATGTACATGTATATATGAGGGCCTCATGGAAGATTAGTTTGAAACTAAATGTGTAACCCTCTTAAAATAAAGTCTATCATTATTATTATTATTATTATAATATCATGCAAATAGAAAATGTCGTGACACGGTATTGGAAGAATGGGAATAAATACGTTTAAAAAATATATTTACTTGTTCAGGTATGTGTTGTTTTGAAGGGATAACTGTTCCATTAACATGTAATATGAAAAATGATATGAAATTGTGATATTTTAATTATTTGATGATTTTTAAATGCACAACTCCATGCGCCAGCGAACGGTGGAAGAATTCGCAGAAACTTGATGCGTTTGCCTCCTGGCTGTAAGTCGCCGTGCGTTAAAGACAGAAACTTCGGATTACTAACAAACTATTGAATTAAACTGCATTAATATGTGGCTGTGACTGGAGAAATGGGTGTTATGGGTTTTGCGACCAGTGCAGATCTTGATCCGACTTCCACCAATTTAGCACTCAACATGTTTTTAACCAGCAATAATTCGAATTTGTTAGAACGAATTTGAATTAATTAGAACGAATTAATTGAAATCGTTGGAACGAATTTGAATGCGTTAGAACGAAATAATTGAAATCGTTAGAACGAATTCGAAAGCGTTCGAACTAATTAGAATGGTTAGAACGAATTTAAAGGAGTTAGAACGAAATAATTGAAATCGTTGGAACGAATTTGAATTCGTTAGAACGAAATAATTGAAGTCGTTAGCACGAATTGGAATTGGAATGCATTAGAACGATTTCGAATGCGTTAGAACGAAATAATTGAAATCGTTGGAACGAATTTGAATGAGGTAGAACGAAATAATTTAAATCGCTAGAACAAATTCGAATGCGTTAGAACGAATTTGAATGCGTTAGAACGAACTAATTCAAATCGTTGGAATGAATTTTGAATTCGTTAGAACGAAATAATAAAATTGGTCACAACAATAATAATAGTTTCTCGTCTCATGTCCCTTATAAAGCTCCGTAAGGATAAGATGTCGTGTGATGCACGTGTTAAATAACGGACAACGGACGGACTACGACGGACTATGGGTGATGGGAAAATCTCACCCATGTGAGCTAAATATCAATATGCGGATGATACAGATTTCGGGTCATGATCAGTTCACTGGTGGAGTTCGTATGAACAGCTCATAACAGCTTGTTATAGGCTACTTACTTGGAACTTGGTGTGGAACTTGAAGTACCGTAAGGGGGAAAAAGACTGAATCAAAAACATATACAGTATAAACCCAATACTGAGCCAGAAGGTATAACTATCTACCATTTTCAACGTATACGTCTCGTGCTGAAATGGTGGACAGCGACAAGAATGTCCAGTAGAAATACATGTGCTCACATTCATTCATGTGACAGAACCCTCGGATCGGGCAATATCATGTAAACATTGTCGTGTTTATTGGTATAGCATTAACTTAAACATGGGCTCGTGGGTTTACTGTGGTACGTATATTTGGTTTGTTTATGTTTGCGAGGAGTTCTTCGCTGCTGCGTTCACTATAGTCCTGCCGAACTACAACGGGACCCGGACTTGGCGTATTTGTAATGGGTTTTGGGTGCTTCAGGACCTATATTATTGAAATCCGATGGATGACACTCTGTCACCCTTGATCATTTTCCATAGTCCAAGATGGCGTACAAAATGGCAGCCCAAACTAACACAAACCAAGTGTTTGAGTCTTAATAGTCTGAAACAAAGATATAACATTCTGTAATATATTACACATTACTTTCAGGCATGCACTGTGGACGTTAGAAATGTGCCTTATAATGCAAATTGACATTCAAGATCGCCGCCAATACCCTGCCTAATTCCTCACAATAGCGTTAATAAGTTTAAATCTGCGTTGCAAATGTGTATATTTCAATCGATATTGGGTTTCGTATAATGTATTTACTTAATATGTTACTGAGCTATATGCTAATTAAATGCTGTTCAAGATGGCCGCCACATTAATATGTGCATGAATTTGTGAGTAGTTTATATTTATCTCTGCTGTCGAAAACATAATATAGGAGTGTTAATACTTTCCGGGGGCAGTATGTGGGATAGTATGAGACCGGAAAATTGTGTTTGCTTCGGGTACTTCGGTTTCCTCCCACATTAAGGATCACCCTAACGCCTCAGACGAAAGCATGTGTATATTAAGTGCTCTAGCGTGTTTGCAAGCGTTATAAAATGAAGTATAAATAGGAGTTCGATGACATTGCATCTACATAACCTATGTTGTTGACATTTGATATAGCTGGCACTCCATTATCCTTTATAACCTTTTTTATAATTCAAGATGGCGCACAAATGTCTGCCACAAGTAATAATATTAAGATAGTATACGTTGCTCTTATTTCATACAGTACGTATTACATTTGTAATATAATGTCTATAAGAAACACATGTCTAAACAAGGGTATCGATATATGTTTTATTCACCGAATAGGCGTCCAAGATGGACACCATTACTTGTATAATATAATATCAGTATCGTCTCAGTGGAAATTCAGTATGTTCGCGTGTCTACAATTCAAGCAGAATGTTTGTAACTCAATTGTGCGTTCTACAAATGGTATCCCAGATGCCCAGCAAGCAGTTGAAGGTAACATTATGTATATATAAGTATTATTAAATATGGACAATATCTTTTTTCTCCGTGAATTACCTTGTTGTAACGGAAATTTGTTTTCCTTAGGTGACATTCAGGATAGCTGAAGTGCTATATAATACACAACCATATGAATACCAATTAAGAAACTAGTTGGACATATGCTTGATATGGAGGACGGGTAGTAACTTAAAACGGCATATACAATCAGGTATGTTACCAAATATCCATTATGTAGGACAGTTTTGCTCTATCCATCACTAGATCAAACTCGCCTAACTCAAGACAATTTCACATCATTGATTAAGGTTAATCTGTTATTGATCAAAAGTAGCGTGCATATTTTTTCGTAAATGACTTATACGTATATTACTTAGTCTCAAACGCTGCTATGTGTTTTTTAACATATCCAACATATAAACCCATAGGCATGTATCGATGTGCAATCTACGACAGCTTTATACTTTATATATGAGCACAATAAATAATACGTGAACTGTAGTTAGAGAAAAGCCACTATACTACGTCTGCGTTTATATGGTGTATAATACACGTATGGTATCATATACCTTCGGACATGTGCTCTCTGTCATTCTGTGTATTACGAACACGGATGGCATTATCTTCATTAGCGTAGGAATTAATGAAAGCCTCTCAGTACACAAATTCAACCGGTAGCAGATTGGAGAAACTCCGATTCACGGACACCCACTGACACTCAGTCAAAACACTGTATGTCTCTCGGTTCTACCGAGACCGGGGGCTTAACACAAATAGGCATATTAATATATGATATATCATATTAATAGAAATGGCCTGTGGTATAAATTAAACAAACTAGCTGTGAACGGCAAAATGTTACGAACAGTGCGAACCATATACAACACCGTAAAATGGAATATTCGACACCACTGCGGCAGACTATATGGATATATCACTCGGGTTGAAACAGGGGAGATAATTTCTTCTCTGTTGTACTCCTTATTCTTGGAAGACATAGAATTGTCAGTACAAGACAGCAATTCCCCGGGTCTACCAATAGACGATATTTCACTCATTCTGTTCCCTTTAGCGGACGACATGGAGATTATGGGTGAAACTCCCCAAGAATTGCAACACTATTTACATCTATTGGAACAGTACTGTGGCAAATGGGTATTGGTTGCACCGAACAGACGAAAATGGTTATAGTTAGAAAACGAGACAGTACTACGAATTCTGAAAAGTCGTATTACAAGGGAAACCAATTATGTAACGTAGACAACTTTAATTATTTAGGAGTGATATTTAATTACACAGGTTCCTTTGCACTAAACCAACAGACATTAGTCGGTAATGGTTTTATGGCCATAAACAAATTATTAAATAAAACTAAATCCTATGAACAATCCCCAAAAACGTTATGTCAGTTGTTTGATTCATTCTTGATCGCCATCCTCAATTATGGGGGTGAAATATTGGGATTCACCAAAAATAAAGCTATTGAGACGATGTAATTGAAATTTTGCAAATTAATCCTGAGTGTGAAATATTTTACTAGTAACGTGTGTATTTATGGTGAGCTCGCCAGAATTTCGCTTTATATTACACGCAATGTTCGTATTATCAACTATCGGTTACAATTAAGTCGTACGTACAGATAATTGCATATTGCGCAGGATGTACATTAGTTCGTAAAACAGTTGGTGTATATATATGGTTTTGGTAATGTGTGGGAAGATGCTGAAAGTGTTACGCCAATGATAATTATTAGCATTTTAAACAAATTATAGTAGACTCATTCGTACAAAAGTAGCACAGTGACATGGATACAAACAGAGTGTTAGTGTTTAAGTATGAAAAGTATTTATATATGATTCCTAACAAAAGGTTACGGGCATTCATGACTAGATTACGTTTACCTGCACATAATTTACGTATTGTAAGTGGACGTTATGGTCATCAAAAAGTAGATCGCCATTTAAGATACTGTTTGTTATGTGATACAAATCCCTTGGAAGCTGAGTTTCACTTTGTACTTACAATTCCGATATACAGTGAAATACGACCCCAGTACATTAGCAGATTTTATGCTACTCACCCGAGTGTGTACAAACTTACATTGCTGCTACATGATGTTATGAAGCATATTGTTACAAAACTGCAGATATTTACGGCAAGCGTTTAATTTGAGTAATTATCTCACTATGGCATTGAATAGATAGTTAGTCCTTATTACATACAGACAACGAAGAGTTAGGCCAGCGCTTATAGAGCTTTCCTAGCACGTACTCGGGATGTTTACGCGAGGTAGAGATTGGTGATTGGCCGTGACTGAGCACAGCTCAGCATCAACTGATCCCGCTTTCCGACTTCGGTCATTAGAACGAGATGCGTGATCGGAAATATGTATAATCGTGCGCCATACAACACATTATATTATAATTCCTAATTACAGAACACGAAGAGCTAGGCCCGCGCTAATAGAGCTTTCTCAGCACGTACTCGGGACGTGTACGCGAGGTCGAGATGGGTGATTGTTCAAGCCTGAGCATAGCTCAGCATCGGCTGATATCGCTTCCCGATTTCGGTCATGAGAACGAGATGCGTGATCGGAAATATGTATAATCGCGCGCCTTAGAACATAGTAACGGATTTTGCCTTTTTGGACCAGCTAGCTCTAGCATGGTCATGCTGAGCATGCTGAACGGAATGATACATTTCCAAGCTGGCGGTGCATCGTTGGGCGCCAAAATTATGTAACGTATTTTGCCTATTGCTGGTCCAGCTGGCTCAAGCACGAGACCAGCCTTCAAGGCTAGCATCAGCTGTAACCAGTCTGATCAGCTGTACTATCAAATTATCAATGTGCTGAGCACCAAGTTACATGAAATTCTGGCACTCAGCAGCCTTACTAATATTCTCATAAGTCAGTTCCAGCTTAACAAACGAATAATAGAATTCTACCATTCCTGGTATCAAGCTGGGCCGGTATAACTGGTTTCTTAGCCCGTCTCATGCGACGAGGCTGTGACTACTTATCTGGGCACTATTTATAATATAAATTGTATATACAGATATAGATTTTCCTCTGGCGTACCTCGCCAATGATTGGTTACCAATGATTATGTACAATGATCGTTACAATGATTTGATGAGCACAAATAATCAAGACATTAAGTTTAACAATAATCAACGACAAGCATTATGCTGGACGGAGTGTCTCAGCTACAGTGGTGAAACACTACTAATGTGGTTTCCATCTCTGCCATGGGTTTTACCAATAGCTGGGTGTCCTATCATGAACCTATATGTGTTGCCGGGAGTGTAGCTCGTCTCAACTCTGAGCTAACATGCCCATACGCTACTCCGGACTAACTATCTGATGACAGTCCTGTCGATCAGCATAGTATATCATAATTGAAGCTGAACCAATTACATTATTGCTGGGATATGTGTCCGGGAATTACCACTCAGCAACAAGCCGAGCTACATAGCTCAGCAATATTTTGAACTGCTTAGCTGAGCGAATTTCCGAGCTCATCTACGTCCTCAGCTCATCTATGTTCTTATCTGACTACATGAACGCTATCCATAGCTCACAGCCTGGCATATGCCAACATCTCAGGCTGTAGCTGGGCCATGAGCCTGGTAAATCATACCGGGTTATCCTCGGGCAATAGCCGAGTATGGGGCTTGCTCCATGGGTCTGGGAATATGTCTACTACATTGATCAGCTCAGCTCCTGGTCTCCACATTTAACGAGGTTTGACAAACGCAATTTTCGTCCAAACAACGCCGAGCTGCTTGTGACCAGCAGCTGGGCTGAACGTGAAGTTGTAATACTTGCTCAGCCCAAATGGAGTGTTCGGCTGTATAGCTGGACGTATTTTGGCGTACGCGCATTTGAGCACAGTTCGCAGTCTGAACACTGTAAGGGCTCGAAAAAACGCTATGCTCGCCGATGCAACATCCAGCTATACCTAACCCCGAGCGCCACCCGGGCATCCTCGATATTAATATTCCATATTGTCATACCGCAGATAAGTTTCTCGGCTTCTGATTAGCTAGCTTGCCTGGTCATATATATTATATGACCTGCCAAGGCCGTCAGACATACAGGAATTGCGATTCCCCTCAGGCGCTTCGCGTCCAATGAAGACACATTGTGCAAGCGTCTACCGATTGCGAATTGTATTCCTCACTAAACACAATAAAACCCCGAATTGATCAATAAAAGTAACAAATTGTACACTCAAAACCAGTCTTTAGTGTTTATTTTTCCATAAATATTCTTCGCTCATCAAAATATGAGCGAAAAATGCCACAAACTTTCCCGTTTAGTGTTTTCAAATCTCAACACAATTGGCTTCGAGACACGGCTATATTTTGGTCATAAACTATGGGTTTCACGCACGAAACGCGGCGTAGCAATGACAGCGAATATTTGGGAACCAGTCGCATTCTTCTAGAGGCGCCAAAGGGAGAGCAGATCGATAGAGCCGTGGAATATAAATTAAATTACACGTTATAAAAAAACTGTCATAAAGTCGTTTTCGATGGATTTCTTACTCCATATTTAGTTTGTTTTCGTTTAATAAAAAAACAAAATGTTCATTTACGCCTTTATATTAAGACTGAGGGTAGAAAATCGAATCTCGGATTATTTTTCGTCCTGAAAAAACGCAATGATCAAAAGAAGAGATATGTTTATACGGCCAAATAACGGACCTGCGGTATGACAAATACTATCGCCTCGGGTGAACATACCTCCAGACTGGCAATATTACACCATATAGCCTGTGTAGATTCACAATAACTTATAATGTATCGCTTTTGTCTTTTGTCATCTTGCGATGGCGAAGAACTCGGTCATAATGTATGGCAACACGCCCGGCATACTGGGTACTAATCAATCGCGGGGAGGTCAGGCATCGTGACCATGTCGTACTCCAGTGAAACATTTTCGATCGAATACGTCGATGCCGTGTCAGTGGCTATGATAACTCGGCTATAGTCGTTGAATGTTAGTTAGTATTCAAGACTGTCCGCCAAAGCGCTCTGATAGTATGGCATGTGGCTCTCCAGCAGCTCAAAGTCGAGTGGGATGTAGAAGCGATTGCCGTAAGCAGTCACAATTGCGTTGTCGCTCGCAGCATTGGCTGTCGCGTTACCAGCCCCGATTCTAATCCTATTTACGTTCTGACGGTTGCTGGTATCCATACCCTTGTATGCCACGTTTTCACGCTCTTGTGCGGTCTTCCACATGTCTTGGTATCAATAGTAGACGTCGCTATCATCTTTTGGCATCACCACATTACCATAAATTTGTATCGTTGTCGTCTTTACGATGGCGCGGCCTATGTTCTGAACGACGGTATGGTCCGCGTCTGTCGAAGTCAGTGTCGCGTGACACGTGCATTCTTGTACATTCTGGAATCCGTATAATTGTATATTTGTGATGTGTGGTACTGTGTTGTATTGTTGTGCGTATTATTGATTTCACATCCCTGTGATTCCACATACCTGTGGTTTCACACACCTGTGATTTTTACACACTTGTGATTTAGCATGTACCTTTGCCATGTACAATGTGCGTGTAATAAGGGGGCTTATGTTGTATTTGTGGAAATACGTTTATGCGTGTCATTTTTGCGGATTTAAATATACGTCTATTTTATGAGCAATGTTTTATTGATGTCACGCCATATTTGCCACAGACTATGCATGTGTGTGTGTGGTAGAGAACTCGTTGACTGCGTGTGCTGGTTTCGCTAGGGAGAAGACCTTTTAGTATTACGGATGTCCACTGTCCGTGCCAGCCGAGTTTGTCCGCGTGTCAGTTGTTCACCATATAAGGGACCTTCTGTAGGTGAAGCCAGTATATAGCGCAGACCATACCATGGTCTGCTGTTATGTATGCTACGGGTTAGTGTTTCATCATAGCTGGTACTGGCCAACACGGATATATCAGATCCCATAATGGTGATGTTTTGTGTCGTGATATTTCCGTAAATGACCACGATATTTGAGTTTAGTATGTGCTACACTCTCATTTGAGTGTATAGCCGTAGGACCGTTATGGAGGGGTTTGGCGGGGCCAAGAAGCGACCTTCGCATTGTCGAGACCAGTCGAGTAGATTTCGGATTATGAGATCTGGGTCTATAGTGTGCAGATTTATGGTAGTGTGGGGTTATACCATGTTGGATGGTATTTATTCCACGAGGGCTGTACACTGGTTTGGTTGAATTTAAGGCGTGGGAACATATATTTATGCCAAATATAACCCACGGGTGACATGGCAAAGCCAGGGTTTTGTAGTATTTATGTGAGATGTCGTACGAGGGGTAGGCATATTCATTATTCCGTGCATGGTTCACTGGTGCGTATATAAGCGATGTCTCGCTATATGTTGGCGGGACACATATTTTCTGGTTTACAGAAGACTAGTACTGTATTCACCAGTGACACGGAGGATTTTGGTATGTACCTAGAACATTTTATTTCAGCTGTGATTTGCCAGTTGTTCGATTCCCGTTTTAGTAATGTTGTGCATCCTGTCTGTCTGTCTGTGCGTATTCGTCCAGTAATTGGAGATTCATTTCATTTTTGTAGCCTCTTGAGAACGCTCCAGCGAGCCACATTGGACGTTTTGGTCCACTCGTTTGAGGGCAGACCCCCCCCAGTCGTGCAGAGTATCGGGTCGTCCGAGTGTCCGTACGTCTGTCTGGCGCAGTGTGTGTTGCAGCTCCGGGTACAGGCCTGTATAGACAGTGTGTGATAGCTACCTCGCGTTCAGCAGACAGTCACAGCCATAGTTTAGTGAAGTGAAACGCCATACAAACACATATCATATCATTTATACTACCACCGAGTTGATGTCACCTAAGTGAAACTTTTCCCGGCGTCTTAGCCAACGTGATAATCGCCATTTTTGTATTATATCGGAACTTTACATCCGGTCTACCACTTCCGGTATTACAACCCATTGATTCACCATGGATACTTTACATCCGGTCTACCACATCCGGGTTGCTACAGTCGAGTGATACCATAGGAACTTTACATCTGGTCCACCATTTCCGGAGATAATACTACCTGTGGAACTTTACTTCCGGGAACCAGCTTCCGGAACATTATCGTTATTGACTATCATGTGATGTAACCACATCCGGCTTTGACTTTGACATTCATACTTTGGAAATATATTGCATTAGGCAATACATATGTATACTTTGATAGTGTATGGTAATACTCCTATCATGGCATATCATGGCTAAAGGATTGTAGTAAGACTACATATATTGTTTATGGATTAATCCACTTGAAGTTGGATTATAGCCATATTGTTGACTAGACCTCATATTGCGGGTGAGGCAGACCTTGGGACCTTGATACTCAGAGGTTACACTATCTATTGAGATACGCCAGCACTGGGGTAGCTCAGATGATTGTCATTTGTCCTCCAATGTTCGTTATGCCATGTTATACTTGTATGTTATTTCACTTTGATTAGCGATCATCAAAGTACTTGTGCATTCATACCATTGTCCACTACGGGACCATTGAGATACCACATACCGAGTTTATTCGTCTATAGCTTATAAGTTGCGTTAAAAGTATAACAGTCGATTGGCTTAAACCTTGTAGTAATTGAATAGTATCATGCACAGTACAGTGATGTTCGCATATCAATGTATCATGTATTCCTGTGTGTTCCCCATATAGTTTACATTATAAGTGATTAAGTGACTACGTGTACTTATCTACTCTGGCCTATCCCTTACACTTCAACTGCATTGTTACCATTTTTTCGTTCGTCAGATCAAGCTATATTGGCCATAACGTCATAACAATTGAAGTATACTTGGTTTCATATGATAAGGGGGTTGGGGGAGACAATTTGTCTCGATCATTCCTGACCTTGGTAATGACCTTGACAATGGTGTCAGAATGTGGGGTTTTGTTTCCTCTTTTTATTATCAGTTTCTTCAAAGCAGTTGAAGTAAGGAGGCTAGAATAGCTGTACCCCTAGTGTCGTCAAAATTCAATCTTGTATTTGTTTGCCTTGGGAGTTAATGTAAGATGCCCTCCAACACTTAGGCACTAATACATCACCACATATGATCTGACTACCTAGGTACAGGAAGTATAGAGTTGAGACGATCTTGTGAGATAGTCGATGTAAGGGTTATTGCAATTTTTGATTTGTCAACAGTACCTCCCTGTGATGATGGCACAGCGGGTGTTCTAGGTTATCACTAGACACTTCTATATCTGAGGCGAGATTATTATCACTATTATATTGTGTATGAACAATACTATATCCTGCCAGGTGTCTATAACCAGTCCCCAATATTTGTGTCCAGTACCATAGAGGGGGAATTGTAAATATACCATTACATTAGACTATACATATACCGGATTGACTTACCCGAATTGAGAAACTTATACCGTCGTTAGGAGTAGAGACCGGATTGATTTACCTTAACCTTATAGACGTGAAGCAAGAGACTCGCACAAATCACCAAGTGATTTGAGTGCTAGAGACCTTGTGTACCGTTGGGTAAAGCGTGTAAATCGATAATCCGGAGTTGAGTTGAGAGTGAGAATGTCGTCCATTAAGGAGCTAATGGACATAGGCAAAAGCTTAGGGCTAGCACATTCAGAGTTAAGGGCCTTTGTAAAGGAAGAGCAGGAGAGAGAAAGACATGAAAGACTAGAGGCTAGACAGATGGAGAAAGATAGGTTATATGCTGAGCAGTTAGCTAAGGAGGTTGAGCGACAGGCTGAGAAGGATAGGTTAGATGCTGAGCAGTTAGCTAAAGAGGTTGAGCGACAGATGGGGAAAGATAGATTAGATGCCAATGAAGCACAGTTAGCTCTAGAATTCAAATTGCGAGAACTTAGACACTAAGATCAGGTAGAAATGGCAAAAGTTAGAAGAAAAGGGGAGAAGTAGTAGATGAAGATATACATGATAGGGATATGGCAGAGCATTCGGTCCGAAGCTGCCACATTTTGATCAGAATAATGACAACATGGATAGCTACTTAGCTAGATTTGAGAGGTACGCAGCAATTCAAAGGTGGGGAAGAGATAAGTGGTCACTACACTTGAGTGCGTTATTGAAGGGCAATGCATTAGATGTATATTCTAGACTACCTATTGATGATGCTCTTGACTATGATAAGTTGAAATCCGCATTGTTGAAATGTTTTGATCTAACAGAAGATGGTTTCAGACGCATGTTCAAAAACACCAAACCTGATCACAGTGAATCATTTGTGGCAATATGTCAGTCGGTCAAAGAACTATTTAGATAGATGGTTTGAGATAGGTAAGGTGAATATAACATATGAAGGAGTACTAGACTACATGATCAGAGATCAGATGTTAAGTATATGCAGTCGTGAGCTCTACTTATTTCTCAAAGAGAAAACATTTGACTCGATAGATCAGATTGGCGGTTCAGGCAGATTACTTTGCAGAAGCTAGAGGAGGTAGCAAGTATGTAGTTCAGAGGAACAGTACTAGCAACAGAACTGAGTACATGTCAGTAGATAACCAGAGGCGCAAGGTAAGTAGTGCGGATAATCGATCCAGAGATAGGAGTCGAGATAGGGACAGATATCAGAATAGAGACCACAATAGAAGCCCAAGTAGGGGTAGGGGTAGTTATGATAGAAGCCCGAGTAGAGGCAGTTATGACAGAAGTACCAGCAGGAACGGCTACGATAGGCATCGCGGGACATGTTACCATTGTGGCAAAGAAGGTCACATGTCCTACGATTGTCCTAAGCGTGACCGGTCCTCAGCTTACAAAGCAGCAGCAGTCGAGGAAGAGAAACATGTAAGTTTTGCAGATAAAGAACAGAGAGGTCGGTACAGAGGTAGAAATAGAGGTAGAAGTGGAAGGCACACTAGAGGTAGAGGTAGATGGCAAAACACGGAACAACCAGGGGAAAACCAAGGAAATTTCTGTATGGTTGATACCGACACCACTATTGTATGTTCAGGTAGCGAGATACATCCGGAGTTGATTAACGGATGTACATTTGGTATGGATAGGCTACCCGTAGCAGAGGGCACATTAAATGGGAAAAAAAGGTCACAGTAATGCGAGATATACGGGTGTACCGGGGTGGTCGTCAGGGAAAGCTTAGTACAACCAGATCAGTTTTTAAGCAAAGTTTCAACATGCATGCTGGTAAATAGGAGCAAAATGAGTGGAATTCCTACCGCCCGGGTAGATCTAGATACACCTTTTTTCAAAGGTCCGGTAGAAGCCCTTTGCATGACGGATACAATGTATGATGTTACCATAGGTAATGTAGACGGGTCAGAGTTTACGGTGATATCCGATTTTAGAGGCGCTAAATCGTGCGCAGTTGAAAACTAGGTCACAAACGACAGCCCGAGACGAATCATATAAGATCAAAGTCCCATACCGCAATCGCGAACGTATCACGCGATGAATTCAAAGAGGCGCAGGCACATGACGTCACATTGACGTCAGTTCGAAATAATGCAAAAGACGGAACGGTACGGTCAAGTAAGAACGGAAACAAATCGAAATTCGCATACCGAAAAGACTTGTTGTATCGTAATTTCGAATCGATAGGGTCAGGTAGGATGTACCATCAGCTGGTAGTCCCAAAAACACTTAGGACTACCGTGATGAAAGTGGCACATGAATCAATCATGGCGGGGCATTTAGGGGTTAAGAAAACAACTGATCGAGTGTTATCAGAATTTTATTGGCCATTGGCGTGGGCAGTGACATTACACGGTTTTGTAGGTCTTGTGACATATGTCAAAAGACTGTGTCAAAGGGACACATCACCAAGGTTCCGTTAGGAACTATGCCGTTGATAGACACTCCGTTCAAACGAGTCGCAGTTGACATTGTAGGGCCAATTTTTCCAGTACGATCGAAAGATCGTTACATACTAACGTTAGTTGATTATGCAACTAGGTACCCAGAGGCGGTACCACTACCAGGCATCGAGGCCGAACGAGTCGCGGACGCTCTCGTGGATATGTTCAGTAGACTGGGTATCCCCGAGGAGATGCTCACCGATAGGGGTAGTCAATTTACGTCGGCAGTCATGGAGGAAGTTAGTAGATTGTTATCGCTGAGACAATTAACCACGACACCGTACTATCCACAGTCTAACGGTCTCGTGGAACGGTTCAATTGTACGTTAAAGCAAATGCTTCGTAGAATGGCAAGCGAACGTCCCAAAGATTGGGACAAATACATTAACGCGCTCTTATTCGCGTATCGCGAAGTCCCTCAAGAAAGTTTGGCTTTCTCACCGTTTGAACTATTGTACGGACGGACCGTTCGGGGTCCGATGAGCATACTAAGAGATCTGTGGTCCGAAAAGGACATAGAGGACAACGTCAAAACGACGTATCAGTACGTCCTCGACTTGCGCGAACGGCTCGAGAAAACATGCGAAATCGCGCATGAGAACTTGAAGAGTGCGTCCAAAAAGTACGCAAAGTACTACAACCGTAAGACTCGTAGCAGGCAGTATGCAGTGGCAGATCAGGTACTTGTACTACTACCGACAGACAACAACAAATTGCTTCTTAGGTGGAAGGGACCATACCCCATAACAGAGGTAGTTAATGAGTGGGACTATAGAGTTGACATGGGAGGGAAGTTGAAAACCTTTCATGCAAACATGTTAAAGAGGTACGAGACTAGGCCTGAGCACCCGGGGAAGGGAATACTCACTGTAATAAATGCGGCCGTGATAGAAGACACAGTAGAGGGGGATCCTAGTCCAAGTGGGTGGAGTGCCGAAGAAAACATGTTATATCCCAGGGGATTAGAGTCCGATACGGAGAGCAAAGTTGACATGTCGCCTGATTTAGGCAAGAAACAAAAGACCCAAGTCAGAAAGATCTTACGGGAATTCACCCATGTCCTGAGGGACGCACCGGGACACACCCATATAGGGAAACATGAGATAAAGTGGGCAGGCTACCTGAGCAGGATATCGGGGTAGATTCAGCTGTGCCAACGTATCTCGCGAGTATGCACGAAAGTGTAAACACTTTTGTTTAGGGGGGAGATATGTCGCGTGACACGTGCATTCTTGTACATTCTGGAATCCGTATAATTGTATATTTGTGATGTGTGGTACTGTATTGTATTGTTGTGCGTATTATTGATTTCACATCCCTGTGATTCCACATACCTGTGGTTTCACACACCTGTGATTTTTACACACCTGTGATTTAGCATGTACCTTTGCCATGTACAATGTGCGTGTAATAAGGGGGCTTATGTTGTATTGGTGGAAATACGTTTATGCGTGTCATTTTTGCGGATTTAAATATACGTCTATTTTATGAGCAATGTTTTACTGATGTCACGCCATATTTGCCACAGACTATGCATGTGTATGGTAGAGAACTCGTTGACTGTGTGTGCTGGTTTCGCTAGGGAGAAGACCTTTTAGTATTACGGATGTCCACTGTCCGTGCCAGCCGAGTTTGTCCGCGTGTCAGTTGTTCACCATATAAGGGACCTTCTGTAGGTGAAGCCAGTATATAGCGCAGACCATACCATGGTGCCCTGCCCGTTATGTATGCTACGGGTTAGTGTTTCATCATAGCCTGGTACTGGCCAACACGGATATATCAGATCCCATAATGGTGATGTTTTGTGTCGTGATATTTCCGTAAATGACCACGATATTTGAGTTTAGTATGTGCTACACTCTCATTTGAGTGTATAGCCGTAGGACCGTTATGGAGGGGTTTGGCGGGGCCAAGAAGCGACCTTCGCATTGTCGAGACCAGTCGAGTAGATTTCGGATTATGAGATCTGGGTCTATAGTGTGCAGATTTATGGTAGTGTGGGGTATACCATGTTGGATGGTATTTATTCCACGAGGGCTGTACACTGGTTTGGTTGAATTTAAGGCGTGGGAACATATATTTATGCCAAATATAACCCACGGGTGACATGGCAAAAGCCAGGGTTTTGTAGTATTTATGTGAGATTTCGTACGAGGGGTAGGCATATTCATTATTCCGTGCATGGTTTCACTGGTGCGTATATAAGCGATGTCTCGCTATATGTTGGCGGGACACATATTTTCTGGTTACAGAAGACTAGTACTGTATTCACCAGTGACACGGAGGATTTTGGTATGTACCTAGAACATTTTATTTCAGCTGTGATTTGCCGTTGTTCGATTCCCGTTTTAGTCTGTTGTGCATCCTGTCTGTCTGTGCGTATTCGTCCAGTAATTGGAGATTCATTTAATTTTTGTAGCCTCTTGAGAACGCTCCAGCGAGCCACATTGGACGTTTTGGTCCACTCGTTTGAGGGCAGACCCCAGTCGGTGCAGAGTATCGGGTCGTCCGAGTGTCCGTACGTCTGTCTGGCGCAGTTGTGTGTAGCAGCTCCGGGTACAGGCCTGTATAGAGCAGTGTGTGATAGCTACCTCGCGTTCAGCAGACAGTCACAGCCATAGTTTAGTGAAGTGAAACGCCATACACACATATCATATCATTATACTACCACCGAGTTGAATGTCACCTAAGTGAAACTTTTCCCGGCGTCTTAGCCAACGTGATAATCGCCATTTTTGTATTATATCGGAACTTTACATCCGGTCTACCACTTCCGGTATTACAACCATTGATTCACCATGGATACTTTACATCCGGTCTACCACATCCGGGTTGCTACAGTCGAGTGATACCATAGGAACTTTACATCTGGTCCACCATTTCCGGAGATAATACTACCTGTGGAACTTTACTTCCGGGAACCAGCTTCCGGAACATTATCGTTATTGACTATCATGTGATGTAACCACATCCGGCTTTGACTTTGACATTCATACTTTGGAAATATATTGCATAGGCAATACATATGTATACTTTGATAGTGTATGGTAATACTCCTATCATGGCATATCATGGCTAAAGGATTGTAATAAGACTACATATATTGTTTATGGATTAATCCACTTGAAGTTGGATTATAGCCATATTGTTGACTAGACCTCATATTGCGGGTGAGGCAGACCTTGGGACCTTGATACTCAGTGGTTACACTATCTATTGAGATACGCCAGCACTGGGGTAGCTCAGATGATTGTCATTTGTCCTCCAATGTTCGTTATGCCATGTTATACTTGTATGTTATTTCACTTTGATTAGCGATCATCAAAGTACTTGTGCATTCATACTATTGTCCACTACGGGACCATTGAGATACCACATACCGAGTTTATTCGTCTATAGCTTATAAGTTGCGTTAAAGTATAACAGTCGATTGGCTTACAACCGTGTAGTAATTGAATAGTATCATGCACAGTACAGTGATGTTCGCATATCAATGTATCATGTATTCCTGTGTGTTCCCCATGTAATATAGTGTACATTATAAGTGATTAAGTGACTACGTGTACTTATCTACTCTGGCCTATCCCTTACACTTCAACTGCATTGTTACCATTTTTCGTTCGTCAGATCAAGCTATATTGGCCATAACGTCATAACAATTGAAGTATACTTGGTTCATATGATAATTGGGGGAGACAATTTGTCTCGATCATTCCTGACCTTGGTAATGACCTTGACAGTCAGTGATATAGTGAAATGCATGTGGACAGTCCCCGGCACAATGACGTCGTTAGCTCCGAGGTTGGTGAAGCGGACCAAGAACTGCCGGTTCTGGTCGATCGTCGAGGGGTTGTTCGTAATGACCACGTTCTGTCTCATGCATTGTTCCCCGAGGGGCTCCCGCAGTCTGCGGTATGGATTGAGTTTGCGCCCGTATTGACTTGAAGACATGTCTTCGAACAATACTATTGAACCCGTCGGGTTTTGTGTTCAATACATCATCAATCGTATCGTTAACGATGGCCGACTTCGATGTGGACGATTTCACGCCCGGCGACGGTGACGACTTTCATAGAGACGCCAGGAACTTCAGCCGGCGAGTAAATAGGTATAGGCGGCACTACCACAGCCAGTCCACTAAGCCAGGAATTACTCGGGTCAGCTGTAAGTGACTACTACAACTATTGTGTAGAAAAAGGTATGATCCCCTCTATTGGCCGTGACTACTCCAAGTTCGAACTTGATCTGTCCGGTAAGTTACGACTAAAAGCATCAAATTTCCCAATCGTCAACATGAAAACCAGGGAACCCATAGCGCTGAGTATCATTGCCGGAACCTGGGGCGGTGGCCAAATCATCAGGGACGAACTCTGATTCACGGATTGGAAGAGGGTGCGTGGTAAAAAAGGGATTATACCAGCCAGTGCTGCAGAGGCCCTGCGGGGGATCGACGCCGGGCTAAATGAGATTAACAACAAAATAGAAGCAGCCAAGCTCAGCGAGGTCCCGCGCATAGCCACTGATGCTATTAATGTGCTCAACGAAAATATGATAGACGAAATACTCGATTGATGACCCACCGTTAAACCTTCGCGAACACCGGGGGGCTCGATAAGGCTATGCAAACAGTCTGATGTGAGCTAACGAACAACCTCATTAAACTAACGGCATTGGATGAACATATCGCGCAAGAAAAAAGAAAATTGGAAGAAACCCATAATGACGAAGATAAGCGGCGGATCACTGAATGCCTGTGGGCGTTACAGGATGAAAGAGAAGTTCGCTTTGAGGTTGCCTCGCATAACAGTGATGCGCTCAGCGGCCAAATAAGCCGGATCCGCGCAATAATTTCGCGGGTCCTGCATGATGACACGGCACTCGGTGAGCGTCTTCGCACTCTGTTCAGAGAGCAGGGTGTCACTATATTATCTGTCCTCACATCACTCATTACGATTATATCGATCCTAGTTCTAGCTCTCGCACCCGCACCTGGTGGAGCCAAAGAGTGAGTAAAAAAGCAGCTAAAAGCCCTCGCCATCTCCTGGCTGAATTAGCCGGAATACCGGCTGCCGCACTGCTTGGGCTGATAGGTGGGCTCGTCCCCTTCTTGCTATCTATCTTGTAAAAGACGGCAGGATGGCTTACCGAGAGTGCTTGGGCTATAATAGTCGCGGTCTCTGGTCTCTTAATATTCGCCGCCCGAGAGTGACTTATGTCAAACCCAAAGCGCGATTAGCCCGATCGCCACGAGGGCGACGACGAGCCCTAATTTGTTCGGCCTCGTGGTCCGATCTTTCACTTAGTGCTGTGGCATTAGTTCTATATCACTTTGCGCTGTGGAACTTAGTGCTGTGGACCTTTGCTTTGCTTGTGGTTTTATGAAATTGGTTCCAGTTACCATTCTCGGGATGATAGCCGTGTTCACATTCCAGATGTGACCGATCTTTTGTTAGGCGGTGGCAACCACAATCTCATTTTTGAAGCCGTCAACCGGGTCGTCTCGTAGTATCATATTGTTCGGCGCCATATACAGACCTATTTCAAATACATAGTCCACTGGGCTGCCAGCATACTGTAAAATGCCTTGGTAATTCTTGATCGCAGTCGGGAGGTCTACCGGAGATGAGATGGCGTCCTCGACATTTGTCACAAACTGTTTTTGGGCATCGACCGCTGTTCCTGTCCCCAATATAGTGCTGCGGATTGCGTCTTGGCGCTGAGGACGGCCCTGACGTATGTTCTGATAGAGTCGTTCAGCCGTCCGACACCCGATTGCGAAAACCCTACGGAGTCGTCAATGATAAAACTCGTCCACGCATTCTCGAAGAATGGAGTTTTGAGCCGCCCATGGTCGATACGATATGTTCCGCTCGGCTTTCAAAAGGTGGAAAATGCTGCCATGCCTCCGTTCCAGTAGTCGACCTGCTGCCGGAAATCAGAGTTAGAGCCGATTTTGAATTCGGCGCTGATACGCTCGAACGCCCGACGGTCATAGCGATTGTCCTGCCAATCGAAATGCCGTTCCTGAGGTAGGGGCGCGCTTATCTCGGCTATAATTCTCCGCTGTTGGTAGTAGACGTGGAACATGTACACAGATTTTGCCATAGGATCCCCTGCGGCAATGTGCTGGTTGTACGACACGCCACAACCCGTGGATGCGCACCAGACGGGGAAGTTGAGCTGGTTCTGCCACCACTTCAATGGTGCAGTCCTCCACACCAACACGGCCGCATTGTTAGAATGGGAAAACCTGTTAGCGGCGGGTTGGCATAGTCCTTTGCAACTTATAGAAACGTCGCTGAGAATGCACCCGAAGGACCGACAACGACAGTTGAGTCGGACAGGTTTAATGCCTTTTGTGCGTAGGTCGCTCCAGGAGCGTAGCCTGCAGCGGCATTTAAAAAGTAGGCTTTGTTTGCCGCTTGCTTGGTGACGCCATATGTATGTTCTACCCCGTCCATCGTCAGATTCACAGTAGCATGTCCCTTAAAGTTGACCGAGCAGACTGACATTAGCAGAACCGTCCCGGACGCTGTCAAGGTGTATCCCGTAAATATGTTGCTCTCGTCGGCACCAAATGAATATTCGTGGTCCCCTCGCGCAGTGCACCCCGCTCCTCGGCCCAAACTGTTATGATGGGCTTTAGAGCTTGCAATCGCTGCATGTGTGCAAGCGCCGTAGCGGCCTCTATACGGGCATGCGATACCCTCCCCTCTATCCTTCTCATTGCTGCCCCATCATGGCTGTCTGTCCCCGCGTCGCGGGAGCCTGTGCCGTATATACTCATTATTCTGTTATTTCGAGAACGACTGAAATCGGGAAATCGTTCCTTAATTTTTGAACATTATCCTCGAGAATAGAGATCTCAAATTATCGGATGCGCCCCGATTCCAAACGTTTCATCTCGGGGGTTGGAAGGTCCAAGGTCAGGGTCTCCTTGTTGAAGCAGTCGCAGGCGTGCACAACATTAAAGAGGGTGAATGGGGCCCCATTGACCGAGTTATAGGTGGTGTTCAGCTGCTCCATGTGAACACGGAGGGTTTTCGTGAAGGCGAAGCCAACGGGCCCGTTGCCGATGTGCTCGCCAGGCCCAAACCATCACCTAGGGCCGGAGTATACATGTTGAAAAACCCAGCCGCACAGCCAACGCCGGAGATATCGTGACACTGTTGGATGGCTCGACGGTCAAGGTCGCAGGTCCGGTGACTTTCGAGATTGGGAGGCTAGCCCGACCGTTAAGCTCGTCGACGACAAAAGCTTGGAGGGCTCGTAAACTCCAAAGACCGGGTTTCAGCTTTGCGCTAACTGGGCGGCCGTTCTTCCCGAAGCCAAAACCCTCATTGTCCCCCACATTTCGCCAGCCAACCGTGAACGTGATCGATCTGAGGCCGACGCGTCGCTCCCCACAACAGGTGTCGATCGGCTTATGAAGCGTACAAGCCCCACTTTGAACATTAGTGAGTGTGGCAAACATATCTTTATTACTTTGTAATAATTATGGCAAACAAAGCCTAATCTTTAAATGCCGTTGCAGGCTATGCTCCTGGAGCGCCCTATGCACAAAAGTCCTTGAACCTGTCCGACCTAACTGTCGCTGTCGATCCATCGGGTGCATTCTCAGCGTCGTTTCCAGAAGGTACAAAGGACTATGTCAATCCGCCGCTGACAGGTTCTCCCGTTCTTAAAAGATAGGAACGGACTCTCTGGATTCATACTAAATTAATACATCATATCGAAATAACACGAATGTGGTAGATAACTTCGCAACTGGCTTCAAATCGCCATCTTGGATAGCGGTGACGTCACAGTGCGGGGACGTGTACAAGCACATCACCTAATCGGTCAACACGGCCCCGGGTCATAACAATACCAGGTAAAAACAGCACCTATTTGACAAAAACATCCCCCTAGTTTTAATTAATATATAATCATATTAAACTAACAAAATCCTCGTAATACGAATGTTGATAACATCGAACTATTCAATTTCTGTATATCTTGTCCACAAGTCAATACTTGTTGTTCACACCTTTATCCAGACAGGTCTACCATTAATAGTTTATCCAACTAAGACATGTTATTGTGCTTAAAATCAGTGTATACTCAGACTAGTCTGCACCCCTTGTTATCTGATCAGTGTATGCACTGTTAGCCATCCAGTCAAACACTCATTACAATCTGCAGTATAATACATTACTCACGAATTGAAACAATCATATCCATGATATCGGATGATCTAATGCACTGGTGTGTTTTCTTACGTACAATATTTAACTTTTAGTAACAATGTTGTGGGAGATGTCCACGTCAAAAAAGATGTGACTTATATTGGTCCATTACAAAACAGACAGGATATTTTTTGCAACCAGCAGAACACAAAGTCTACAGTACGATACCGTACCATACCATGTCAAATGAATGGTGTAGTCCCTAATCAGATTTGATTTGATTTATTTGCTGAATATAACTGAAATGAAAGTAAAAAATTAATTTTGCCAGAAGCTGGATCTGCCTAAATATATCTTTTTTTTTTTTTTTTTTTTTTTTTATAATATTTTTTTTTTCCTCACACAAACATGTACAAACAAGACATATTACTAGTTACATGCATGAGGATAATTACATTTCATTCCATATTTCTACATTACTAAGTACATTGTAAATATATCTTACACATTTTATTACCTGTTTGTATATGTATACATGTATATTTGAAAAAACATTTATGAAGAAGAAAAGAAATAGTTATCAATTAAAAATAGAGAGAAACATAAATAGAGTAAGTAAAAAAAAAAAGGAATTAAAAAAATATACACCCATAAAAAAAGAAGAGTTTAATTATATAAGTACGATAAGTACGAACAGCATGATCATATGTTTGCATTATTTTTGTGTTGGATTAAATATTTTAAGGGAAAGAATGCTAGAAGAAAAAAGGCTAGTCTAGCGGTAAACCGTTCCGTTTTCTGTTGTGTATTTCAGCTTTGTTTCTATTTACTGCTATTTGATGTTCAAGCTCTTTATGTTGTTTTAAATAGTTCTTAAAGGCTGGGAAGGTCGGTTCAGTATTTCTTAATTTACATCTATATATAAAGTACTTTCCTAGTATAATACAAAAGTTCAAGAATATATTGTGTGTTTCATACTGCCCTAAACTTATTGATTGCCAATCCAATCTAAAATATCTACCGTTATCATGCAAAAACGTGCTTAGCAGAGACCAAAATTGCTGACTTTTTTGGCATTCCCAAAATAAGTGCTTGTTTGTTTCTGGTGCCATACTGCATGAATCGCATAAATTAGAATTTACAATTCCGCATTTATATAAATAATCGTTCGTGGCAATAATTTTCATCAAGCATTTGTACTGGAAATTCCTAAGTTTTGAACATATAGTGCTTCTAAAATACTGTGTATTTGCAATTTTCCAATTAATAGTTGTTTCTGAAAACTCTGCATTCCATTTAGTCTGAGCTTTGAAAACAATATTATTAATTTTACTAACGAAAATTGTATATAACATTTTATTACATTGTTTGGAAGATTGCACTTTTCTTAAAAGGGGTGACTTAATATTTTGGATGTTTTGTCTCATTCTTTAGACGTGCACGCCAAGCTTGTGGTATACTGGATATAAGTTTAAAATATTTTAGGTAATCATTATTACTAACATTATATAATTGTTTTATATTTGTAAAGTCATAAAAGGTTTTGGTTCGATACTCGTAAATATGTTCTATGTATTTTATTTCCAGTTCATTCCAATCTTTGTAATAAAATGTATTTCCATTAATTTTTAATTTAGAATTGTTCTACATGATTTGTTTCGAAATGTTCTCTGGATTTTCAGAATAATTAAGTTTGGCACATGCTTCAAGTATATTTGATAAAAACGCATTTTTTATTAATATTTTTGCATCCAATTCGTTTAAGTTTCATTCAAATATATTTGTACCATCAAATTTATGTAAATAATTAATATACACTATTTTCAATTGCCCATCGTTCGCATCGTTTGTAAGGCGTTTAACCCAACTTGCTTTTAAAGAATTCAAGAAACATACTATATAGATCGATCATTTTCAGCCCGCCATTTTCATAATTTTGCACAATGATTTTTCTGCTGATTTTATCTGGTTTGAAATCCCATAGAAAGTCGAACATCATGTGTGTAATTTGTTTTATAACATCATCTCCAGGAGTATCTAACACCGTCAATGGAAATATTAGTTTTGGAAATGCGAAGCTTTTGAGAACAGTTATTTTACCAATAGTTGTCAGTTTTCTACGTTTCCATTTGTCTAAACATTGTTTAAATTCATTTACTTTCGGAAATAGGTTTATATTATGTATTCTATTTTTTTCATTACAAAAGTTTATACCTAGTGACTTTGCTACGTCGACAGTCCATACAAAATGTCTGTCTTCACAGAAAGCGAGTGTAGTGTTTTATAAAGAAAAAATCTTATGACACAGCAACACGTGGTGTTTCTTAAGTGTTGTGTACATATGTTTTACTACCAACAGAAACATCCCTGGGGCTAACCAATGAACTACAAAATCTTTGAAATTCAGATGGTAGTATATGACACTCTTTGATGTGGAATATGGTTCACTATCTTACTAAACCTGGCATATTGTCTCCGTCACAAGTATAGAGCTAGATCAGCTTGAAAAAGCAGCAGTCTGATAGTGATATGCACAATATGCACAGTGTTATCAGGATCTGCATTGTTCACCTTTCCACCATGCAGGACCCGCGAGATTGTTTCGCGGATCCGATTTATTTGGGTGCGGAGCGCCTCACGGTTAGCCGAGGCAGCCTCCAAGCGAACTTCTATTTCACCCTGCAACGCCCGCATGCGTTCAGTAATTCGCCGCTCATCATGGGCTTCTTCCAGTTTTATTTTTTCTAGTGCAATATGATCATCCAACGCCGAGAGTTGTTCATTAGCTCGTCCCGTTGTGTCTGCATAGCCTTATCGAGTCAACGGAGTTCGCGAAGGTCTAATGGTATGTCATCAATCGTGTTGATTATTTCGCTGAACGTTGTCTCCATTGTGCGAATAGCATCGGTGGTTACACGCGTGTGCGAACAGCATCTCGCTGAGATTCACTGTTTCCATTTCGTCATTAGCCCAGCCTAGCTCAGCGGTGGCCGCCCGCAGGGCCTCTACAGCACGGGCGGGCATAGGTCTTTCTTTACCACCGGGCCTCTTCCAATCCGTGAATCCGAGTTCGTCCCTTATGATTTGATCAACACCCATTTTGGTGTTGGTGGCGGCAATATAATTCAGTGATAGGGCTTTCCCGTCATCCGCGACGAGCCAGATCTCGAGGCGTGCTATCAGTCGTAACTTGCCCTTATCCAATTGGAATTTGGTGGGGTCACAGCCAATAGATGCGACATCACCTTTTTGTGCCCAGGCCTCGAAGGCTGCATCTACAGCATTCATGACGAGTTTCTGCCTCTAAGAAAGAGAGTCGCCTACACATATTTCCTCGCCGGCTGAAGTTCCTGGCGTCTCTAGGAGGGGCATTTCTTCGAGACCGTGACATCATCGATGTTGTTTGCTCGGTCGCCGGGGAGTGAAATCGTTCATACCGAAGTCGTCCATCGTTCCGATGCGATTGCTGGATTGAACAAAAAAACCGGCGGGTTCAATACAGTTGCTCGAAGAATGTCTTCAAATCAATACGGGCGTAAACTTAACCCATACAGCAGGCTGCGGGAGCCCCTCGGGGTAAAAGGTATGATACAAGAGCGTCAAAATGCGGCCAATCAGGGTATTGATACCAACAACCGTCAGAACCAGGACTAGAACCGGGGCTGGTAACGCGGCAGCCAATGTTGCGAGCGACAACGCAATTGCGACTGCTTACGGCAACCGCGTCTACATCCCATTCGACTTTGAGCTGTTGGAGAGCCACATGCCATACTATCAGAGCGCTTTGGCGGACCGCCTTGAATACGAACAGACGTCCAACGACTATAGCCAAGTTCTCATATCAACTAACGTGGCATCGAGGAATTCGATCGAAATGTTCACTGGAGTACGACATGGTCTCGCGCGATTGATCAGAACACAGTATGTAGGCGTGCTGCCATACTTTATGAACGAGATCTTCGCCATCGCAAGATGAAGAAAGATACAAGTGACACATTCTGGAATATTAATATCAACGTCCCCGCCCGCTTGATACTAATGTTATTCGAAGATGCCCGAGTCGCGCCCGAAAGCGACATATTTTATAACCCCACAATCACAAAGGTCGAGGTGACAATTGAGGGAATCGCCAACCATTCGCACACACCAGCAGTGGGACGATACCAAAAAGCAGTTTGCTTCTGGCTCTCAGCGCGCCCCAGAGGTTGCGGCAGTAGCCATAGACCTGCAGCTCGCGAATGTCTCTCTGGCAGAGTTCCTGACTTCGAAATATGAGCTAATATGGCTAGACATGCGAATCAGCGACGACGACAAACTCCACGGTAGTGGGCGCCGAGTGGAGAATGCCTCCGAGGGTGGGACGATCCAGATAGCCAAACAGGCAGACGGCGCTGGCGCATTGAACGTGTACCTGTATCTCATCACAGATGCACAACTCAACATCGAAGATGGCCGATTTGTCTCAGCTTTATATTGAGGATCATATACCGAAGGACGCCCACTCTGCCATAATATGTGGGCAGACAGGATGCGGTAAAACAGTTTTCATCCTGGACTTGCTCGAGGGCAACTACCGCGATGCATTTCAACACATTGTGGTCCTGTATCCCACTGTACGGCACAACAAGACTTATCAGCAACACCCATGGATCTGGGCTGACCCTGGAGTTCTACGTCGTTGACCCCGGTGACAGGCTCAATGATTACCTGCGGACATTTTACCAACTCTTTCAGGGCGACCCCACCCTGTACG
Source organism: Conchocele bisecta (assembly GCA_029237695.1). Classification (NCBI taxonomy): domain Eukaryota; kingdom Metazoa; phylum Mollusca; class Bivalvia; order Lucinida; family Thyasiridae; genus Conchocele; species Conchocele bisecta. Next base: position 127,937,612 of record CM055266.1, read on the forward strand.
TGATTGACGACTGCTCAGCCAAGGCAGCTGTCACGAATTGAAGCTGACTATTTTCTTTAACATCCATTATTTGTAACACGGGTCACACAATACTAGTCTAGAGCACAATAATCAAATAATCTAGTACAGACTATCGAATAGGTATTCGCGTGTGAAATATCGCTCCCGTGGAATACACCGCTGGAGAGAATAGCGCTTTATCCGAAACCGTGCACGGACCACCAGTATTGGATTTTGCACCGGTTATAGCTGGGTGATATACAATGTCTATGCAGACTTGGGTGCTAGCATGAATACCTAGTAGGTCATATCTACTTATGACTGAAGTATTTCAGATTAATTCACCAGTTATCTCATGAGCTAGACTGACTGTTAGAACATTAGTTCAATTACGCAAAATTGTAAGCCAAATGCTGGTACAGAGTTATTATATTGACAGGCGGACTACGGTAGGAAAATTGTGCGCTAGAGTTGCATATATATATTATCACAAACCATATTCTAGCAGTCGGACACTCAAATATTATTGTGAACACATTGGATCGCAAGCAATCACTGGGAATTGGTGAGTACATATGTTTTTAGTTACTTTCTAATGCTGCCATTTAAGTCTGAATCCTGCCAAGACCGGAAATTCTCCACATTGTTATCGTATCCTCGATAATACTGCCCTATTTCATTTGGACCCATTTCGACCAAATGCTTGGTCAATACAATCCGTATGGCATGTATCCGCAGATGGAGATTATCTCCCTTAATCAAATCGAACTGATTCATTAATACGTCGTGTAAATGATAACAATTACAGGTCTGGCATGTTGGAGCATTCCGTGAGTATTGTAATGGCATATTATTCTCATGTGTTTTTTATTGCATGTCGCACCGACTAATTGCAGTAGCAATTTATTCTATTTGTAAACGAAGGGCGAACACGATTGAAATATTTACTAAAATTAGCTATGCATTTTATATTACGATTCAGTCCAATATCAGTTCTGCGCCCTGTACAATACATGAGAATATTGCCAATTTTAACATGTCACAATTGTAACGTGAATTTTCTGGACGACTTTCATTTACTCTATGGTGGACACATGTAAACTCCAAACGCAGTCGTCTGTACATTAATTTTATTAAGTCATGTACGTTCACAGTGTATTGTAAATATTGTAAATGCTATTGCGACCAGGATAAACCAGATCAGACAGTTCTGCTCTAAATGCACTGATGTATACGTCAGTAAGCTGCAATAAGGACATGATATGAAGTATAATTTATTTCAATCACTGAAACTTTGGGTCAGCCTGTGGCATCCTACAGTCTGATTAGAGTATACAGTGTTTATCATTAGTAATGTAATACTGTGTGTCTGCACAGGAAAATACTTGGCACAGTCGCTCTTTATTAAGTTAGCGCAGTAGGCCACGGGCAGTCTGATCACGGTAAGGCCTGTCGCAATTAAATGTTTGTTTACTATTGGTAAATAACTGTGAATGACGTCTGTATTCACATGTACGGCTGTGAAGATATATATCGTTGGGTCCACTAGATATAGTGGCTGTTCATTAATGTGTTATATCGCATTCTCCGACTTATAAATTTCATCAGCCCCCTTCTTCCAATTAGTGAAAATATCTTTGTGTACATTGCAATTTATCATGTTTCATCATTGTAATATATGATGTTGTTTAGTATTGCCATGCAATCATAATATTGATTTCATGTGCACTACTGTGACTATTATTGAGACTATAACACGTTACATTCTGGTAACAACACCGTTGGTGTTTTGTAGTCCCAGCCAGTAAGCCAGTCAGGCAGTCAGCCAGCCAGTCAGTAACCAGCGACGGCACGTCCATCTGGTGTATACGCGTAGAACCAGTACGCAACACCTATTTATTCTGGAGTCCACAACACGACACCGTGTACCAGCGGGGACTCTGCTCCGCGTGTACCAATGGCGTATCGAGTGGGGCATCATTCCGGTGACGTCATTCCGTCCAAGAACGATATGAATCTCGAAGGACGTTCACCCATGTGATATGGGCCCCATCCGCCAAAGTAGGCTGTATATTCTAGTTCTAAGTAACTTTACGACGTCATAAGAACGTTACTCTCATCATGGCGGAAACCGGAGTTGATTAACGGAACTCTAAAATCAGATCTTGAACCTGATGCATAATGTTGAACTATACCTACCTGTTCCAGAATAGTGACGGTGCCTTGGTTGTGCGATTGTATCTGGAGGCTTCATCCAGGGGACGTTGTCCGTACTGACATTACCATCCATTGTTTGTGCATTTCATTATATGTAAATACATCATCATTGTAAATATATACCTTGTTGTCTCTGTCCACAACGTGCTTGGTGTTCCATCCCTTCAGTAAACTATCTTGGTGTCACCCAGGTGTGACAGCAGCGTTGACCAAAAAGAAGGGCATGCTCTCTGAGCTCATATTTTCGGGTCGACATGCGGAGAAAAGCGTCTGGATAAACACTCAGAAGTACAACGCCGTCCTCAAGGATCTGTTAAAGACAACCAAATATCAACATACTACTTACACAGTGCTAAACGCAGCTTAGCTTGTGATAAACACTGCTTAGTTGTGAGCAATGTGGGAAGCAAATTGTTGCTCTGCCACAAGCACAACAGTGACCATAATTTTCGGATGGTGCGCTTGGCAATATATTAGACTTAGGAGGCGAGTCAGAATAGCACTGCGTACAATGAACTGCGACGGACCTCTCGATCAGATGCTGAAAGATGCAGTCCCGACTGTCGGAATGACAGATGAAACAGCGGCATCGCTCGTTACTTGGGAGCGGCATCAACTGCTCGCTGCACTGGCTGTAGGGGGGATAGGCCGAGCAATATATAGGGCGACGTCTCACAGCCGACTAGGTTGATAATATAACATACACAGAGATTGAGAAATTGTACGCCCAATACGAATCGCTGTTAGGCGCGACGATGACAAAATCCCTAGCGGTAGCTGCCATTCGGCTCTATGCAGCAACAGCAAATATGTTTCTGCCAATCCAGAATCAATTTGGATTGGCTGACGATCTTGAGACTGACCCCCTTGTTGGACATGCGTTAAAATCACTTTGCTGCGTAATTTATCACAAGTTTTGCATTTTCTTAGCACCGCTGACAACTGCGTTGACCACAGCTAAGCACTGCCATTTTGGACGCGTATACCCACGGACTATACCTAACGAAGAGGCAAGCTCAGAAAATGTTGACACCCGAGGGGCTCGGCGCGCCTGCAAGAGTGACTGGCGAGACGGAGACAGCGCTGGACCAGCCACGATGTAAAGACCCAAAAGGACAGGCTGCATGGCGGGCAGAGGCTGCAGCCCGGAAAGCTAAGCAAGATAAAATTCTCGCCGAGCTTCGAGAGGTCAAACGGTTGCTAGTCGGAACGACTAGTCAAAACGACTCGCAAGGCGGAATGACAACGGAACCGCAGCGGAACCAAAGGAACACGCGCCGACCTGGATCATTGCGTGGGTTGTTGTTGGTGGGCGTGTAATTGTAGGTGACCTATGGTGATATCGGGCCTCAGTATCGGGTTTGCTCGACTATCAAAGATGGCCTTGGAAGTGAGGGCGCCCCCAAGTTGGACATGACGGCGATAGATGTAGGTCCAGTAACCTTAGATGTAGCGGCCGGTGCTGGGACCAGATATTATCTAGTTAAAGCTGGAATTCTACCGGCTGATATATGGAAATAAAACGATGGCTTCGATCGCAAAGCTCGTAGGCGTAGCAGTGGTGAACGCATTGGCATTCATCGATAGCAACGTTCTTTTCTCGACTCTGCGAAGCTCGGACGTAGATGAGGACCCTGGCTGAGCGGCTGTTCTGGCACCAATATGCCCAAGAGCTTGTAGACCCTCATACTCGATCAACTGAGTGGGTGGCCAGGCTACCCGCCGTGGTCTCTGCACTGAATGGTGAGGTGACCAGATTGATCGGCAAGAAACCCTCTGACGCGATCGAGGTCAAAACTTTGCCCGGCTAACCCTCCTCTGTGGTCGCCGGGTGGCCTGGTGGTTTGGAGGAGTAGAAACTCCCCTCGGATGTTGTTTAGTCGCTGGTCGTGGACGCGGTGGCGCTCGGACGACCGCTACACATCCATTCCGTGGCGGAATGTATTCTTGCCGAAGGTGGCCTCCTTGTATTGCTCGTGGCGGACCTGCTTCTTCACGACCGATTTCTTCACTCCCTTAGCCTTCTTGATATTTTACTGCCGCCCTCCAGGATCAAGTACATCTTGTGGTGCAAACCGACGAATTCGGCGATGGGGCGCCCAGCGGTTTGATTTTTCATCTTACCAAGGACCTTTATATTTATATAACTGTAAAGCGGGTATCATAGAGATGGCTGCGGCCCGCCATGTCATCGCACCTGTCCTTTGTCTGGATCACTAGGAGGAAGGAGTGGGTGTATGTGTACAAGAGATCGCAACTGTCTTCATACTGTGAAACCAAGACCATCCTGAGTGGGATACTTGGAGGGTCTGTCCAAATGGTCATAAGCAGGATACAGTGTTGCCCGCCCGGAGTTTCCTTCTGAGACAGTTGTCATCTTTGTTTTTGACATTAACTACGGGCTTCTTGTGTCTCACTGCCGCTGGTAGTGCGATGTAGGAGCCTCCCCTGAGAGGTTGATACCTGGCGATATCCAGCCATAGAGTGGTGACTCCATCAACAACCCATCAAGAGCGTCTCTGTGTGCATTTTTCGAGCATCTCCAGGAGGTTGGGGGAAGGCTTTGTCTAGCTCCTCGTTGATCTCATCAATCTGAAGGAGAGCCTCCTGCTTGTGGCGGAGCACAGGGTCTGTGTGCTCTCAATACCATCTGGGCCGTCTTTTCGAAGCTGCAGCTTTAAGGCAAACTGGAACTTGACTCCGTTGAGAGCCTGGATCTCTTCGATGGTGGATCTGGGGGCGCACTCCCTCCAGGGAGGCTCTTCGGTCTGCGGCAAAGGGGTGCCCCTGTGGGACATCGTCTGCCAGCCCCTCTGACCAGAAAGGGGTATGCCTGAAGACCAGCCCATCCGTATTTTCCTGTCCGAACAGCTGAAGGATCTTCTTCAGGTAGTCTTGCGTTGTTCGGATTGATTTCTGAGAAGGTTATAGGGTCAAACTCCTTCTGAATGGCCTTCCGTTTCCTCTGGACGCTTCACAGAGGTTCGGAGAAAGCCGATAGCTGTTTGCAGCTTTATTAGACGCCTCTTCACCTCTTCCTGAATGGGATCATCCATCATATTCTTGACAACGTCATGAAGAGGCTCGGGTGACTGTAATTCTGCAAGCTGCTCGATGAATTCGTCCATATTAGCCATGCTGGATGGGTATACCAATTGCATGTTATCTCTAATTGGGGTTTAAGCACCACAAAGTTTGTTCATAACCAGTGTGAACTGTCTCCTGGCCCACTTCTCTACAGTAACCAGTCTAGTTCGAATAGATTACCAGCCACAATTCCGACACAGGAAGATCCGACTCTGTACCCCCTTACAACAAGACCGGCAAGGCACGGGAACCGTGCTGCCCTTCCTAATCTTCGCCAGGTGCACCTTGCAGTAGGTTCATATGCAAGACTTTCCGCATATATCTGTTTCACCCACCTTCATACAAGCACAGAGGTTGTAACCCTTTATCCTGCAAGATAGATACCCCATGCATATCATACCAGTACACATTGGGCTCTCCATTGTATTGTTGCTCGCCGAGCGTTCCTGGACATTCCGCAGCCTAGTGAGATGCACCTTACAATACTCACCAAACAGCTCCTACCGCAGAGCTCTGTGGAGCCCAGAATGAGACACTGGCAATTGTTGTTACAAATAATTGTACCTTAGGTATACCCATTGCCACGGGTATGTCTAACAGGAGGCCCCGGCCCACTTATTATAGTGTGTACTTGTTCCGATCGAGTTCCATGTACACCACCCTGAATATCGCCCAGACATGTCCCCCGCCGCCCACCATACTTTGTGTAGTATATCGCTTGTTATTCCAGTGTATAGCTACACTCATACAACACTTTGTTAGAGAGAAACAGACAAATCCACACCTACCCAGGCCATCTCGAACAAAGAAATTTCGAACGATGAGTTTAAGACTGAATGGGACAGGCCTTGAAAAAGGACATCCGGAGCAAGGCCACAAAAAAAAACTTGCAAATAAAAACTCGTCCTCCACGGAGAAACTAACTTCTACACCGTTTCCTGAGTACACGCCTCGAGTTCCAATTGCACCACCGCTTATTATATCGACATTCGGCTGATTTCTGTCGCAGTTAAACGGCGGTCGTATAGGAATGCCGTTGTCATGCTGTTGTTTACCTTATCATCCAGTCGGCCATGTTGTTTCCGGTTGGCCATCCTGTTATTGTAAGCGGTGCGTTGCTAGGCTGGAGATTTACTAGTTTAAAAATAATTGATCGAGACCGAGCCGCGAACTCACAACGTGAGTCTCCGTAGCGCGGCGAATTAGACAACTGGACTACAGAGTCAGCTATGAAATACATACATAATCCCGGAAGCTATATATAAAAACTTTGTGTTGTGAAATGTTAGTTGTATTATCGATAAGCGAAATATTCGGCTGTTCACAAACCGTGCAATCGCAAACAAACAGTCTTACTGTGAAAAGGTGGCTGAGAGGCGCGGTGACCCGCTTTGGCCGGCCAGGGGTGTGGGCCGTCCCTAGGGCTTGCCTTGGGCTCTGCATTGTATTGTTGCTCTCCGAGCAATTTTATAATTAGCAAGCGACATGGAGGTGCTGGTGTATTGAGTGGGATGGGGGCCCGCCCTTGGGGGTGGGTGCTGGCTCCAGGGGATGAAGTGGTCCAAACCCAGCCTTGTTTATACTACTACGCGAAGAGGGGTAAGGTAGACCGGAAGAAGCTCGTTCAACAAAGAAAAGGATTTGATATATGCGCCATATTGGGTTCAATCGCGCATACTTAATTTATCAAAATAAATATCACGTGGCACGTGAGTCAGAAAAGCGCGAAATTCAAGAAACATTGAATGGGCTACGTAGCCCGTTGGTGTAACGCCCCAGGAAAAATGATATAATACCATATTTCTGGCGGGTATTAATATTCCTTATCATGGACAATAAGCATATTTAACAAACGAAGGCAGTTAAACACATTTCCGTTACTCGGATGGGACATCGCATTGTACACTTGGCTGAACTATAGGTACCCTCGCATTTAATTCCTTAAAGTTAAATCAAGGTCAAAGTGTATGCGGCCTTTTCTCTGTAGTTTAATACCATAATATATCATTAGGATACGACTTGCTGCTAAAAAATGTCATAGTAAGCCGTAGTTTATAGGTAAAGATTTACCTGTGCAACGGGCACATTTTGCGAGGCCGAAAAACTTCATCTCACATCGAAACCGTATGTGACGTCAGAACCAGTGATTCCTCCATTTTTGAGAAAGGATAATATTAGAAAACGCCAACTTCCTCGTTATATTTTGCTTGTTTATTTAATTAGTATCGTGCCGTGTTTAAAGCAACTTGTTTATAAACATTCAATTCATTATTCTGACGTGAAATATGTAGGTATTTCCGCGGATTTACGGAATAATAAACGCTTAATAATGCGGCAGGTGTAATCTAAGCCACACATATTCTATGCTGATTGGTTGAATCCACTGTTTTTATATACTTACTTGTTTCAAATAAACAGAAAGGTATTGGACAAGATGTCAAAAATAAATAGCTTGGTCCGATATGTGGCTGTGACTGGATAAATGGGGCTTGTGTGATTTGTGACCAGTGTAGGTTTTGATCAAATAGCACACTCCTGTAGTCTGAAAACGGTATAGATTGTTTGTTAGTGTGATTCAGTGATGGAATGGCGAAAAGTGCAGATCCTGATCAGACTGTGCGGTCTGATCCGGATCTACACTGGTCATGATTTTGATCTACACTGGTCGCAAAAGCCCTATATGCCACGTGTTGTGTTTGGCGCATAACAGACCTTCTCGGTCGCAGTGCCCGGGGCCAATTAATCGCTCTGATAAGTACGGCAGGTGTTGACACCATCTTAAAACAATTGCCCGGGGTGATGTTCCGTCACTGGCCCTCCAGTGCACACCTCCCCCGTGGCAATTAGAGCGACTAATTTCCCCGCGACTGGCCCCTCATAATGACCCAAAAGAAATACCTTTTGGCATTTTGACCAGCATAGCACCAGGTCCATCTACGCATCCGATATATAGCTATGATAAGTGTTTACTCTGTTACCAGCTTGGTCACTTGGACCATACATACAATCATTATGCTCAGTTTAAAATGACATATACGATTCATAGCCCATCAAAGTGCGATATACTCCTTTGAATTGGCAACTCTTTGTTGGGAACAATTTCGGTAACTAATTATGTACCGGCGTAGCTAGTGAAGACTCTTTGATCAGTGTAGTCCTTGTATGCCATTTCATTCCGATAAACATACATGTCATAATTCATTAATTATGATTATTATATACATTATGTGATGTGGGGGTCGGTGTGTGTGTGCGTGGGGGGGGGGGGGGGTGGGATTTCAATAAAAGCACACGTCTGACAAAGAAAGCAATGTCAAATAAATACAACTCATTTACGGTTGTAATTAATGTTGACCTCAGTTTAAACAATATTTATTGGCAAATGTACAATATACATGTTACATAACAAAATACAAGGATTTGAAAACAAGCTAGAAGCTTATATGAATTCATCTCCCTACAAGATATAAGACAGTGTAACATACAAATCATATGTAGTGCGCATTGCAATATACAAATTTGACTGATTATATTGTTTATAAATGTAGTGTTAGAGAAGGAACAAAGATAATATAATGAAATAAAAAAGAGAGGAAAGGAGTGGTGATTTTGATGGTGAGAGCTGATCGGATAACCTCTGTTAACTGACTGTACCATGCGTCTTACTACTCGGGGCTGCCGGCGCGACTTATGATGAAGACGATGCGTAGTATTCCCCCCCCCCCCCCTCCCAGCAATACATTTTGGTCTGACATATAATGATGAATATAGTTAATACAATTAGAACCGCATAGTTGCTGTAATATATTTGTGAACTTGTAGGAACACGTGTTTGTTTTTCTCTAATGAAAGGTGCTCATTTCCGTTTAAAAGATTATCGGCAATGACTGGACAATCCAGCCCAGCTAAATATTGTTGACGCTGTAGTTCATAGTTTGTGCATGCTGTTAGGTAGTGGTCTACAGTCTCTTGTGATCCACAAGAACATAAAGGGGAATCTACTATTGATTTTCGGTATAGGTCGTAGTTGAGCGAGCTACAAGCTAGTCGTAGGCTAGCGTGCAATATTTGGTCTCTCCTGTTGCCTATGTTAAAAAGTTGTGTTGATTTAGATGTATTTTTGTTCATTCGATACTTAAAGATGGATAGGCTAGGTGAGTTTCTAATTTCTGCAGGTAATGTGTTCCATTCGCGTATAGCAGACGGTAGAAATGAGTTATTGTACATTTGAGTGCGGCAAGGAATATGTGGAATATCATCCGCGTTGCGAATGGCGTAGCGATTTTGTACTTGAGTCGGTATAAGAGTATGTAGATAATTAGGTGTAAGATTTTGGTACTTAGCGTTTCCCATTTTAAGTCGCGATATAAATTTTCTATACTGCATAGTTTTGTGGCTCCTGTTACTATTCGCGCGGCTTCATTTTGAATTGCGTCCAAATCATTTTTCAGTTCACAAGTGCAATTGTCCCAAATGACATCGACGTATTCTATGAGAGGTCGAATGGATGAGAAGTATAAACGTTCAAGACCCGATCTATTTAGGAGGAATTTCAATGAACTTAGGATGCCAATTCGTTGCCATGCTTTATTTATGCAGCGGGAAATGTGTGTTTTCCATTTACCATCTTCTGATAATGTTAAACCTAGGTGTGTATGTTCACTAATGGGGTTTAGTGTTACATTGTTCATGATAAGATCTGGGTATTGCGGTTTGTTTTGTTTTCGAGAAAATATCATTGTTTCTGTTTTTAATTGATTAAACGTGACCAACCAGTCTCGCGACCACTGATTAATTGTTTTGAGGTCATCGTTAAGAGAAATGGCGGAGGTGTTCGGGTCGTCGACTATGATGTATAAGCTCTTGTCATCGGCAAAAATTCTAATATTCGATTTGATTTCCGTGACTATATCATTTATATAAAGTAAAAAGAGGAGTGGGCCTAGGATAGACCCTTGAGGAACGCCGGCATTAATAGTGGACCAGTGGGATGAAGAGTTTGCGTAAACTACTCTCTGTTGCCTGGAAGATAGATAAGATGTAAACCATCGGTGCAAATTGCCAGTAATGCCTGCTGAAGACAGCTTATAAAGAAGGCCACGGTGCCAGACCCTATAAAAAGCTTTCGATATATCACAAAAAACTGCACGAACTTCTTTGCCGTCATCCAAAGCCTTTACATATATCATTGTATACATATAGTAACTGGTTTACTGTTGAGTCTCCTTTGACGAACCCCGATTGGAATGGTGTGAGAATATTATTATTAACTATATAATTATATAGATACTTATGGATACAGCGTTCCATGAGCTTCCCGATACAGCTTAAGAGTGATATAGGCGATATTTTGTGGATTTGAAGGATCATTCTTTTTGAATATTGGGATCACGTTAGCTAGTTTCCATGAACATGGAAATTGCGAGGAGTTGATTGATATATTGAATATTAAAGAAAGAGGTGATGAAAGCGTCGTTTGCACCTTCTCTCAATAGGCGAGGACTTATAAGGTCTGGACCACATGCTTTGGACGGTCGATACGGGATATAGCGTCACATATATCTCTTTGTGATATGTGAATAGAAGATATGTTGTGTTGGGGTAACGTAAGAGGTGGTAAAACTTTGTTACTGTCATCAATAGAAGATTGTTTACAGACAAGAATAGGCGTTAAGCATCTCTGTTTTTTCGAGGTCAGAATTGGCGTCAGTTCCATTTTCCTATAAGTATTGGTATTTGTAGGGATGAGCCGGCTTTGTCTGTTAGTTGCTTGGCTATTTTAAACCATGTTTTTGCTAGAATGTCACTCGTATTGATTGTTTCTATCAATTTGTTTTTATGTTCTAATTTGCACTTTCGTAGGAGGCTTGTCACTTCGTTTCTTATTTTTCTGAAGTTTTGGCCCAGGCGCTTTCGGTTTACACGATTTTGCTTTTTTGTGGAGTCTATGTCGTTTTTTTATTAGTCGGCGTAAGCTATTATTAAACCATGGGATATCATTAGGTCTAATAGTTACAAGTTTATTTGGTATAGATTTTGATGCAGCATCAGTAATTATTATCGGTTAATGACTTTATCGTTGTTTCAATATCGTCAGGTTGAATTAAGTTAGCCCAGTTATGATTTTTTTAGTATATCTCTATAAGCGTTAAAATCTTCTCGGTCATAAAGCCAAATTCGTCTCTTATAGATTGATATTTTGGGTCTTATTAAATTTCATTACACAAACGATTGGGCAATGAAATCGGACAAGATCTGGTATAAATGGATCCGCGACAAAGCTGGTGAGAATCTGGTCTGTGTGGTTTTATGAACATTACGTCGATGAGGGATGATGAGTGCTCCGTGTAGTGTGTTGGTGAAGTAATTAACTGCTCGGCATTATACGAAGATATGAGCCTGTTAATTTTGTTAGATGTTGAGTTAAGTGTGTTAATATTAAAATCGCCTGCTATCAGGATATTGTCACACGTTTCGTTAAATGCACGATCAATGTTTTCTTCCATTAACGTCCAGTGAGCATTATTCGAGTCTGGTGGCCTGTATATGCCACAATTAATAGTTTACGTTGGTGAGTGTTTACTTCGATCCAAACTGATTCAATGCCGTTTAAGTTTTGATCGCTGCGTTGTTTAGATAAAAGTGAATTCCGAACGTATATAGCTACTCCGCCACCAATTCTGCCTATTCTGTCACACCGAAAAGGAGGATTAAAGTTAGGTATGCACAGTTCTGTATTTAATGTGTCTGGTGTAAGTCAAGTTTCGGTGAATATTAAGATATCATAAGGTTGAGCCTCTACTTCTAATATGTCGATTTTGTGCTTTATGCTTTGTATATTAAGGTGCATTATGCTCAGTCCACTATTTATGAGTTTGGAATATGAAGATGTTGAGTCGTTTAGGGAGGAGTCATTATCTGGAGCTGGTCCCGGGTTTGGATGTATATCACCTGCTAAAATGAGGAGTAGTTTAGTAAGTGATGTTAAGGTTGTCCCCTGCAAGATGAATGCGAGTATAGATAGGGCAGTAACCGATATAGATATGGCTAATGTTTGACGTGTAAATGTTTTGTTGCGTTCGAGTTTTATCTGGTTTGGTGTACACCTATGGTTTGTTAATTGTGTCAAGCGACACAGGTTTGTGGTAGATTCAAGTGCGTGTTTTATGCTAAGTAAATTTACGGTTGATTGTTCTATTCCGCGAAGAAGTATGGTGGTCAATATGAGCCAGATAAGTGGTTTCGGATAAAGCCGTCTATATTGCCATCGCGCGCCTGTCGCACCACTATCGCCGCGAGCCCAGGGCAATCTCGGGGAGGTCAGCTTAGGTTTAAATGTGGTCAGTATACTTACTATCCCGAGTCCGCCCGGGGCACAACGACAGCAGCACGACAGACATCGACACCCCACCCGCAGCTAGACGCATGCAACAACAACACAACAGAGCCCGAATCAGCAGTCACCAGATATGTTGGGATAATAATAATCTCAACATGAGAGTTATTGAAAAAAGAAAACATGTAACAACATAGTGAGGAGTTGTTCGACTTCATGGTGTTAGTCTTATGCGATTATGAAATTGTGTTAGTGTCCATTCCACAATATATTGAAAGGAAGTGGGTCAGAAAAAATAACTCAATAGTAAATAAGTCACTAGTTTCAAGCATAAAAACTGCAGACATAATGGGTTTTGGGTGCGTACTCATACTTATAATGGTCACAATGGCGCTGAGTGGTTGGTGTAAGAACCGCGGAGCAGATGCCTGTATTCCCGTTGTAGTCATACTCGTAATTAGTAATATTACATTACTTCAAGTGAACTTGCTTACGCGTAATAGTAAGGGTTTTGCTGTGACATGGAATAGTTGGTCAGCTCAACCTCATGATCGTGTCATATATCTCAGGACGACACGCCATACCGTGTACATATGTATTTTAGTCGGTTATCCCGTAGGAATCCCCCTCCAGTATTATTTGGAGAGAGAAAAGTCGGGAACCGCGACGAGCAGTTTGCTATAACACATGAGGCACTCATCGAAAGCGAAACATGAGCGCCTTATGAGTGTAGATATGTGAAGATATGTAGCCATTGGTTGATGGGCATGTGATTTAAAATCACGCTGTTGTGATCTGATGATATAAGCAGGCTAAGCTGAGTGAGTCAATGGTTTCTCCCCTACCAGTAGTAATATGTTGTTGAGTGAACGAAGTTATGTTGGGACATGAATGCATCAGCTCAACGACTTACACCAGGCACGCACTGATTTACTCATCATGAAATGTTCATTGTCACAATAATACATGGATTGACGGTGATACATGTTGAATGGTGATTAGTATTTACGAATAGCACACAAAAATAATAATAGGAATGCGTCAATATCAATATATAACTGTTCGCTCGCTGTACATGGCTGACACTAATGTTGACCTTCGTACAACAATTATCATCTTGCCACTAAATTCACGTGCGTGGATAAATACTTGATCACACTTTTATTTATCATAATAACTTTAAACATTATCATACATTATTTATCATGAAGATATTATCTGAATATAAATACAGGTAAATACATAAAACATCCAATCTTCCATGGGCTTGGTCTAGATCCTTGGATTGAAGAATCGTGTGAATCTGAAATGAGAAATTACATAAATGACATGTAAGTACACAGTCACAGCCAGATGTCATGTATGTTGTGATGTTAGTTTTACCAACTGAGCAATGTGCATTCACCGTGTATACAATTATATACATTGAGAATAAAGTAGGATTTTTACATGATCAGATCTGGTGTTCGCTTCTTTTATACCTTTTCCCAATCATCATGATCATACTTGCTTGATGAAATTTTCCCAGTACTGCAACAATGTATTAGCACAACATCAACAAAGTATGTCGTTAGGAATATAGCTGATGTGTATATAATGATACAGATAATATAAAAGACAGATGAAATAGTAAAGGCCATCCGTACTGTATAGCTGAGATCATCTAAGCTATACTTGACCAGGCTACTTTCCATATTTCATTCTTCAAATATGGGACTGATGTAATAGAGCAGTGAGAATAAATAAAGTAATTGTGTCTATTTTTACTATTATTATTATTATTACTGCGAGTTTGCATAAAGTCGGAACCGTTTGGAACTGGGACGTTTGGCTTACTTCCACGAAAACCCATTACAGTGTCATATAACGTCAAATGACGACGAAACATTAGGAAGTCATGGCCATAAAACCATTATAATTACAAGGTAAATCATCTAGCTCGGCAATATAATATTTAAAAAGAATAATATGGGAATATTAAACGAAAATGCAAAGAAATACTCACCAATCTGAAATTTCGGGGGGATTTTCCGTGGCTTATTCTACGGACAATTCGGCTAAGCCAGTGTTAGTTTCATCCACTAACGGCTCGTACATGTACGAACGGATGTCGGTCTAATCGTCATCGCTGCTTGAACCGTCATAAGAATAAGAAGTGTTGTCAAAATCGCTTTCAAAGTCGCTCATATTTTCGTTGTCGGACAGTGTCTAATTTTCTTTGTTCACTGGGTGTGACGTCACGCGGCTTTACCCAATCAGATGCCGTTTCAGGAAAACGGGTAACAAAAGAATGACATGTATTCAGGTAAGATATTAAAATGCGTATTACAGGTATAAACGTGAATAGTTCGAGGGAAGAAAGCATAATTCACTATGAGGAAGTAATAAAAAAATGCCGCATACACTTTGACCGTGATTTACCTTTAAATATCCAAATGTGGACAATAACTGTATGTATCGATACTACGTACTTGGCGGGATAGTCACTGCCATGCAGTGACCATGTATAAATGTGGTCCCTATTCCCTTAACGGGTCGCACATTATCGTGTGTATTGTAACAGTTCAGTTGTGGTGTTACAGTTGCTATCGGTATATGTGGCTGTGACTGGAGAAATGGGGCTTATGGGTTTTGCGACCAGTGTAGATCCAGACCAGCTTGCGCAGCCGAGCAGTCTGATCAGGATCTTCACTGTTCGGCATTCCAACAATGAAACACCCATCACGCTTCTAACAAGCAATATACATGTATATCATTATCAGGCTACGGAAGTTTCTTATCTGATCAGGAGCTGCACTGATCACAGATCCCATAAACAACATTTCTCCTGTTGCAGCCACATATGATTGTGGAATTACCGTGTGCATTGCTACCATACTGTGGTGGTGCTGCACCTGTCTAGTTAGCTTGGAAATGATCTAAGAAAACAAAAAAATTAAAATCGGTCCACTATTTCTGAAATTAGAAAAATGTCCCCATATTAAATCTCACCAAGTGAAGATATGTATGGGAATTTAACATGGGGAAATTATTTTTTCGCAATGAAATCAATATTGGATGAAATGTCACGAAATAAAAAAGTAGTAGTAAGGGAGTCAAAATGATACCACCTACCGTGATATCATTTATAACCCTCTATAATACCCCCACCACCCCCGAAAATCAAAAAATTGGTTAACGAGGAAAATTGGGTCTCCCGACAGCAAATTTATGAATTTTTGGAGAAAATAATTTTGAAAAGAGGGAGTCCCAATTATATTGGTAATTGAGTTTTGAAAGTATATATTGGTGTCATAAATACATCATGTTTTTTTCACGTCCAATTGAACAGAAAAAACAAGTACCAATATTATTAGAGAAAATGGATAATACAATACAATTTGAATTGAAAATGTTTAATGACTGTGTTGAAGAAGTTTACGAAGCTTACGGGGGTTATAATCCTGTATATAAATTCTATAAAATGAGAACATTAGGCGATATCGAATACATGAAATACCAGCGTAATTTATTACGCTCCGATAAAAACGTTACATTTACAATATTATACCGGCAATTATGTCAACTATACAAGAGGCGAATACAAACATTAAGACGGATAATGCGTATCGGATATGAAACTAAGGTGTATTATACAAAAAAAATTAAAACCCAACGATTCGTTTACGAATGTACATTTCTACGATATCGCTTATAAAGATATTGAAAAATTATTATTGAAAAAAAAAAATACTAATTAATTTAAAGCCGAGTGTATTTTTCTTATCGAAGGTATGTAAACGGGCTATCTGAAATTATTTTTCATCAACCTCGGCCGTTGTCATGCAGTTGTTTACCATGACAACGGCCGGAGTTGTCTGCTCATTTTTTTTTATTTTTTTTTTTTTTGTAAACTGGCAATTTATTTTTCATCAACCTCGAGCGGTCGGACTCCGAACGCCGTTGTCATGCAGTTGTTTACCATGGCGACCACATTTGTAGGGATAGAAATAAATAAATAAAAATGCTTAGCTCCAACCGCGGCGCGAACCCACGACCCTCGTCTCTATAGATTATCGCCTTAACCCACACGACCATGTAGGCTGTTATGATAAACATTACCTAGTGTTGTACAATTATCGATTTACGACAATGTTTCAATTACACGGGTTATGAACCATGCGTAAATTGATAGCCGAGGTAAACAGAGCCGAGTGTATCAATTACACAGACGGTGTGTACAGTGTAATACTAGACTGAATTTGTTATGCGATTACGGCGTAATTCTCAGTAAAAAACACATGTTGCATAGGTATGTAAATTTGTTTACTGCACCAATATAAGAAAATTAATTATTTTTTTTTAAATTATTTTATAATGGTGCTGTAACATTTCTTCCGACTTTATCTCCAAGTTTTTCCCTAAATTTATCCCAATCAGTACACTCAATCTTGGGCATGGTGGCGCGCGCTTTGATTCTTATATCATTTTTTAATTGTTCATATCTCCCCATTTCTTCTACCACGGATTCAAACTCTAAATTTGATATTTTCTTATCGGCCAACGCTTTGGACACCATAACGTCGATGGTATTTTTTACTTAGACCTGGCGAGAACAGATATTCTATCATGTTTTCTACATTTTTTCTCGAGTTTTCCAGCCCTCCCGACGCCCTAATTACCATACACAACAACCCAGAAACGGCCGACACCGCACATAAAATCCCCGCTACAGGAACCGTTTATAATGGATATAGTTGCAGCTGTCCCCGCCACACACAACACAGAAACACTCGCCAGAGCCGTGCTAGATACTTCAGCCATGTTTCACCGCGCGCCTATATTTTTTAGCGTTTCTTTTTCTATTTGTATATCTCTAACTAAAATATCCTGCATAGCGACGATATTATTCAACCTAAAATCTGAACTTCTTTCGTTAATTGTACACAGTGTTGATGGAGTGGTATTGACAATTGGAAGCGTTGATTCGTTCATATTTAAATTTTACAAATTTATTTCAATATATTAGTATTTACAAAATAAGTTCAATTAACAACGAGACAATAGTGGAAGAACTCTCTGGGTCACCGATTTTCGTAAAAAAGTTAATAACACTACCTTTGGAAAGTCTAATTCGATCATAACCGGAGAACGAAACCACCGTCGAACTATCTCCAGAGATTTTAATGACTCCAACCCCCCGTTCTTCCATATCTACTACAATATTTATCGCGACCGCGCCCACAGGTTTACCACTACCATTACCATTAACCGAGCAGACCGCCATTTCGATAACTTCACCCGCGGCTGTCATAGTGTATCCCCCCACATTTATTACTCGCTTTGGCACCGAACGAATATTCATAGTGCCCCTCAACCAATGGGCCCCGCTTCTCAGCCCAAACTGTTATGGCACGTTTTAGCGTTTTCATTGTTCGCACTATTCCGGCAAGCGCACTGTTTTGCGTTATATCCTCAGTACGAATATTATAAGAGGCCTCCTCAAGAGCTTTGGTCGCGGCTATACGATCATGTTTCAGTTTATCGGAAACTTCGGTTATCTTTCCGTCTAGTTCGGTAAGTGCCGCTTCTCTGTTGAGAGAGTCCTCTGAGCGCAACGCATCATAAGCCTCCGTAATGGTCGCCTGGTGGCCTTTTAGGGCTTTCATAACACCCGACCGGGCCTCTTTTTGAAATTCGGTAATTTTCCCGTCTAGTTCAGCAACCGCCTCTTCTCTGATGAGAGAGTCCTCTGAGCGCAACACCTCATAGGCCTTCGCAAGGGCTGCCTGGTGGTCTTCTCGGGCTTTCTCAACACCCGACCGGGCCTCTTTTCGAAATTCGGTTATTTTTCCGTCTAGTTCACCAACCGCCGCTTCTCTGAGAGAGTCATCTGAGCGCAACACCCTATAAGCCTCCGTAAGGTCCGCCTGGTGGTCTTCTCGGGCTCTCTCAATACCCGTTCTGACCCCCTCAACCCCCAACCGGCCCTCTTTTCGAAATTTGGTTATTTTTTCGTCTAGTTCAGTAAGTGCCGCTTCTCTGTTGAGAGAGTCCTCTGAGCGCAACGCCCCATAAGCCTCCGCAATGGCCTCCTTGTGGTCTTCTCGGACCCCCTCAACCCCCGACCGGGTCTCTTTCAGAAATTCGGCTATTTTCCCGTCTAGTTTAGTAAGTGTCGCTTCTCTGTTGAGAGAGTCCTCTAAGCGCAACGCATCATAAGCCTCCGCAAGGGCCTCCGCAAGGTTCGACTGGTGGTCTTCTCGGACTTTATCAATACCCGATCGGGTCTCTTTTCGAAATTTTGTTATTTTTTTATCTAGTTCGGCAACCGCCGCTTCTTTGCTGAGAGAGTCCTCTAAGCGCAACACCCTATAAGCCACCGTAAGGTCCGCCTGGTGGTCTTCTCGGGTTTTCTCAATACCCGACGTGGCCTCTTTTCGAAATTTGGTTATTTTTTTGTCTAGTTCGGTAAGTGCCGCTTCTCTGATGAGAGAGTCCTCTAAGCGCAACGTATCATAACCCTCCGTAAGGGCCGCCTGGCGGTCTTCTCGGATTTTATCAATATCCGACCTGGTCTCTTTTCGAAATTTTGTTATTTTCCCGTCTAGTTCGGTAAGTGTCGCTTCACTGATGAGAGTGTCCTTTAAGAGCAACGCATCATAAGCCTACGTAAGGTCCGCCTGGTGGTCTTCTCGGACTTTCTCAATACCCGACCGGGCCTCTTTTCGAAATTTGGTTATTTTTTTGTCTAGTTCGTTTAGTTCCGTATGCGTTTCTTCACGACTTTGTGTATTCACAGCCAGGGCATATTCTCTAATTTGTGATAGTAGACTCTTGTGAATCTCGTCCGTGGCCCTCGATATAGTTCTATTGATCAAGGCCTTTGTTTTTTGGGTAGTTAAAAAGTCGCACCCTCTCTCGGATGAATCCCCTTCTGTCGGTTCCAAATTCTTTGAATTTGTCACCCAATCGAAGAACTACCTGGTCCGTATATACTCATTTTCAATAATGTTGATATATATATATTACGAACATGCGTTTGATTCTAAATAAATAATTTTCTTAAAATTAATTAATTTGAAATTTCTAGGACGACCGAAATCGGGTAATCGTTCTTCAACTCTCGCCCTTTATCATCGAGAATAGAAATCTTCAACTCGTGGATGTGTCCCGATTTCAAAACTTTCATCTCGGGGTGTGGGAAGTCTAAGGTCAGGGTCTCACCATAGAAACAGTCGCTGGCGGGCACTGTTTTCAGTAATGTGGTGGGAGTGCCGTCTACCGTGTTGTACGATGTGTTCACCCGATCCAGGTGCACCCCGAGAGTTTTCGTGACGGCGAAGTTCACAGGGGTCGTGCCGACGTGCTCGCCAGGATAAAACACTCCGTCATCGTTGTAAGGGTATGTTATTTTAAATCCTAACAGTGAGCCCAACCCCGGTGAGATCCTTAGACGCCTATCAACGGTCAATGTCGTGAGCCCCGTGGCTTTCGAGATTGCGAGAGTGACTACACCAGGAATCTTCTCCGCGACAAAAGCTTGGAGATCTCCGAAACTCCAAAGACCCTGAGGTACTATAACCAACCTTTGGTCTATTTACGTCTATTCTATGTGGCACATCTATAGGGTGTTCTGATGCGAAAAACTCGACGTCCTCGACTTCTGATGTGAAAAACTCGAGCGTGTCAACGTTTTTCCACCCGACCCACCGTGAACTTGATTGATCTAAGGCCTACCCGGCGTTGTCCGCAGCAGTTGTCTATTAATTTTTGAAGTTCACAACTTCCTTTTTGAACATTAGTGATAGTAGCAAACATAATAATATCTTTCAATGGGTACAAAAGCATTTAGCTTTAACTCTAATGCAAAGTACGCGGTCGGTGGTAAATACACGCAAAAAGACGTTGTTAACCGCCTTGTACACCCAACCGTAACGGTTAGACCGGACAGTGGCTTTGCCACCAATTTCCCTAACACGTTTGAGAAATATAGGCTGCCCAAGATTACTACGATGGAGGCGGTAAACGGGTGGAAAGCCACACCGATGCAGTTTTGGCAGAACCAGCTAAATTTTGCTGTATGGTGCGCAACAACCGGGTGTGGAGTTTCACATAAAGACCATCTAACATCCAAGAATATCATGCTCCGAAGTGTCTACAACTTTCACACGTATTATACCATTAGGAGGATTCTCAAAGAACTAGGTATTTCTCTACCTCAAGACGACGCCTGGGATCCCATTTCCAACGCATACGACCGTATGGCGTTTGAAAGACTGTGTAACGAATTTAACGTTTCAAAAGACGCGGACTGGAGGCAGAAAGCATTTCCTACCACCACCGGCCTCGGGGACGTTCTCATTTTGGGCCAGTCCGGGAATTGGACGAAGACTGATTTTAGACACGATTACTCCGGTGACCACATCGTCAGTCGGAACGCCGGGAATTTTGACCCCGCGACTATGACTTCCGGGCCAGAAGTGTCTGGAGGTCGGCACTGTGGCGTGTATTCTTGTAAAATGTTACCTCCGAAACGGGCTCACGTCGATTACATACAGCAGGCTGCTGAGGTTCAGAACGCGTGGACCACATTTATTTAGTTAGATAAGGGTCTAGGGTTCACGCAGGCCGGGTGGGGTTACTCGCGTCAACGAATCTATTTCGCACGTACGTCTGGGCCATCCTCGGCGCACAGAAGCAAACTCGCAGTTCCATACTGGGCACAGGAACAGCGTTTGATGCACAAAAACAATTCTTGGCACTTGTAGAGGACGCCATCTCAGCTAAGGTGGACCTGGAGAAGGCGATCCAGAATTATCAAGACGTTTTGCAGACTGCCAGCACCCCAGTGGACTATGTATTTGGAATAGGTCTTTATATGGCGCCGAGCAATATACTACGAGACGACCCGGTTGATGGTTACAATAATCAAATCGTAATCGCCACCGCCAATCAAAAAATCGGTCACAACGGTAACGTGAACACGGATATCATCAAGTGCACCCCCAAAATGATCGGGCGCTGAGTTGTAAATTCAAATAAATTTGAAAAAGATTTCATAAAACCCCCAAAACACAAAATGGATACACCTCCCTCAACACAATCGAACCCAGTACCCCCAATTCGTAAATTGGATGCACCATCGAGTTCCATCAACAATGTTGAAACACAAATCGAGATTGGAAGCACAACACACGAGGAGGAGAAATTAGGGCTCGTCGTCGCCCTCGTGGCGATCGGATTATTTACGCTTTGGTTTTAGGAACTCTCTGGCGAAGAATAGTAGGAGACCGGCGATTGCCACGATTAAAGCCCAAGTATTTTTGGCTAGCCATCCGGCCGTTTTTGATAATATAGATAGCAAGTAAGAAACGATACTTCCGATCAGTCCAGGTAGTGCGGCAGCCGCCTTTTCGGCTAATTTAGCCAGGAGACTGGCGAGGGCTTTTAGTTGTTTTTTTACCCACTCCTTGGCTCCGCCTGATGGCGCGGGTGCTGGTGCGGGTGCTGGTGCTGGTGCGGGTACTGGTGCGGCACCACCAGTGAAAGCTAGAACAATGGTCGATATAGTCATGCTGATAGCAACGAGGATGCTTGCTATCGTGATGCCCTGTTCTCTGAACAGAGTGCGAAGACGCTCACCGAGTGTCGTCTCCTCTTGCAGGACCCTCGAGATTGTTCGCGGATCCGACTTATTTGGGTGTGCAGTGTCTCACGGTTAGTCGAGGCAGCCTCCAAGCGAGATGCTCTTTGATCCCGCAACGACCGCAGGCGTTCGGTGATCCGCTCGGTAGATTCTCTATCGCCACCAGCTTCCTCCAGTTTTATTTCTTCTAGCGCGATATGTTCATCCAGCGACGAGAGTTTGGCGAGGTTATGGACCAGTTCGCCCCGGACCGTTGCATAACCTTATCGAGGCCCCGGAGTTCGCGAAGAGGTAACGGTGGGTCATCGTTAGACCCTTGTTCGAGGTTGAGTATTTCGTTTTCGCTGAACGTGGTCTCCACCGCGTTAATAACGTCGGTGGCCACTTGAGGGACCTCGCTGAGCTCGCTGAGCTCGATAGAAACTGTCGAGTCTTCCATCTTATCTTTTAGGTTGTTTACGGCCCTTACAGCTGCGGCCCTCAAAACAACCTTCGTATTCTTCTTCCAATCTACGAATCTGAGTTCGTTCCTTACGAGTTGGCCACCGCCCGGGTTTCCGGCAATGGTACCCAGCGCTAGGGGTTTACCGGTCCTCGTGTTGATGATTGGGATATTTGATGCTGCTTTTAGTCGCAATCTACCGTTCAGATCAAATTTGAACTTGGAGTAGTCGCGACCAACAGATGGGACCAGACCTTTTTCTGCCAAACTGTTGTAGTAGTCGTTTACAGCTCCCTCGAGTAATTCCAGACTTTGACTAGTAGTAGCGCCACCTAATTCCCCAGATTGGATTGGAACTGGAGGCTGTATCAAGGGCGTTTCGTCATTATAATCATCTATGTCATCATCATCCGCATCGAGGTAATCGTCTCTGCCGATTTCATACATGTCATTATCGTAATCAGCCATATTAATTTCTTAAAATTAATTATGTATTAAAGACAAAACCATACGGGTTTAATAATAGATTCACTAAATTATGTCTTCGAGTCAATACGGTCGCAAACTCAATCCATACCGCAGACTGCGTGAGCCCCTCGGGGCAAAAGGCGTGAGACAGAGTGTCGTTATTACGAACAACCCATCGACGATCGACCAGAACCAGCAGCTCTTGGTCCCGCTTCCCCAACCTCGGAGCTAACGACGTCATTGTGCAGGGGACTGTTCGCCTCGCTTCACTATTTCGCTAACGTCGACGGACGCGGACCGAACCGTCGTTCAGAACCTGGGTCGCGCCATAAGTCAAGAAGACTATGATAAAGATTCTGGTAATGAGGTGATGTCGATCGATGACAGCGACGTCTACCATTGTTATCAGGACCTATGGAAGACGGCGCAAGAGCGCGAAAACGCCGTCTATCAGGGTATTGACACCAGCAAAAATAAGAACGTAATCAGACTTAGAATCGGGGCTGCTAACAAGGCAGAAAACAACGCGAGCGACAACGCGGTCGCGGGCGCTTACGGCAACCGCTTCTACATCCCGCTCGACTTTGAGTTGCTGGAGAGTCACATGCCCTACTATCAGAGCGCTTTGGCTGACCGCCTCGAATACGAACTAACGTTCAACGACTACGGCCGAGTTCTCATAGCCAGCGACATGTTATCGACGTATACGATCGATAATGTTTCGCTGGAGTACGACATGGTCACGATGCCCGAACTCGCGCGATTGATCAGAACCCAGTACGCCGGGCGCGTTGCCATACTTTACGACCGAGTTCTTCGCCATCGCAAGATGACGAAATACAAAGGTGACACATTGTGGAATATTAATGTCAACGTACCCGCCCGCTCTATGAAAGGTATACTGATGTTGTTCGAGGATGCTCGGTTCGCGTTCGGTGCTAGAAAAACCGACAAATTCTATAACCCCAAAATCACGAAGGTAGAGGTTACGATCGAGGGAGTACCCAATCAACTCTACAGCGCGGGTCTTCGCGCGCACCAGCAGTGGGACGAAGTAAGAAAGCAGTTTGCTGCCGGCTCTAAGCGCTCCCCGGAGGTTGCCGCGGTTGCCAAAGACCTGCAGCTCTCATCCGTCTCCCTCGCGGATTTCCTGAATACCAAATACGCGTTATGGCTAGACATGCGAGCCAGCGACGACGACCAAATACACGGCAGCGGACGCCAAGTTGAGAACGCTAGCGAGGGTGTGACGATCCAGATAACCAAAGAGGCGGACGGAGCCGGGCCATTGAACGTGTACTTATATATAATTTCAGACGCACAACTCAACATCGAAGATGGCCGATACGTCTCAGCACTCTATTGATTTAATAAAAAAATCATCTAACGATTTATTAATTAATAAATTTGATAATTCTAAAGAATTAATTAAGAAAATTAACAATCAATACCAATTCACGATTGGAGATGCCCACTCTGCCATAATATGTGGGCAGACAGGATGCGGAAAAAAACGGTTTTCATCCTAGACTTGCTCGAGGGCTCCTACCGCGATGCCTTTCGTCATATTGTGATCCTGTGTCCCACTGTGCGGCACAACGATACTTATCAGCGGCGCCCGTGGATATGGACCGACCCAGAGGTATACGTTATTGACCCCGGTGATAGGCTTCACGAGGTTGTTGCTGGTTTATACCAAAAATTCCAGGGTGAGCCCACCCTATACGTGATTGACGATTGCTCGGCCAAGGCGGCGATGACCAAAAAGAAGGACATGCTCTCCGAGCTCGCATTTTCTGGCCGCCATGCTAGGCAAAGCGTATGGATATCCACTCAAAAGTACAACGCCGTCCTCAAGGATCTGCGCGAGCAAACAAAATGGGTCGCCCTCTTTCACTGCAAGGACCGAGACTCATTCGATGACTGTCTTCGAGAGAATGACGTTATCCCAACGCGCGAGGAGCGCCTGGAGGTTCGACAGATGCTTTCGGAAACTAAGCACGCCAGGCTTTTGATAAAGACTGATCAACCAACTACTTACGAAGTTATCAATTAATTTTATAATTAATTAGCAATTACTGAACAATGCTGAACAATGCTGAACAATGCTTAGCAATTGCTGAACAATGCTGAACAATGCTGAACAAATGCTTAACAAATGTTGAACAAATGCTGCACAATGGTTAACAATGTTAGCAATTTGGTGCTCCGCTGCGAGCTTTGTTGCGAGCATAATGGTGATAATAAGTATCGGGTGGTGCGCTTTGCAATATGTTAAAGTGATGAGACTTGTTAGAATAGTTAAATTAATTTAAAGAAAAATGAACTGCGACGAACTTCTCGATCAGCTAATAGAAGAAACGTCAACTCCGACTGCCAACATAGATAATGATCCGACAGAGCAATCGGAATCAACTCCAACGGCGGTTGGTATTGGGATGAGTGCAACGACTCCGAATGAAAATGAAAATGCGCGGCGCGACGAGAGCGGCTAGCTGCGCTGGTTGCTGGGGACAATCGGAGCATTATCTCGGTAGGCGTCTCTCAGTTTTTCAGGTGGATAAGATGTCAGATGCGGAGATCGATAAAATGTTTGCGCGATACGAATCCAAATTGGGAGCGGAGATGACAAAAACTCTCGGATCGGCGGCTATTCATTTGTACGCAACCGCCGTTAGTATACTTCTCCCTATACCAAACACCGCGGGATTGATTGACGATCTAGAGACTGACCCTTTTATAGGTCACACTCTTAGAACAGCCTGCTGCTCAATTTATCACAAGTTTGGAATGTACTTAGCTCCGCTGACAACCGCGTTGACCACGGGTAAACACTGTCAATTTGGACATATATGCCCACGAACTATAAGCCCTGAAAATGATGACACAAGACACACCCGCGAGAGTGACGGAGTTGAACCCGATTGCTCCAACCCAATCGAACCCGAGTGTTACTCCGCCACTGGATGACATACCGCATATAAAAAATCCCAAAAGACAGGCAGCTGGCGGGCGGTGGCTGCCACCCGAAAAGTTAAACAAGATAAAATACTCGCCGAGCTTCGAGAGGCTAAACAGTCGTTGCAATCGGGGACGGAGACAGCAAAACATCTGAAGACAGAGTTGAGTACAACAACACCCCCAATTCACGAATTGGAAGCACACTCAACACCCAATCGAGGTTGGGCGAATCCGATTTGAACCCAAATTCGTGAATTGGAGTGTTGTGGTGGTGGTCTGGCAGTTGTTGGTGCCCTGTGCGTGTGGAAATACCCCATATTATCGAAAAAACAACCAGCCAGTGTTCAGAAGAAAGTTACGAAACACCAATCGCGATTGGATGCGCCCCATTTAAACATTGATCGCGACCCCTTTTATATGCAATAATATAATGGCTGAACAAGACGGTAAAATGTTAGTGAATGCGCTTTATCACGCCGTGGTGATATCGGGTTTCAGTATCGGGTATGCTCGACTATCAAAGATGGCCCTAGGAGGATCCGCTCCCAAATTGGACTTTACTGCGAGAGACGTAGGGCTCGCGACCTTAGATGTAGTGGCCGCAGTTTGGACCCGAGATTATCTAGTTAAAGCTGGAATTCTACCAGTTAATATATGGAAATAAATGGCTTCAATCGCAGTAATAGTAGGTGGTGCGCTTGTAAACGCATTGGCGTTCAGCGGTAGCAACTTTATATTCTCTAAAATGAAAAGCTCGAACGTGGATGAGGAGCGTAAGCGTCACGATTTAGCTGTAGAACAACTCAATAGCGCAAAGGAAGCGTGGTCGAAAAAACGAACCGCCCATCTTGACTGGGTCAATGAAGAGCTTCGCCGCGAAAATCACGCCGCACAAACTTTTCAGAACGTTGAAGAAGCCAACCTCGAGTACGCGCTGGCATATCAGCACAAAAGTCTCGCGCCGCTGGATCGTGAGCCCCAACTTTCAGATGTCTATGTACCGTCAGAGCCCCAAAAAAACCGCGAGATCGCGTTCATCGTCGTGGGAATGGGTGTGGTGGGGCTCGTCGGCTACTATATTCAATCGAGATTTTAAATTAATTATTTTAAATAACGTTTTTTATAAATATATATATATAGAACGATGTCAGTTGACGAACTTTATTTTGCTATGATCGATGTAGGCTACACTGCCCTTAAACACCGCATGGTTGGTGCAAAGGGTATGATTCGTCTGGCCCGAGATTCTCTCGAGACGTGGCGGCGGGAGGACGAAAAAGCGGCCACCCTTTTCGCAAAGCGGATGTTAGATTCCTCCACCAATCCTGGGGGATTATATTTTCCCAATTTCCTTCAGAACTTAACCCCCAATCGCAATTGTACTTCCAACAAAGGTTTATTATTATCGACGCAGTTACCGGACGATCTGGCGGGGGCATGTTGGAGATTGTCCGATATATTAGAATACATCGCATACGATGAACACGCGCAAACTTGATACCAAACTATCGGTTCGCCTAACGCGCAAGCTAGCGAACACGTACTATAGCCCCCGCGGCTACTGGAAGGGACTCGCTGCCATCCACAACCTCGCGGCGGCGACCAAGGTTTCAGAAAACGCTGTCAAGGAATGGCTCAAGAAGCAGGCCATCTGGCAGATCTATTTACCCGCGCTTCACAATATTCCGCGCCCGAAATTCGACGTGCCGGTACCGAACCAAGTTCACCAAGCGGATCTCCTGTTTCTCCTTCACGATCGCGTCGGTCGTAAGACGTACAAGTACGCGCTGACAGTCGTTGACGAAGCGAGTCGTTATAAGTGGGCTGAGCCGTTGGCCACTAAAGAGTCTAAGGAGGTGGCCGAGGCTCTCTCCCGAATATATAAGAGGGGTCCTCTCAAATGGCCGAATCTTCTCCAGGTCGATCCCGGCCGCGAGTTCATGGGCACGGTCTCTCATCTATTGTCTAAGCACGAAGTTTCTGTCAGACGCGGCCGCGTCAACATCCACCGGGACCAGGGGATCGTGGAACGCTTCAATCGAACCCTGGCTGAGAGACTGTTCGGACACCAATACGCTAAAGAACTTGTAGACCCTCATTCGCGATCGACCGAGTGGGTGGCCAGACTGCCTGCCGTGGTCTCCGCACTGAACGGAGAGGTGACCAGATTGATAGGTAAGAAGCCCGTAGATGCTATCAAGTTTGTTTAAAAAGGGGACGAGCGAGCCCTCTGCCGTCTCGCGCGGGCGACCCGTTGGTTTAGAGGAGCAACGGCTTCCATCAGATATTGACGTCCGGTACCTCTATCAACCGGGAGAGCTCGAAGGTGGCAGCCGCCGCGCGACTGATCCCGTGTGGTCTCTCAATGTATATCATCTAGATCGATCTATTACCAAGCCCGATGAGCCCGTGCTCTACTATTTGGATGATGGGCCATCTCGAGGGTTTGTTCGCGAAGAACTTCTTGCGGTGCCTTCTGACACCCAGCTACCCCCGGATCGTCAGAGTCTTTAGATTGCTAATTTTCATAATTTGTTTCAAAATTATTAAATAAATCATTAGAGAGGTTCTGTATGTATTCCGTCTGGTAACACACGTCTTTTATCGTAGTATGCCGAGAGTCATAATTTTTGTTGACAGTACGTTTTCATAACACCGTCTTTCATTTTAAATCCCCTATTTTGTGCTACATCTATAATGTGTTTTCCATCTTCTGTAGTTTCGGTTAGTACTCGTTTATATCTATCCCAATTTAAATTGTTAGTTCGCGTGGACGTTCCTTTCGCAGAGTTTTTATTAATAGAATTAATTTTTTCTACAAAATAACACTACTAGATAACGCTATCGCCCTATCTCCGCTAAATTCCATTGAAAAGTCCGGGCTCTCTTTCGCTCCATTTATCCCAAGCCAACCATTTCTTTTTTTTCTTTTTCAAACCCGTCTAGTAAGTTAGGTCTAATCAATTCCTCTATCGTTTTTTCCACTAACTCCTATATACATACTATCCGCATCCATCTGTATTAATTCAAAGTCTTCTCTTTTTACGTATTTGTCAAGAAATTCGTAGTAAAATTCCAACATTCTCAATTTAGCTAGTTGATAAACCGCTATTCCACAATGGAATGGTCTCTTTACCGCACACCTGGGTTTTCTTGAAGATATTTCGTACGCATCTCCTATCTCTTCCAAATCGTCAAAGAATGCAGATCTTAATGCTTTGTCAACACAGGTTTCGTTTTGTGTATATGTCGTATTTAAATGTCTCTCTGTTGCCTCTATCATTTTTCCACAACACGAGTTTCCTAATAATTTCATTATGTCGGCTACTGGTTTCTTATTTGGTTCTACATCACCCGTTCGTCTTGCGGCTGTAACTTCTTTTTGCGAACCATTCGAATGGTTTTCGGCTAATATAATCTATAACACGATGAACTCCAGTTATTTCTAGGCCGTGTTTCAAATACCATTTCAACAGTGGCGCGTACAGCAATACTTTAGTGGCTGTCATAGATCCCACCAATTTTTTTTTTTTTTCCATCTCCTCTTGTTCGGCCAGTATCTTTTAAATATTTTAACATGTGTGTGGGAACTTCATCAACCTCTACTTCTCTGTTTATAAATATTGGGGACATTTCAGAAAACTTATCTTTTAAGTTGTGTGGAACTTCTATATCCACCTCCGCAAACCCAAACCAGTCTCCAGATAAAACTCTTTTACAAAACTTTTTAATAAAATTTAGGGTTATGTGGGGTCTATATGGTGTATAGTTTCTCTCCCACACGGCATCTCTTTATTTAACGTAGATAAATATAACGCGTTTGCGTCGTACCCCAAAACAGCCTTGCACGGTTTGGAACCCACTCTAATATTTGAAACACCAGCTTCTGCATATCGTGTAAATACTATTGATGGACCGCCCCAACTAGAGCGTCCTTCATCATTTCGTATGTTTCTTCTTTTTGGTGCATATAGAGCATCCTCCGGTATAATCGTCTATGAAGATTTTTGTTCTTTAATGGTTCCTCTCAATAAATATTGTATAGCTACTCCAGGTAGTGTTACCGCATCTTTGAAAATATCCACACCTCTGTGATATAAAATTCACACATTTTTTCCACCGCTTCTAGGAACGGTGCTACATCTAAATCGTTATAATATTTCAACCAATCTCTGAAAGTTTTCATATTATTTTCTTCGAAAATTCTACGACATTGGCTTAATTCTGTTTCATCTATTAACATTTTCCCAGATAGTTTGGAATACCAATTCTCTATATCCGGTAGTCCTGGGCAATCCAGTTTGTCTGGAGAATCGAACCACTCAAAAGGAAAGAAAGATTTCTGTCCTTTGCATTCGTAGGCTTTTATCCAACTATCGTAACTTACACCGGGTCCTAGATAAAGTATTACATCAAGAAATATAAACTCTGGAGTAAATAGAAATATTGTTGCGTTTGCACGTTTTCCGACCATTACTTTCTTTGTTGTTGATGCCAGTTCGCCTACTAGGTATTTCTTTATTAAGTTTTATATCGTACTTACTGCTGTTAAAACCTATAACCGGTACTTGCTCTATCCACTGTTCGATCTTGGCGATTTGGTTTTTACGTAAATGTTCTGTATTAAACCCATATCTTGACCACACTTCTTCTCTTATAGCTTTTCCCCTGACTTTCATTTCAATCTTTTACGTTTTTATTTTTCTATAAGTTTTGCGGGATCTTTATCACAAATATGAGTTACTGTTCCTGAGAAATTATCTCCTATACTAACGCTTACCGGAACGTGCTCGGCTTCGTACTCTAGATTATTACCGAGAGTTTCAAATTCTGGGTTGAGATATGCCTCAAAATCGTATACTATCTGATATGAGTAGTGACGCAACCGATCTTTATGTCTTTACCAGTTCTTTGAAATTCGCATTCCCACATAACTACTAGGTTGAATTCTTTGTTTCTTCTAATAAGTGTATCTCTTCTCATAGTTGGATGCGCGTTCTTCTTTTTTTCTATGTTTTGCATGAATCTCACACCCGTGCCAGTAACAGTCCGGTGATATTGATATACGTATTGGTTTCTGGACAGATATCCATCTACTGGAGCTCCTAAAATCCATATTTCACCCCCGTGTCCACACTGTTCGTGTGAATGTGAATTCCCTCGCGCTTTTCCACAGAGTACATCCAATCGATCGCCCCATAACTGTTAGAACTTTTTGGGTAGAACGCTTTCTCGAACGACGAACGCGGGCGCTCTAAATAATTACCATCACATACTACTTTTGTCTCACCTTTCATACATTTTGGTCCGTGTCTCTTCATATTACTCGCTTTCGTGAATTTCTGCTTGCAATTATCGCAGGCGTAACTTTTAGATAGGTTTTTAAGGTTTTTTATTAGAAATGCGTGATTATTAAACAGTCCTATTGTCATTGGTTTATTACCTATTGCCTTATAGTGCGCTGGTACCTTTTTCACCACCATACGTTACATTGGGTGGGTTGATATACTTCTATACCGATTTTAAAAAACTCTTCAACCTTTTTCAGATCTGAAAAAGGAATTGGTGAAACCACATTACTACATAAAATATTGCTTACTAAGTTCTTTCGCATTTTCTGTACATCTGTCGGGTCTTTTATCTTTCATATGCATAGCTAGACACCTGAACAGACAAAGGTCGTCATTATACTTATCTAAAGAAATACATACCTTTTTTATTCTTCAGCCATTCTGGAAGTTCTCCTCCTGCTGCTTCTTTGGATTGTAGTCCCAAATCTTTTCCCCTACTACCCTGTATTAGCTTTACGAAAACCTCTACCCATCTTACAAACTTCCACTTTGTATTCGGTCTGTCTATTTTATCGGACATTATTCGTGTTTGCTCCTTATCTGACAGCCATTTTTTAACGGTTTTCATTGATGATAGTGGTTCGCTACCACCGAGATTTTTGTGCATTATTATAGTTACAGGTTTTCCATTTTTAATTTCCTCCATATGTTCTAGCTTGTAAGAATATGAATATCTCAAATATAAAAATTGGTTGTTAGATACGGAGCGAGTTTCTCGGACATGCGTTCAGACTCGTTAATGTTAATGTTTTTACGAAAGGATAATGTAACTACCCGTCTTCCATTTTCTACCTTTTCCAATGTTTCATCGTGAGCCCCCAATATTTCTTCACCTTTTTCCACTATCGCGCGAACGAGAGATCTTTTATTTTGTATTGGGCCACCTGTGTGTCTAAATTGGGACAAATTATTGGTGCTTGAAGGTTTTATTACACTAGCCCTTAACTCCGCAATACTTTCTTTTTGAATTCTGTTACCAACTTTATCCGCTAGTGAGAGGTTTGTAAATGCCCCTCTTTTATAGGCGCGGGTAAACCGCTTCATAAACGCCTCATTCTTTGTGGCATTTATCAGCTTTGTCAACCCCCTAACTCTCAACCGTGTACTATAAGTAATCCCTAGAGATTCGGCTTCTCTTCTCAAACTTTCTATTTCTGCTCTAGTTTCTGGCGTTATCATATTTTCTGTATTATACTTTTGTATATATACTTTTGTATAGATAAATTTCATAGGTTATATACATATATAATGGAGTGTGAGACTTGTTGTAAGACGTTTACGTGTAAAGACTATCTACGAAGGCATCTAGCGAGACGTAGTAAAGTTTCCTTGTGTCCCCCTCCCCCACATTTCAATGCCCTAGATGCCCTTGTAAATTCGTTAGTGCCCAACTCTTTGTAGACATAAGCAACTACGCTGTCAGGTGGCTAAAGGTGAACGTGGTAGACTAGAGCTGGTAGAATTAGTTGCTGATCTGCGAAATAAATTAGCTATATCGGAGAAGAAAAATGAGGAATATAAACTATTGTACTTACATGAATGATTTCGACTTTTTTCAAAAGTCAATTACCAATATAATTGGGACTCCCTCTTTTCAAAATTATTTTCTCCAAAATTTCATAAATTTGCTGTCGGGAGACCCAATTTTCCTCGTTAACCAATTTTTTGATTTTCGGGGGTGGTGGGGGTATTATAGAGGGTTATAAATGATATCACGGTAGGTGGTATCATTTTGACTCCCTTACTACTACTAAAAAGAAGGCTCATTCTTAAATTTTGCTATAATTTAATGTTATAGAAAAAGAATATTGTTTTTCCATTGTTTATATAGTCGGAAAATTTGGGCCAGGTTTCGTGAAACAGACAGTAGACTGTTCGTATAGTATTGCGGTCGTATGTGGCTGTCACTGAATAAATGGAGCTTATGGGATGTGTGATCAGTGTAGCTTTTGATCAAATATCACACTTGTGTAGCCTGATAACGATATATATTTCTTGTTAGAAGTACGACAGGTGTTTCCTTGATGGAATGGCGAAAAGCGCAGATCCTGATCAGATTGTGCGGACCCATAATCCCCATTTATCCAGTCACAGCCACATATAATCAACGAATACTTGTGTGGGTATTAAGGTATTAGGTGATAGATAGATACATGTACACTTGACTTCACTGATAATTAGAGTTATGTGATATATGAATATAACATATGCGAATATTGTCTTGGTACTGTATGGAGCATTGTCTTGCCATCTCCGCAATCTTTGTATGTACAAGCTATCGTACAGTTTCACCTCTTTGTGGGGTTGACACATACAGCAAATAATCTGACAGTAAACCAAATAAAATTTGGTGAAATACATAATCGACAGATATAACACCGGCAAGCTATACATATTATGCCAGCAAATTATACAAAAGACGAGATATCGGAGCATTTCTCCCATCAATCTCAAAATAAATGTTGATGTGTAAACTTTTCAATCTGAAGCACAGCCTATGTTAGTGGACACGTTACGCATAGGTAAAGCCATATTTACACCAGGACACCAGGGACAATACACTCAGGTAACTGCTTACATGTCATTGGATTTGACAGTTAATAACAGAGTACAGTAGTGGGTGTGTGGTATGTGTTGTGTGGTTTGCCAGGTAAAAGTGATACACAGTGCGATTTTCTGTGTATGAGGATATTTATAATGGTGGTTCATGTTATTACAAACACAGGCACAAACCTGT
This sequence comes from Conchocele bisecta, assembly GCA_029237695.1. Lineage (NCBI taxonomy): Eukaryota > Metazoa > Mollusca > Bivalvia > Lucinida > Thyasiridae > Conchocele > Conchocele bisecta. Next base: position 127,971,839 of record CM055266.1, read on the forward strand.
CAAGAAAACTGACATATGTTACAGTTTGGTGCAATATAATTAAAAGGGATCCGTCTTCTGGCTTTTCTACATGTGATTAGCTACAGTACATCATATGTTCTACTTCACATTTTGAGTTCTTTATCAAATGGCAGAACAGGCGAAACTGGCTGATGGCTGGAACACACAAAGGTGGCCGACTTGGCCACTCCATGTGCCGTATAGGATACAGTAATGAGGCAGTATTCTCATATATGTTATACAAATATTCCATCACGTTTACGAAGCAATTATCTTTGAATCAAACGATGAGCAGGTATATAACGGGTCCTTAATATAAGAATCAAGTCAGAAATGTCTTGCCTAATGCTTTTAACACCGGTTTTCAGCATATTCGTATAATTTAAAGGAAAACACTGAACATGTTGATCACGTGATGTAAACAGAGTTTCCGTGGCCAAAAAATGTAAACAATATTGCGGGATATGACGAGGCTGTTCTTATTGGATGGGATTCGGTTAAATTATATAGTAAAACTATTTGGTGTGGTATAACCTATATGTGGCTGTGACTGGATAAATGGGGTTTACGGGTTTTGCGACCAATGTAGATCCAGACCAGCCTGCGCAGCCACGTAGTCTGATCAGGATCTGCACTGTTCGCACAGGTCATTCTCCAGTCACACCCACATATACCGATATTCATTTCATTGAAATGAACAGTCAGCGGACATAGTTTTGAATGCATTGCGTCCTGGGGGCCGTTTCACTAAACTTTGTACGACTAAAATGTTGGTAAGTGCAAAATTATGATCGTCTGTAAATTTCACATTAACACTGTTTTCTTGTAAACAATTATTGGATTTACATTTATTGAGTATAGACTGCATGTGCAGCCTATGCTCAATCAATGTGAATTCATCAATTGAAATTTCCAGACGATCCTAAATTTGCACTTACGAACGTTTTAATCTTACGAAGTTTAGTGAAACGGGCCCCAGGGTGTGTGAATTTAGTCGATGCTGGATATTACAATATGTATCAGACGGGCGTTTCACGAAACTTCGTACGACTAAAATGTTCGTAAGTGCAAATATATGATCGTCTGAATATTATCATAATGTTGCACTTCTAGATCGTATGTTTATTAAAACGGGCGGGCCCAGAGTTTCCACGGGTTCCGTGCAAATATGCATTTTGAACGTATGATATCCATAGACAGCAGGGGATATTTTTGATATCTAGTTGCACTTCTAGATCGTATGTTTATTAAAACGGGCCCCAGATTTCCACGGGTTCCGTGCAAATATGCTTTTGAACGATGTCCATATACAGCAGGGTATTTTGATATCTAGTTGATCATGCACGGATCGGAAACTGCTGGAAATCCTAGGTGAGCTTCCTATTTGATATCAAAGGACACTGCACTGATATTCTTTATTAATTTTGCTACCTGAATATACGTGGACTTAGTGCATTGATTTATATTGTCCCGCTGTATCGTGGCACGTGTAAGACAATCAATAATGTTCCGTAGAGTGTAAGTGCTTCCCCAACGAAACAGACGACATCCAAGCCATTCAGGAAGCGGATGTACTCACTTAGCGGGAGTTTGCTCTTGTCCGCCGGATTGTAGAACGTCTGGTAGTAAGTCTTCATGTACATCCACGTCTTCTGTTTGTTGCCATAGGAGCAATGACGTAAGACTCAGTATATTAAATCAACACTCACGAAAGATCCTCTATATTACGTAGCCCTGCAGGGGACGTATACTTCTTTTTGTTTATTAACTCGTTCCCACGAAATAACAATTCGTTCCCTCGAATTGAGGGAACAAATTGTTAATTCGAGGGAACGAAATATTATATCGTGGGAACGAATTGTTAATTCGGGGGAACGAATTGTTAAATCCATGTCCGTACTATATAACTCACGTCAAGAGACATAATAGCTGACTTCTATTTTGTGCAAACGCATGTACCTGTTAGTCACAAGAAAAATGCATTTTATACACAACGTGATCTTAGGTACTAGTATTATGTGTTAATAGTGGGTCAGCCAGGAGGGGCCACCATCACTTGGGTGTTGGGGGCAATTTGCCACTATAATTTCTTGAAAGGTATATATCCCAGCATATCATTTCATTACCGCATGCTATCAATGTATAAGTCTTCGTTTAAAGTTGTTATACCCCTATTAAGTGGACCCCCTAAGAGCAACATTTCTGCCCGTAAAATGGCTGTTTTGAAAACGTTCACATAAAGCTGTCGCAGACTGTACACGCTGTGAAACGTGCTGAAAACATTGCAAGTGGTATTTGTAATTTACATACAATCGCACTAGAACATTTGGCGCCAAAATCCAAGATGGCCGCCAATACACTATTACCTTACCCCACCACAATAAACCATATATAAAACTATTTGATATGACCAGTTATGGTTTATTCGTATTGGATTATATTGTATAAGTGAACGAAAACCTTAAGCTACTTCAAAAAATATTTATTAATTGAAAATTATGTATATAAATCCAAAATGGCCGCCAACAATCACAATCTCCGTTAATTTGCCACCGTGTCACTTATATATCATCATTTAACATTTCAAAACATACCTACGTACGATCATACGTACACAGTAAATGGCAATGACAATAGCAAAACATACTTGGATACCTGTTTTGTGTACCAAAATCCAAGATGGCCGCCAATTATCACGATTTCTCATCAACTTACATCGGGTTATCTATTTAATGGCATTAATCATTTAAAACCAGTAAACATTATTATATTGACATAGTAAAATAAAGGTAACACATACTTGGATGCATGCCTAGTGCAGCAAATTTTAAGATGGCCGCTATAAGTTCAAATTGAACCGCAGCAATTTATTAGTATGGGCTATATACTATTGGATAAAACGGTTACCCGACTGTTTATTTTTTTGTTGTGACACTGTTTATAATTTGTAACTTATTATAATATACCTGAGAAAGTACGGCCTTTGTATGAAACAGACATAGCCACTTTGTTACTTTGATTTTTGTATATTTTAATTCCCAAAGCAGTAATATTACGCAGGGATGGTGAAATATTTCAAATTATACAACTATATGTTCTTCATATTAATATTGCTGAGCTTCGACCTATAAGTCGGACAGTATGACATCGAGTATATTGCCTTCATTAAATCAAACAGTAAACGTTATTTTGTTCCACTAACATATACATATATTACATACATAGCTTCATACGCACTTAAGTGTTAGCAACGAACATATAATTAAGTCTAAAACTACTCTACTCCATTAGACCATTTTCTATTTTCACTGAGCGGATTTCGTGAACATGATGTTAACGACATACATGTACGTGTATCGCATGCAAATACCCAGTTTTCGAATATCATAAAGCATTGTACTGTTACATGTTCATTATAAGCTGCCTGTGAAACTCGTGCTAATACTGCAATAGCTATGTTATTTAATCACTTGTCATGATCTTATCTACACCAGTCGATTATAATATTCCGATATATATCTATTAAGCATATATATACGTCTTGTTGCTTCATGTGTGGGTCCGTCAATGACAGGCACCACTACATATTTCATATAACAATAGGTTTTGAAATGTATGCATTCTTTATGTGTTAAATACTAGTCGCAAGGACTTCAGAATGTTTTGGATTTGCATAAGTATGTATGCTCGGTGAACACGGTGAAACTATTGTCTGACAGAATATAATACGAACTGTTCTGAATAAATTGACATGTCCATGACATTTCAACGATTGGCGTGGTAAATGCTATGTCATGGAGTAAACGCGCGATAAAGTTATATGGCGTGAAGACAACGCAGCCGACACACACTTAGGCGTATAGCAGCCACTTATAAATATCAAACACTGTGGTTTTTTACAATACAAGTGTTCAGAATCGCGTGATTTGTTCGATTTAGAATAATAACTGCACCAGATAAGAAAACGTAGGACATGCAAACTTACACGACGTCCGATATACATGTACTTGAAAGTAATATTTTAATTCTAATTTAATATAATGTTTAAGAAATAATTAAATTTCATGTTTATGCCACATGATATTTATCCCATGCCGTGGCTCAAGTAGTAGTGGTAGCTATAAACATATAGGAACTTAATACGGTTGACACTATAACAAACACTCGCTTATAGTGTTAACGTAATATCTAAGTGACTAAATAGTATGTGCTTATTTCGTTGTGAGTCGTACATCGCTAGGTCTCAGAGTGTACATTGATGCCCGTTAAAGCTTACAGCTTCATGCTCGTAGCTGTCGTTCTGAATCGAGTAGCATGGCCGAGACATTATACAAATAAATAATACGTTTGGATGCAAATTGATGATAAATAATACTTATATTAATAGCATCGCAGATTAATCAAACACACATGCATAACAATTTCACTACAAACATAGTAAACAGTAAGCATGTAATGTATATACAAATGGTTTCGGAAATGCATGTCTTTATGCACAATTGAAGCATAATACACAGTGATAAATTGACCAGCGCGTCGCATGTCAAATACACACACCTGTTTGTCACTAACATGCAGATATGTTTTCTTCCATACGAAAACACAATTTCATAGGAGGCCAATTTAACTCAAAATGACAGAAAAAACACCGACACATGATGGAATACTAATGTCGGCAGCCATATTGATTTTATATAAGTATCTTCATTAAGTATTCAAATGAAAGCTGGTTTTGATAACGCTATCAAGCTAATTGATTTTGCCTAGTTCATCAATTTGTGATTGCTGTTAATTACTTACAAATATAATGTCTTAGGACAAGCATGGAGTAAAGTGTAGAAATGTTAACATTTGGCAGCCATCTTGGATTTATATATGGAAATTAAGCTATCACAATATGCGTCACTGTCCGTCCAGGTAATGGAACAAGGTGATTAAGATGATACACACTACCATTTATTGCAAAGTAACTACAGTTTTATTGGGTTAGCGGTAGGTTGGCTTAGTGGGCTAACTTGTTATACTTTTGGCGGCCATCTTATATTTCGGTAGCACTTTTTGACGAAACTGCAAGTTCCGATGTTCTATAAATTGTAACCATTGATTATCATGTGTTCATACCGTCTTACAATGTGTATATGCACATTTTCTTTGATGCTACAGGATTTTTAAAACTCACAGAAATGGTCTGGATGTGCAACTATGATATTTGGCGGCTATATTGGATTTTTTACATACATTCCCAATTGCTACGTATTTATAAACATGTCATTATCTTACATGTTACTCTTAGAACATAGTCCAACCATAAACGGATTTCTGGTTTGCCAATAATCGATGTAGTTCGTACATATTTAGTGTGATGGGGGAATGTACGTGGGTTTTGGCCGCCATCTTGGATTTTGGCGGCCATATTAGATGAAAATTGTCAATTTCGATTACCTGTAAATTATAATTACCGACTGTCACGTTTTCAGTGCTTTTTCGATGTGTGAATGCGAGTTTGCATTGTCGTTACTTGAATGGTCTCAAACCTGCTCATTTGTTAGCAGAAAATATTGCTGTTGGTTGGGTCCACTTATAGGGGCATAAAATCTTCAAACGTAGACAATTTGCCCCCACCGCCCCCCCCCCCCCCCCAGTGGTAATGATAACCCTATTTTCATGGGTCTGGCTCACCCACTATAATGAAAGTATTAACATTAAGATGAAATCGTCCAGTCCAGTAGCCGATTTCACCAAACTTGCAAAGTAGACATATCTTGCTATGTACACTTTGGAATTTCGGGACTAAATACGTTAATGTATAAAGAGGACATGTACTCACTTTGAAAACGACAATGGCGAATACGAATTTGGCTATCATCGCAGCCATTGACAGAGCGCAGACCAAGAAAACGGAGACCCCCAGTACCGTGAATTCTGTCTGTGTTGACACATCTGTAACGATACAGTAGCGTCAGAGTCAGAGTTAGCACGAGCTTTTTTTCTTTGACCTAGTTTGGCTCACGTTTGCACTACGTTTACCAGAAAACCAGTGTTTGTGTATTCTGCGCGTTTCTCTTTTTATCCTTACTGCGCATGCTCAGTAATACAAACATGGTGAAACGTTTCCGCTGAAATCCGTTTTTGTCGCGCCTGCTTTATATTAGCAGAAGGCACGACAATAGTCGCCGCTTTTTCCGTCGTCCGCGTCGTCGTCGTCCGAAATGTCAAACAGTTTGTACAAGCGTCGTCATCATAGTATAACTCTAATATTGCTTGGCGGATTGCTTCAATGTTTGGACACTTGATACATGTGAGTATTAGCAACACACTCATGACTTTCGTCTTTATTACATTCACAGTTTTGCGGAAACGCTCAGCCATTCTTTTGCGTCAAAAAGTTTGTAAAAGCTTCTTCATCATGGTATAACTTTAATATTAATTGACGGATTGCTTCAATATTTGGACACTTGATATATGTGAGCATTTGAAGCACACCCATGCCGCAATTAACATGACCTTGACCTTTTTTACCTTCACATTTTTGCGGAAACTCATAACCATTGTTTGGCGAAAAAAGGTTGTACAAGTTTATATCGTAAACTGTGGGTATATTGTGATGCCGCGCTGCCGACTCCTCTCAAGTGTATATTTTGATTTAACAACTGATCTTGGCCAGCATAAGCACGAATAATGATTATAAGACATATTTACACTACCTTCAATACTGTACCCCATAGACTGGCATGGTATTCGTGTTGTGAGGGTATCTAAGTCCAGTAACACCTGACCGTTCTTGTCAATATCACTGAATGAAACCTAGAACAGCGTCAAATATATTATTAATTTTCAAGGAGTACACGCATTTTATTTTTTGACGAGTTTCCTAAACTAGATATAGACGCTAACATTTGAACCCGAAAGCCCGCAATAGCGGTTTATGCAAGCAGTGCAGATCCAGATGAGCCGGCTCGTAACGAGCCGTCTCATCAGGATCTGCCCTTTTTGCAAGTAATTTTCGTATTTTTGAGACCAAAAACACCCCCTTTTCATAAATGGACTAGTCTGAAAATCATTTTGTCATGGCTGGATTGGTTACAAAATATTAATATCCAAATCCATTCCAGTTAATTAGCGACGAAAGGGTTAATTCATAGTTATACAAATAACGATTCGCACAGACAATTTGGTCAGTTTATTATTTTTGGAAGATTAGAATAATTGGAAAACACATCTATATAAATTGACCGTCAACATGGTCAAGGGAAAATGAACCAGTTGGGTACAGGTCATGTAAACCTTTCACCGCTAATTAACTGGAATGGAATTGGATACGTTAATTTTGCAACCAATCCAATGGTCACAAAATGATGTTCAGAATATTACTTGGAAAAAGTGCAGATCCTGATGTGACGGCTCGTAACGAGCCGGTTCAGTCATTGGGATCGCACTGTTTGCATAAACCGCTATAGCGGTCTTTCGGATTCAAAAGGTTAATACTGTAAGTGTAAAAGAGTGGTTCAAATACCATAATTTGATAATTTTTACAATTTAAGTCCCATCTTAGCTGTATATCAGAAGAAAATGTAAAGTCAATACTGTGTTTAGTTATATCTTAATTTATAACTCTTTAATGCAGTCAATGTCAGCTAATATGCGTAATTTTCTCAAACCGACGTCACATACCATACTTCCCAATTCTCCGAACACATACTATGGGAAAAGAATTAAAATGAAAAGACGAAAATCAACGAACTGGACCTTTTTTTACTTGACAGGCCAATTATATGGCTTTCACTGGAAAAATGGGGCTTATGGGTTTTGCGAAAAATGTAGATCCAGATCAGCTCATGCATCCGTACGGGTTAATCAGGATCTGTACTGTTCGCCATTCCATTAATAAAATAACTGTCCTTATTAACAAGCGATATAGCGACACATAACCTCTCCTTGTACGTGCAAACACCTTCCCTGTGACATCACATTGTCTATCCTCACCGAGTGTAGCGAAAAGGAAAGAATGAAACGCAGAAACTTGAAAATCGAGAAACATTAACCTTACAATGCTGACTTATGTTTTGTTTGTTTGGTTTTTCGATTTTACTTGATGAAACCGTGCTTCGACAGCGCATGTTAAAATATGTTTTTGATAAGAAATAATACAAATATGAAGGGACAACTGACGATATTTTCTACGGTTGCCTTAATGGTTAACATGGTTCATGTAATGGAACGCTGACAGTAGTATTGGGGCTACTTGGACCCCAGGTTACGCAATACAACTCATATATCATGCAACCATGTCACGAGTGGTCATGATACTACGTGACGAGTGGTCACGATAATATCGCAACCATGTTAAGAGTGGTCACGTGGCGAGTGGTTACGATGCACCGACGTATCCCCACATGTCAGTCATGACCGAAATTCTGATAATAGTGTGGTCACGATGCTACGCGTCCCGTCATGGCCGAACTTCTAATAATATAGTGGTCACGATACTACCCGTCATGTCATGGTCGAACTTCTAATAATAGACATTAGGCCATCGATCCCAAACAATGTAAAAATTGCACCAATTGAAGAAACCCTATTACTTAATGGGTACAACCTGTATACTAACAATTTGGAAAACTACATATGCAGAGGAACAGCTATCTATATTAAACAAACTGTTATCAGTAGTGGAATTGGCATTACCGATGATATCGTTTAATCTAGCTGGTATAAGATAAACTTGAGTCTATATAGATATTGACAAAATGATTAAGGAGCATTAGGTGTACGCTCCCATAGAAAGTCGGGTACTTGTAAACCCCACTACTTCAAAGAAAACGTGGGGTCGGGAAACCCGAGTTGCACAGCTGGATACTGGAATAAACCTGTCTGCATCACAGATACCAACCAGATTTAATGTTCCTACGGCGAGATTTAATGTTCCTTTAATGTTCGTAACACCGGGTCAAATGGCCCATTAGGCGATATGATAAGATTCTGAAATTCCCAGTTAAATTCTAAATATGTTATAACGCAAATAAAATCTATAAATAATGCTATGATCAATTTTATCATTATCAGAGATGCAAAAATGCCTTTTCTCCCGTCAAAATCGGTTGACAAACGACAAATATATTGTGAAAAAAAATTAAGATTTTACCAAAATATGTGTTCAGAAGACCTCTCCAAAGCCCGCCAAAATGGTTCCAATACGGCGTAGGAATATGCAGGCCAAAATACTATATGATACCATTATAATATAAAATCGTATTCAATATTTATATACACCGAGGTGAATCGATATATGTATGCATTCCACTAAACAAACGAAAACTAACAAGAAGCCAAATCGCAAAACATAAACCTTATGTGCGAAAATGAAAATGGACGTGTGAGAACTATTTTTTGTCCGCGCATGGATAATGGTCAGGCGGCTTGACCACTGCATAGGACAGAATAAATATGTCTGGTTTCTGAACTAAAATGGGAAGATATAATAAATACTAATATTTTTTTGTTATTATTCGATAGCAGAGATATGTACTAGATATTTGCTGTATTTTTATATTTTATTCAAAATGTAGCAGTAAATATGAAGAGCACATAATTATGGCACCACGATTGCAAAACCTGCAATTATCTATGACATACATGCATACATATGGCATATGTTGTCATGACGGAGAAATGGGGCTTATGATCTATGCTGCCAACTCCGCTACCCAAATCAGCCTGCATATCCTCGCAGACTGATCAGGGTCTGCACGGTTCGCCATTACGTCTATCTCAATTGATTTCATACATAATAGCATCCGCGATATTCAAAGAATAATATTTATAACAGCCTTGTGTTTTTTAGTAAATGATGACATCTTGCAATATACTTTGAAAGTGTCATAAATATTCGTTGTCATGTACCGAAGAAAATCATAAATTATGTAAATATTTTTCATGAACTATGACAACTGTGGAAATGTATCAAATTACTTACATGGTTGGTCTCATAACGGATCACTGTGTACATAGTATACGCATATACAAATATAAGGCCAAATATGTATAATTTGCAATTGTGTGTTATTGATTAGAATATTTGCACTAATTGACACTGAGAATGATTGGGAGTCAAAGTGTTTTCCTGGTATCATTAATATTACTCCTTCAAAAAACTTTAGCCCTGATCAGACTGCGTGGACTTGAGATTGATACAGATCGAGCTCCGTGTCAGGTGCATACTTTGGTGGCGAAATTCTTATTTCTCAATGAAAGATATCAAGTTAGGAGTCCTTTAGAATCTTCTCATTGAGATCATTGAGACTCCCAACTTGCCATTTTTTGGTGCAGAAATTTGTTGTTATCCAGAATTGATAAAATTACGCACCTTAGCTTGAGCTCTGTTGATAGTTTATAAAACTTTTCTAATCAAACGTTTTAAGTCATTCATTCAGTATCAAATAAACTGACAGTCTAGATCCTGATGTGACTGCTCATTCTGATATGGACCTAAGCTGCAAAGATTACGGCCATAATAGTCGCTGGTGGTAATAAAACTCACCTGTACATATTCTCATACACGATGGTCGAGTCTAGCGGTTACTGGAGACTCCAGCTGGGCAGTGAAAGTAGTTCTGCATGCTTTGTTATCTCATTAGCTGACCCCATAGTGCAATACAAAATCATTAACAGGAACATTAACCTGTCAGAATCAGCTTGGCATTTGGCTGTTCGTTTTCTATGGGACTGTACACATAATGACAAAAGATGAAACCCTCACATGTGCTAATATTAAATGGGAAACTTTAACTACAAAGAAATAGACTGGAGGAACAAAACAACAACAGCTAGTGAAAATCACCCTGCAACACTTTTCTTAGAAATCATACGTAACAATTTGTTGTACCAACACGTTTATGAACCGACTAGAATAAGGAATGATGAAACCCCGCATACATTAGACCTGACAATGACTAATGAGGAAAATATGATAGACAAAATCACGTACCAGCCAAGTTTAGAAACAAGTGATTATATAATTATGCAGTTTACCCTCAAATGTTATATGCACATTGAGTTAACAAATCAGCAGAAACACGACTATCATATAGCCAATTATGACAGCATAAATAACAAGTTAGACTCCATTGACAGGCACAGATGGGAAAAATACCGACGAAATATGGATATATGAAGAAATACCAGTGCGCAAACCAGACCAAGGTAATCGACCACACGTGCCTTGGATGAACAAACCGGCTTTAGAAGCAGTGAAGCACAAAAGAACTGCCTGGGAGAAGTATAAGTACTGTAAATCTGATGCAATCTACCAAACGTATCTAGCAGCTAGGAATAAAGCAACAACTGAGACAAAAGCAGAACAATACACATATGAACAAAACATTGCAGAAAACATCCAAGAGGACACTAAATCTTTCTGGAAATATGTGCGAACAAAATCAAAAACAAAGGTGACAATTAATGCACTACAAGATGAACAGGACAACACAACATATGATAACATGGAGAAAGCGATATTGCGATTAAACAAGCTTTTCCTTAGTGTCTTTACAAATAAAGATACATCCAGTATACCAAATATTGACAATAAAACACCACGGAGAGGCGCTACAAAGCATTGTTATCAGGGAAGAAAACGTCAAGAAGACAGCCACAGAATTAAAGCCCGATAATTCACAGGGACTCAACGGTATCCACCAGAGACTGTTAAAGGAGACAGCAACACTACTATCAACGCCACTAACAATCCTGTTCAATCACCAATCACTCCATAGATGAGGGAACAGTTCCAGGTGATTAGAAGAAAGCAAACATCTCTGCCATTCACAAGAAAAGCAGCAGATTGAAACCAGAAAACAACAGACCAATTAGTCTGACTTCAATTGTGTGTAAAATGCTGCAAACAATTATAAGAGATGAAATTGATAATCACATGGAAACCAATAACCTGTTTACAATACACCAACATGGATTTAGGAAAGGTCACTCATACGTAACACAATTTATAGACGTTTTTGAAGAATGGACGCAAATTGTCGACCAATCAGACTGTATAGATGTAGCTGTTTTTTATTTCAAAAAAGTGTTTGACACAGTTCCTCACCAACGACTGCTAACAAATGTAAAAGGGTACAAAATCGAAGTAAATATCGTAGACTGGATACAAAAGTTCTTCGAAAACAGACTACAAAGAGTTGCTGTGAGCGGAAAAAATTCAGGATGATCACAAATAGCAATCAGCATTCCGCAGGGGAATGTACTCGGACCAGTTTTATTTCTCATTTACATAAACGATCTCCCGGATATGGTTCACAATGTCATCAAACTGTTCTCGGAAGACACGTAAATATATACCAATCCAACGATATCGGGAAATAAACTGCCATTACAATCAGATCTAAATAACCTATGCGAGTGGTCTGATAAATGGCAACTGAAATTCAATGCATCAAAATGTAAAGTTGGAAACAAACAGGTAGAGACAACATACTGTATGGAAGATGGAAGCAAAAAAGTACCGTTAATGGTGCATGACCACTCAGTAGGCACAAAATGTTCTTTATAATAATTAAATAAGTCTATAATTCTGTCCACCTGTATACTATTCCACCAGTTCTAAAAATTACGTGTGTCCGCTATACAGATCTAATCATTTAGTATTATTTATTTTACTGATTGTTACGCACGCTTTTATCAGGCTATTACCATATTCAAATGAGGCATGATATTTAATTATATTAATTAAATGTGTCACCTGAAAAAACATTATATTATAGACAGATTATAGCGTATGACCATTGCACATCAAAAGATAAATACAGAGAATAAATAGTAATGTCCATTAACATTGTAAGAAAACACGGTTATCGCCCCTGATATCAGTGTTGACATTTGACGTCTGATATAAAATGTATAGTACTGCCAATCAATGCGTGGGCTAATGGTCAATGAAAAAAGCAAAAAGAACGTTAGGTATAATTCAAAGAACATTATCATACATGGATAAAAAGATGTTCATACAACTCTATAAATCTCTTGTAAGGCCACACCTAGAATACGGTTCCCAAGCTTGGCCTGTGGTGTATACGAAATAAAGTATAGCTACAGAAAATGTCCAACGAACAGCATCAGAAACAGTGAAATACGTCAGTGATGAAACATGCAGTAAACGGATAAAGTTGTTTGGTCTACATTCCCTACAATATCGAAGAGTCAGAGCTGACATGGAAAAGGACTTAGGGATACTAGTAGACAATCAATTAAAATGCGCCAGTGTCACAAGACCACGATCATACCGGTGGTCTTCCACAACCTATGACTCCCACCTCATGATGCAAGCCATCTCCAAGGTTTAGGGTAGGGTCACATACATTCCCAACAACACGGAGAAATACATCTCCTTCTCCCTCGGGCAACTCCGGTTCATCGACAGCGCACAGTTTCTGGCTGCCAGCTTGGACAAGCTTATCGAAGCCAACCCGCCAGAAGCCTTTCGAAAAACGGCCAGGTTCGAGCCCAGCCGAGTAAGGCGCGATCTCCTGTTGTGCAGGGCGTCTACCCGTACGAGTACATGGACTCTTTGGAGCGGTTCGCCGAACCCAAGCTCCCAGCGAGGGAAGAGTTATACAGCAAGCTGTCCGAAGAACACGCGTCGCAAGCCGACTACGCTCACGCGCAAAATGTTTAGGAAACGTTCGGATGCCGTACAATGGGGGATTACAAGGACCTCTACAACCGTAGCGACGTGCTCCTCCTGGCGGACGTCTTCGATGCCTTTCGGGAGACCTGCATGCGGTAGCACGGACTGGATCGCGCGCACTACTACATCAGTCCCGGCCTCTCTTGGGACGCGTTGCTCAGGAAAATGGGCGTACAACTGGAATTTCTCACAGATTACGACCAGCACCTGTTCATCGAGAAGGGGATGCAGGGTGGCGTGGTGATGGCCTCGAAACGATATTGTAAAGCAAATACTCCAAGCGCTAGCGGGTACGACCATTCCAAGCCCCACAGCCACATCATTTACCTAGACGCCATCAACCTCTACGGGTTGGCAATCAGTCAGTCCTTACATACGGGCGGCTTCAAGTTGCTAGAAAAAGAACATGTTCTTGATGGGTCACGGAAGCAATAGCGGGTCATCAGGCAGACAGTCCGGAGAGCTATTTCCTCGAGGTGGATCTGGAGTTATCTCCGGAGCTGCACGAAGCGCACAATGCCTACCCACCTGGGGCTGCAGCGCATGGTTGTCCGAGAAGAGTGGATGTCTGAGTATCAACGCAACCTTCTATGTGTTGGGTGGCACCGACGGAGGTTGAAAAGCTGGTCCCCAACCTCAGCGACAAGGAACGCTATGTGCTCCACTACAGTAACTTGTAGCTGTATTTATCTCTGGGCATGCGCCTGAAAAAGACTCACCGAGTGCTTCGCTTCGATCAGAGCCTACATCTGGATGAACACCGATCTCCGGATGTGGGCAACCAGCGACTTCAAGAAGGACCTGTACAAGCTGATGAACAGCTCTGTATTCAGAAAGACCATGAAGAACCTCCGCAAACGAGTTAATATCAAGCTTGTGCGTGGAAACGAGGAAGACAAGATGCGGCGCCTTATCGACAGCCCAGCCTTCACACGGACCAACGTCTTCGATTACGACCTCGCGGCGATCCAAATGCACAAGAGCCGCCAGGTTCTCAATCGGCCCGTGTACGTGGGCATGAGCGTCCTCGACATCTCCAAGCACCTGATGTACGACTTTTACTACAACTTGCTGAAGGCCCAGTATGGGAACAGCTGCTAGCTCCTCTACACGGACACAGACTCCCTCCACATCGGAATCCAGACCGAGGACGTGTACAAGTACATGGCAGCACACAGCCACCTCTACGACACATCCGACTACCCGCAGGACCACTCGCTCCACTGTGAGATGAACAATATTATGTTGGGTAAAATGAAAGATGAACGCGCCAGGCGTCCCATCTCGGAGTACGTGGGCCTTCGTCCGAAGATGTACTCCATCGTGGAGGCGGGAGGCGCGAACATCAATAATGCCAAGGGAGTGAAGCAGTCGGTCGTGAAGAAGCGTATCAGCCACGAGCAGTACAAGGAGGCCCTCTTTGACATAAAAACGTTCCACCACGGGATGGACGTGCTGCGGTCCGAGAAGCATCGGATATACGCCTAGCGACTGAACAAGGTATCCCTTTCCCCCTTCGACAGCAAGCGCTGGATCGACGAAAACGGGGTGGACAGCCTAGCATATGTCCACAAGCACATTCGACCGGTCGAATAATCTCGGATAACGCCCATATCGAAGAGCTTCTAGCGTCCGTTCAGCGAGTGGGGCACACCATCTGGTGGAGCACCTGTGTTCGGAGACAACTAATAAGGCTAATCCCTGACGAACTTGTGAACCCCCCAAGGGCCCATAATCCAAATACTAAAGCAACACGGGTTTTCAGGCTGTGTAACCGAGCATCTAAGTCGATACACCAGATCGTCGCTTGGTGGACTTTTCGTTCGGCACCGCACGTCGAATTTCGTGCGTGGAATACTGCGCACCGCGGGCAAATATATTGCTATATGCCTGCGTCTGAGCCATCCAAGGCAGGCGTTTCAGAAACCTTGCAAACCCCCTTCCAGCAGCCACGGGGGCTAGTAGTATATAGTTCGCTAGGCTCCAGCCACCATAACCTTTGCGAAAAAAAAGCGGCCGTGTTTTTCGTCCTCGCGCATGTCGCGATAGGATCGGGGCCAAACGGATCATAGCGATTGCGCCAGCTAAACGTAACTTAAGGGCCGAGTTAGCCCTACATCAAGCAGAAGCGACATCGTTGTATATAAGGGCCAGAAAAACATGTTTCCTCTGGCAAAACGTTCTTGCTTCGGCATTTTTCAATTTTATGTGGCAATAAATTAATGCTTCGCGATATAGTAAGCTAACAATGCCCTGTCGCAGCCATTCCTCGACGACGAAACGCGATCTCGCGGTATTTTTTGGGCATCTGCGATCGCCCATATTAAACACTCTCGCACTCTGTACTGCCTGTCCCTCAGATATTTCGCCTTTTTTGGCCGACGCCGTTTCATACCAATTTCCGTCCGGGACTTTCGACATGTATGATATTCTTTATTACATATTGGAAAGCTCTGGCGCGCATATATTCTGCACATGTCGCACCGAAGCCGTGATGTAAAAGTAGTTCGTGTCACCGCCACATTACAAAATAGACTGTGTACCCCAGCCCGCGCTCCGCTAAACAGTAAATTGTAATTAATATATGATAATATTTGTATAGCGGGCACTTTAGAACTGGTGGATTAGTGACATAATTATACACTTATTTAATTCCTATAAAACACTTTGTGCCTGCTGCGAGGGCATGTACCTTAAGCAGTGCTATTCTTACTGGCTTCGAAAGTCCTAACTATTGCCAAGCGACCTCCCCAAAAGTATGATCACTGTTATGCTTGCAGCAAAGCTTGCAGCAGATCAGACAAATTGATTCCCACATTTTTACCGCAAAAAAGCCACGGCTTAAAGAAGCGGAGCAGTGTTTCTCATGACAAAGCGACGTTACTACGAAGCTAAGCGCGTTCATCACGAGCTAAGCATGGTTTAGGCACTTTGTAAACCGTTTGGTTGATCCATCTTTAACAGATGCTTGGTGTGCTTAGTTTCTGAAATAATCTGTTGAACAACCAGCGGCGTAGACCCCGCCGGCCAGGTATTTCGCTTCAGAATTAAAGCCAAATGCCGTGGTATCCACGGATATCAAAAATATATTATCATGTCTGCTACGCTCACCAATGTTCACAGCGGGGCGTGCAGGCTTCAGCAGCTGATCACCAAGAGTCATATCGGTATCCGAAATCTTTTTTTCACGGCTGGGTGGCATAATGTGGGGAAGGCAGATGCATTCACGTTCGTACAAGACGGTCGAATTCGCGACACAAAGCATCTAACCTCCGGACTTTGGAGCACCGGAGACATACAAAAGTTTGCTACCGCGGAACTTGCGGGCCACGCTAGCGTCGTAATTTCGAAGATCAATGGGCTTGCGACATTCAAGGTCGAGAACGGGTGTACCGTAACCGTGACAACTGGGCTCGCGTCCCTGATCTGCTTAGTGAAGACGTTCTCGGATAACGACGCCAGGTTTAAACCGGTGACCTATATCGGAGACCAGCCCGTGAATTTCGCATTCACGAAAATCTTCGCATTCACTTGAAGCAGCTCAGTACATCCGAGAACGTGGCAGACGGGGCTCCGAGCACCTTACTAAAAACTGTACCTACTGATGACAGTTTATTCGGAGAGACGGTGAACATCGACTTTCCTCACCCGGAAATGAAGTGACTCGAATCGGGGGTCGTACACGACAATTGGACAATCACAATTTCCAGGTCTCGGTCGTACTTGAGATTAAAAGTTGTTAATGTGCATTTACGGCCCATGCAGTTCCGGCACAATCGCAGAACAGGACGCGGGCACAGACAGCAATGATGGGGCGGCAATGAGAAGGATAGAGCGTAGCTCAGGCCCGCAGAGGCGGCTACGGCGCTTGCATACATGCAGCGATTAAAGCCCGTCATAACAGTTTGGGCCGAGGCGCGGGGCGCACTGCGCGCGGGGGACCACGAATATTGATTTGGCGTCAACGCGAGCAACAGATATACGGGATACACCATGGCAGTGTCCTGGACGGTTCTGCGAATGGCGGTCTGCTCGGTCAACTTTAAGGGACACGCTACTACCGAAGTCTGAGTGAACCTCGTTCTGAACGGGGTAGAGCAGAATTCTGGCATCACCAAGCATGCGGGACAGATGTCATGGTTTACGATATTCGAAGACTCACCAATTAAAGTTACAGCCGGGATTGTTATTAACTTTGTTACAAAAATTGCAGACCAATCGAGCTCCTCCACTGTGGTAGTACTGTTAATCGAGCTAGATTTATGATGAATGCCGAAAAGCTATATCCTGAGCTGCCGTCCGGGGCGGCTGACCCGCCATCTTTTAGGATGACCAGGATTGTCGAGATACAACAGATTTTCCAGCATGAGGGAGAGACATGGACGGGTCATGCAAACAAATATAGGGGGGCAGTCAATGTCGTCGAGGGGGTGAACACCACGCTAGCCTCAGCCTCAAATAGCAGTTCTCGCGAGGTCGAAGAAAAACAGTATCGACGTTATCGTGTCGAAAGCGATAGCCGACAACGATATATCAGATAGTGAGTTCAAACTGGTCGACGAAGAAATGGCCAGGTACCATGAGTGAAAGGGTACGATCCGGTCCAACGCCCGACCACAAATTCTTGCAGACGATTACTTAAACAAACTCATCATGGAGGGGCGGGCCGCCGGGAGAAGGACTATCCTCACCCGCCTCGCGACGTGATATGCTTATTCGCGTGTCTGCAGCAGCAAGCGATTCAACTGCAAGTCCCGCCGACATACTGCCCGGTGGCTCCGTCGGCGCCATCTTACGAAGCATAAACTTTCATGCAAGTTTCAAGTACACCACTGTGATTATGTCAGCCACCGCCCGACATACTTATCGTTAGCATACACACACCGCTAAATATGTGTGTGCACCAGGAAGTTAATCTCTTATCATGTAGTGGCTACGTGGAGATGAACACTGTCGTCTGCTGATGAAGACAAACGTAAATGTGGCCCGGTTATATATGAACAGCCTTTTTTTTGGGGGTACCCCGATATAGGCATTCAGTCCGTAAATTTGGTGTGACCGTAAATATAGACGCCTAATGATTGGTTCTCTACTTATGCCAACGGGGAACATTCGCGAATGTTCTCCGTTGAGCGATCATCTTTCATAAAATGTATTGAACAGCAAAATATTACAGTTTTGTTATCACATTGTATTTTTTTAATTTCATTTTACGAACTTGCTATAAAGCCTCCAAACATTCTCAAATGCTCCTTGAATTTGAGGTTTTTTAAATTAAAGATGAAAGTCATAAAATAAGCTATCAGTGACCTACCGTGGTAAGCTTATCAAATTGTCAACTTGATAACACAAAATCTTATTATTAGATAATGCATTGCATCATATTCCCACGCCGTGGGATCACGCATGTTTGCACACTGAAAATTGTAATGTTTTATAGCAGTGTTATTGGAATGATAATGCAGTGAAGTATATGCCCATGCCGTGGAATCACGCATGTTTGCAAACTGAAAATTGCAATGTTTTATAGCAGTTTTATTTGAATGATAATGCAGTGAAGCATATAATCATGCCGTGAGATCACGCATGGTTGCACACTGAAAATTGTAATGTTTGATGGCAGTGTTATCAAATTGTCAACTTGATTATACAAAATCCTATTAATGCAGTGAAGCATATGCCCACGCCGTGGGATAACGCATGGTTGCACACTGACAATTGTAATGTTTTATGTCAGTGTAATTGGAATGATAATGCAGTGAAGCATATACCCACGCCGTGGGATCACGTATGGTTGCACACTGAAAATGGTAATGTCTTATGGCAGTGTTATTGGAATGATAATGCAGTGGAGCATATTCCCACGCCATATTGATCACGCATGGTTGCACACTGAAAATGGTAATGTTTTATGGCGGTGTTATCAAATTGTCAACTTGATGACATAACATCTATTATTAGATAATGCAGTGAAGCGTATACGCACGGTATGAGATCACACATGGTTTGCACACTGCAAATTGTAATGTAGTTTGCTATGTTATTGAATGTGTTATAAACACTTTGTACCTCATGATTCTGTGACCGTTTATTATATTAACAATTATACATATGGCCATTTATACGATTTTGTATTTAATAAATGATAGCAATTTAAATGACTATGTACGATGTATCACGCATCCCTTTGGCCGGCCCGTGGTGTGGGCCGTCCCTAGGGCTCACCTCGTGCGCTTACCGCTGGCTCTTCGTTGTATTGTTTCTCCGGGCAAGCGACTGGGAAAGGGGACTGGCGTATTGCGTTTTGGTTATCACTGGGTAACTGACGATAAGTCCAGTTTGAAGAGTGGATAAATTCAACATAAGGCAAGTGTCTTTCTTATACTCATGCATAAATTTGGGGTGTTGCTAGTCACCAATCAGTGTACATATAATTATCCTGACGAGACGATTTGCTTGAAATATATTGCTTAAATAACTCAAATACAAGTATTCATATGTCCAGGATCAATGCGGATTCCACTGAGACTGAAACGTTCATGTCTACAAAAGAGCCACATATGGAGCCCCGCTCGTTGAAACGAATTGTTAATTCGAGGGAACGCATTAAACAAATCGCGTGACACTGTACGAATTGTTAATTCAAAGGAACGACTTGTTAAATTGAGAGAATGAATTGTTATTTCGTGGGAACGAATTAATAAAACAAATGCATGTCCCTGCGGGGCTCGGTAACCACAGGCTGACATAATGTACCTTATGGTGTATGTGACCACCAGCGTAGTCCCAGATCAGCATGCGTTGTCGCCATTCAGCCAATAAGCCACGATTACTACCGCCAACAAAGGGATTTGAGTATCTTAACAGCGTAGGCCCTGATCGGACTAGCGTAGCATGTGCATCTTCGCAGTATGATCAGGGCCTACGCTGTTCGCCATTTAGCCAACAAGCCACGAGTGCCGCCAACAAAGGTATTTAAGTACCTTATGACGTAATATTTGAGTTGTATTGTGTAACCTGGCTCCCAAATAGCCCTAATGCTACTACGACAGAGCACTTCCAATACATGTAAATATTAATGGTTTACCGGAATCTTACTTCGAATACTACGAGACGATGCTTCTTCATGGCGAAACGGTGACAGCGAGAAAAAAATAAGACAAATCTTGCGCGTAAAAAATACTAAATCGCCACTGTGTCCATCCAGAAAATGGCACATCACCATGTCATGGAACATGTCATCACTACGATGAAAACATCTTTGTATTATTTTTCAAACTTCCAACCAAACACTAGTATGATAAAATAATACGAAGCTATGCATAATTCAAACATTAATGGTAACTGTATTTACCTGTCAAATGGTTCTGTCAGGTTATTTTCTTTAAGTCCTTCGTCGATTGAGTAACGCACCGAAGTTACATTTGTCAGCGGGTCCGTTTCGTTATGTGGATTAATTGGAAATGATTTGGCTGAAAAAAAAAATATTACGTTTGGCATTTCCCGCCAATTTATATATTTTGTTTAATTTCTCATTTCGCCTGAAACGTACCATTCAACCCGACAGGACACACAGTAATCATGGGAAAACACTGTATATCCAGATGAGCCGGTTTGTAACAAGCCGTCTCATCTGGGTCTGCAGTGTTTGTCAGAATCGTTCAGACCTTTAAAAATACCCTTTATCTGATTGATGGAATGTTCCAGAATTGCATGTGGAATTATCTATGTCAGATATTTAGGGATGGACTAGATAAATCATTTCGTGTGAGGATACTTCATCAAGTATTGATTCAATTACATATAAGTGATGTAACATATGAATGTAAGATATGTGAATATTGTATTCTATAATATGGTACACTGAGTTTCCATCTCTACCATCGTTGTATGTACAAGCCATCGTACAGTTTCACAACTTCGAGCGTTTGACACATACAGCCAAGATATTACGACAGTAAAACTACTAAGATTTGGTGCAATACACCATAGACAGATATGACAACATCGTGCTATAAATATTATGCCAGCAATATATATAAAAGTCGAAATATCTGAGCATTTCTCCCATCAATCTGAAGATAAATTTCCATGTGTAAATGCTTCCATCTGATGCACAGTTTATTGTTAGTGTACACGTTACCCGATTATAAAGCCATATCTACTCACATAGTAGGCGAGTAAGACACCAGTGACAATACACTGGATAACTGCTTACATGTCACTGGATTTGATGTAGTATGTATGGTTATACATGTATATATAGAGAGCACGATGTAGTTATCTTACTGTTACACAGCCAATACTGGATTTTAACAACGGGTCAACAAAGTCTTCAGAAATCAGATTTTGTATATAAATGACGTTGTTGTTTAAAGGCTTTCGAAGATATTGCACCATATTGTAGTTATGTATACTTCATATTATTGTAGGTATGTGTCAAACGCCACAATCGGTAAAACTGGCTGATGGCTTGTATACACCAACATGGCCGACATAGCCGTATAGTATGCAATTGCAAGCTAATGTTAACATATATGTAAATATATATCCCATCACATTTAGGAACCGAATCGAACGTTGATCAGGTGCCACATGGGTTCTTACACTGGCATTGACAGTAGGCCGGGTCATACTACACTAAATAAACACGTTGCATACCTTCATAATTTAACAAATAATGCTTTTTATTCTTTTTACTGATCTACGAAGATTAGACTTGCAGAACAATCTCAAATTATGATCTTTGCCATAGTCCACATGTTAACGCTTGCAGCATTAAACGGCCATCATACAACGTTTACAATATCAAAATCCATTTCCTTACGTATTTTTGCAAACCTTTCCGGGGGACTTTTACAATACACGCCTGTCGAGGCAAGGCTAGTCAACAAGCGGATATAAGTCACTGAAACCAATAGAGTTCTTCATTTTGCCTTGATAAACATGTATACCGAATTTGGTTACGTCAAGTAAAACTTGACATATCGTGTGGTCAAGGATACAGAGTCCAACAATTATAAATGTCCTCTTGTGCGAGTAAGTCATCGGAAATTTTTGAAATTCAACATACTTCTTCGTCGTGCCGTCATTAACATGTATACCGAATTTGGTTAAGATACGTCAAGCAAAACTCTAGTTATGACGTGGACAAGCTGTGCCCGCTCGCCCGCTCGCCCGCTCGCCCGCCCACAGGACACCGCCTGCCCGTACAAGGTGAATACATAATACGTCCCGTATTTTTGAACGGGCATATAAAAACCGGGTTGTCATTGTTTTCGGAAGCCATCTTGGAATATTGTCGACAATTCTAAACTTATTTATTTATATAAGAGCAATTGATCGCTACTATGAACCCAATGCACCATATAGTTTCGGCAAATGACAGTCATGAGTTGATGTGGTCCATACTAGTACACATTTGAACGTATAACGATAAGGCATTCTCAAATTTAATATGGCAGATACATTCAAAATGGCCGCCAATATTTTAAGTATTAACGTATTGTGTGTTTCCCCTTTTAAGTTGAATCACCCGTAAATAAGATTAATTTCATGATTGCTCGTGTATAATGATGTATTATGTGCAGCAAGACCATGGATTGGTTCCCCGAATATGAACAATATTTTTCATAAATAAATCCAAAAGTTGACAAAATTTCGGCATGTACTCTGAACAGTTTGTCAGCTTTTGACGCCGTTTACGGAAAATATTGTACATTTTGTTAACGAATTTCATGTAATTATGCAGATGTCCGAAGGTACAAAATCACATGGCGTGTCTCAAATGTTCATTTAGAACTATAGTGGGCGATGATAAGATCACCGAGACTTACACATGAGGATTAGGCCGCCAGGGTCTGTGCTGTTATCAAGTCTGCCACAATCGTATTATATCCCCTTTTTCAACTTATAATTTCACACTTGCCTCGTCTATTATCAACGCGATATGTGGGGCATCCGTGTTCTATGAACACATTTTCTAGTTGTTAATAAGTTTACCAGAGTTTCTCAATGCTGTTATACATGTAACTCTGATAGGATTATTTTAATATTTCAATACATCATACATGTACTTGAGCACAATTTCAACACTCCATGCGTGGTTGGCTGGGAGCACGCGACGGGTAATTCAACGATCGGCATGCATCCTTACCGGAATTCCGACTGGAGACCTGGTGGTCGTTTCACTAAACTCTGTACGACTAAAAGGTTCGTAAGTGCAAAATTATGATAGTCTGTACATTTCACATTAACAATGTTTTCTTGTAAACAATTATTGGATTTGCATTCACTGAACATAGGCTATTTGCAGCATATGCTCAATACATGTAAATCCATCAATTGAAATTTTCAGATGATCCTAAATTTGCGCTTACAAACATTTCAGTCTTACGAAGTTTACTGAAACGGGCCTCTGATTTGGCCCTCACATACGTCTTTGGCATTTTGTATGTGACAGTTGAATCTGGTTATACATGTACCCCTCATATGAGTATTACGAGTATTCGTAATCATATGTAAGGGGAAGGGCCAAATGACTTTGGTGTTGTATGGACCTGACACCAGGTCAGGTTATTCTAATTTCAGGGCTGAATATATTTTTTCTAGAATATATTTTTTCTCGATGTAAATATTCCGTTCTGATTTAGGGATTTTCCCCCCTAATGCAGCAGGTTAAAACAGGATTGAACCCGTTTGCCCGGCCTTACATGGCATTAGCTGTTGATAGGAAGTTACATGCTAATAAAAAAAAAAAAAAAAAAAACAAAAAAAACATCAACAATCCATGCTAGCATAAATCTGACTTTTACTTTCACAACCTTGCTTAAGCACTTTTCTATTTCGGTTAACACGTTTGCCATAGTTATACAATCTGACATCGAGGGCATATGTGCTGACAGACCACATTTCCTTCTTTTGTTTGTGTTCATATGATAAGAACCATTATATGTATTTATTGTTTACCCTAGTTTCACGACCAATGAAAGAATGGAATTTCGTCTCAATTAATCGCATATTGCGACGCTTTCGCCAACATGTATTAAATCATTAAATGTTCAACGCTATATGCTATATTTAGAACTGATTTTATGCCTTGTTGTCATCAGTTCACGAGACGCAAAGCATATTACCCACACATGCGCTCACTTCGTGTTGCACCGCCAATCACATACTAGTATAGCGATTCGAAATCATGTTTAGGGGCGGAGCCTCACTGTGGGCTGGGTAAACAATAAATAAGTTATAGTTCACATACTGAATTTTTAATAAACTACTTTCTTGCTTGTATCGCTCGCTCAAAATTAATTTATTAAAAATTCAATATGTGAACTATAATTATTACATATATGTGCGTGTGGAATCATAAAAAGAGGCACGTCCATGGTCTGTTCACATTCCCACCATCTTTGTCGCATATCATATGTGTTTTTTTCCAAAATTAAGGGCTCAAGCCCATTCAAAATGCCTAGGACAACGGTTATTTAACATTTTGGAAACACTTGTGACTGCAGTCTGATGGTATTTCACTTCTATAGCAAATACTCTGTTATTATTACAGCAAAGCTCAAAGAAGGCAACTCTGGTTATCGGAAGTTGAGCATCAATTCGTTCCAGCCGAAGAACTTTCCCACCTGTACCACAACCAACAACTGAATCAAGAGATCGTCATAGCAGGAATAGACAATTAACTAAATAAGACTGGGATCCACCAAACCTATTGCCAGTCATTTACGTGATCTGTGTCAAATTGTTAAAGTTGAAGTTATTGAACCTAGTACCAGAGATGAATATTGTGTATTGAAGAAACGGATCATACACAGTATACACCGTCAATGCCTATGAAGTTGTTGTGACTGCATATATATGCTGGTTACAAGACAGTGATTTTGCCATCAGCAATGTCACAACCATCCTGAACAACAGTAACAAAACTTCTATATCCTTTGAAGGATTACTTAAATATTTCAAATCAGTATATCTGTGGATAAATGCCACACATACATGCCGCCCTTAATATGGCCATGACCTTCACAACTTTGAACTTGTTCCCAAATTAAGAAGTTTACTGGAGTTTCCCGATTCTGTAATAATTCTATATTCCTTGAAGAATTACTTATATATAATATATGTAATATTTCAAAACAGCATACTTGTGGACAAATGTCATACATCCAGGCTGCCCTTAATGTGATCCAACCTGCTGACCTTTACAACTTTGAACTTTTTCACACATTAACAAGTTCGCAGTTCAATTATGTCATAACTTCTTTATCCCTTGATGGATCGCCATAATATTGCAATACATCACACTTGTGCACAAATCACACACATCCCTGCTGTCCTTAATATCCTTAATCCCTGCTGTCCTTAACCTTCACAACTTTGAACTTTCACAGATTACTTTTTAACAAGACCTGTGCACAAATGTCACACATCCATACTGCGCTTAATATGACCTCACATTTTGACCTCACACCTGTGCTCATGAATACTTATCACTTTTGGTTAATTAACTTTGCCACAATTTCTGCTAATCTGCCAATCTGGGGGCATTCTTGTGCCGACAGGCCACATTTTGTTGTTTTTATACGCCCGTTTGAGAAAACGGGATGTATTATGTATTCATCTTGTACGGGCGGGTGGCATAGCTGGTCCACGCAATAACTATAGTTCTACTTGACGGATTGTAACCAAACTCTGTATCCTTGTCCAAGCAATAACTGAAGTTTTACTTCACCGCATGTTTATCACGGCAAGACGAAGAAGCTTATTGATATTGAAAAAAATCCAATGACTTATCTCCCCTTGGCGGCCATATTTATAGTTCGCACTCTGCATCCTTGTCCATGCAATAACTCAAGTTCTACTTCACCACTCGTAACCAAATTCGGTATACATATTTATCACGGCAAGACGAAGAAGCCTAATGATTTTGGTGACCAAATTCAATATATGTGTTTATCACGGCAAGAACCTTATTCATTTTCAGTGAGTTGTCTCCCCTTGTTAACTGGCCTTGCCTCGACGGGCGTATATTTTGACCTTCGGCACTCTTGTTAAGTGTTGCAATTAATGATTTGTCCTCAAATATATATAAATAAAAGATTAACCTGACATTATTTTTTAATGGGGCAAGTGGGGATGATATTCAGTAACTTAATTTCATACGGACGTAAAATTTCAAAATCATGTTATACCAAAATTACCTACCGGAATGAAACGGTCAAAATGCCCAGATCAAAATCTGCGTGTTGTCTGATAAACTTAAACGTCCAGGTGCATGTATATTCCTTATACATGCTGTTCCTTTCGTGACATTTTTTCAGACTGATTAAAAGATCCACCAAGAATGCTCCCAAATTATGGTGTGTTTCTCTATGTATATGACATTTTGAAGTCACTGCAGCTATTCGGTATGTAGTTTGTCTCTTTATGTACTGCAAATACAGTTCACTCAGTATAGCGAAAAGGGTCACTGCATAATTATTGAGTGCCGTTAACAGTTCAAAGTGGATATGTTTGGGGAAATGGAGCCTTGGACATTTGTGTTCAGTGTCGGCACAGACCAGCCTGCACATTTGTCTGATCAAGGTCTGCGCTATTCATCATTTAGTCAACAAAACACCCACTATGCTCCAAATAAACAGTATAAATCCTAATCAAGGTGCAGTAGTGTGCTAGCAGATCATGGGGCACTCGCCACAAATTCCATAAGCCCCCATTTCTCCAGTGAAAAATTCAAACATTTTACACGCTTGTTGACATAATTTTCATGCATATTTGTAGTTTAAAAAATATTTTAGTATGTTGCTCATTTGACTGATGTAAACATGGTGGTGCATGTTGCCACATAATTTTACAGTTGAGCAGGGTTAAAACAGAAGAGTGGATTTAATTGAACCTACGTTTTCATCTGGGTCGATTCAGTGCATTAAGGTTTCGCTTTATGGGAAAGTAGTTTCTACAACAAACATATATTATAATGAGCTTATAATTGCAAATGTATTCGGTTAAGTGATGCATGTACGTGTACAGTCGAATCATTTTAATATATAATTTAGATGGAATGTCAAATAATTGTGTAATTTGTCCACAGTATGAATGAATACATGAAATAAACTGATGTATGCCATTTTCATTGTTATTAGTCAATTATTATTTCAATCATGATTATAAAAAAACTTGCTGAGAACCAATCGACTCAGAATAAACATAATAAAGCATGTTGATTGGTTGACTGAATGTGATTGTATGTGTGTCCAACAGTAAGATAACATGTAGACAGTTTTTTGATTGGTCATGTGTTGGTCATGTATTAAGGCTTATGTGCTCAGAAATGTTTATAATGTTGAATTTAGGTCAAGTATGTCAAACACACCGTTAATGTGCATGCCTTGTAGTAGAGATTGTAGTAGTGGTTACAATGACGTCATTGTGTCTGTGTTAAAGTTATATCCCATCGCGTAGCGAAACTGGGGTATAGGGGTGTAAAAGTCGTCCGTCTGTCCATCCGTCACATTTTCCATTCTGCTATGACTTTGTTACCGTATGATCGATTGGCCTGAAACTTAATGTGCATGTTTATTATCCATATGTTCATTCCACACCCCACCCGTGCACCCCATGTCCAAGGTCAAATTACTAGAAATTTGCGTCCAGTAGGTGTGTACACGTTTCTCCATTCCCTAATAACTTCTTGACTGTGCATGTCTACTATCATCCATAGTTTGGTTCCCCACCCCACCCATGTTTTTTCCATGCCCAAGATCAAGATCAAATAACATTGGTCCAGTAGATGAATGCGCGTTTCTTCATTCTCCTATAACTTCTTTACTGTATAACAAATTGGCTTGAAACTTCATGTGCATGTTTATTAACAACCATATGTTAATTCCCCATCCCATCCATGCTATCGCCATGCCCAAGGTAAAGGTCAAACAACTATTAAATTTGCGTCCGTCCAGTAAATGTGTGTGCGTTTCTTCATTCTCTTATAACATTTTGTTACTGTGTAACAAATTGGCTTGAAACTGCATGTGCATGTTTAATATCATTCACATTTACATTCCCTACCCCACACATGCTCTCCCAATGCCCAAGATCGAGGTAAAATAACTTTGAAGTTTCCGTCCATTCTCCTGTAACTTCTTTACTTTATGAACGATTTGCTTCAAACTGTATGTGCATGCTACCCATCGTTCCTTCCCCACCCCAGACGTGCTCCCCTTGTCCAAGTTAATCCAATGTCACATAACCTCTACTGTGAGATTGACCTTCAAACCAAGGAGCTGGAGGTGTGTTGTGTGTGGTTAGATTTCAGATGAGCTTTGTTGTACTCCTTTTTATACGCCCGTTTGAAAAACAGGACATATTATGTTGTGGCGCCATCTGTCAGTCCATAAACTGTATTGAACATCGGACTAGTCCTACAGTTTTCCACAGTTATAATTTCAGGGATTAATTTCGATGTAAATATTCCGTACTGATTTTGATTTTGGGACCCCCCCCCCCCTCCCCCCCCCCCCCCCCCCCCCCCCCAATGCAGCTGCTTAAATGCGGGATTGAACCTGTTGGCCTTAATGACCTTATAGCTGTTGATAGGCCGTACAATTCCAATAAACCAAATCAAGTCAACCTACGAAATTTAACATGAGTCCAAACAGATGAGAATGAGGAGAACAATAGTTTCGACATTTACACCAAACCATGGCGATACAACTTGGAAATTTAAAATTCACAAAATTTAACTCAACCTTTTCAAATAAATAATGAAGAGAATAACATTCAGGTTATTTTGAAACAACTGCAATTTAGTTTTAATAATATGGTGAAATCTCCGTAAATCAGACGCCTGTTAGGTTGCCATGGTGTCTAAGACAATTTACAATCTAAGATAGTTTACAGTGAAACACAAGATTAAAACACATTTATGTTTTATGTGTGGAGAAATGGGGCTTATGGGATACATGACCAGTCTTGCTCTGGGTCTTTCAGGTCAGTCTTAAGGAATGATAAGAACATACTTTGTTAGAAACAGGACTGATGTTTCACTAACTGAATGGTGACCAGTGCAGACCCTGATCTGATCAGACTGCGCGAATGTATAGGATATATGGCCAGTCTCGCTCTGGGTCTTACATGTACAGCTCAGTATTGAGGAATGATAAGACCATACACTATTAGAAGCAGGACTGATTTTCCCTGACCAGTACCGTAACCGTGATGAGGCAGACGAGCCGGTCAGTTTGCCGATTATTTGTTGTATGCCAAGAATTAAACAAATCCATGGGGTTGTGGCAGGGAGAATGCTCCCTGACCCCCATGTCCGGACTTGGTTCGCCTCGTCTGGTATTTACCTCTGGTTACGGCCTTGCTGAGTGAATGGCGACCAGTACAGACCCTAATCAGACTGCGCGAATGCGCAGGCTGATCTGCTGCATCTGCACTGGTCGCAGATACCATAAGCCACATTTATCTAGTCACGGCCACAAATTAACAGTAAACTTAAAACTGATGAACTAGAATGGTTTATAGAACGCGTACGAATAGGTAAATCGGCCACACGGGGGCCTTCTGGTATTACCATAGACGCAATGTAAATACAAACAATGGCGACCTACGATTCATCCCCAAGTCATTATTTTCGATTTACGAAATGGTGCGGGTTTCCGAGTGACACGCTATGTGATTTTGTACATTCGGACATCTGCGTAATTTCATTAAATACGTTTACAAAGTTTAAGCTATTTTTCATAAATATTGTACAATTTGTAAACGGATTTCATGAAATTACACAGATGTCCGAAGGTACAAAATCACATGGCGTGTCTCAAATATTCATTTATAACAATAGTGGTCGATGATAAGATCACCGAGACTTACACATGAGGATTAGGCCGCCAGGGTCTGTGCTGTTATTGAGTCTGCCGACATCGTAATATTTCATCGTTGCAGTCATGGTATCGCCCGGCAACCGCCTGAAGTCACCAATGGCATCCGCGGGTGAGTTATAATACTGTAAATAGAGGATCTTCAATCAGTGATGATCTAAGGACTGACTATATAGAATATGACCGTTGTTTAAAATGCAGTGGAATCATACATGTGACTAAATATCTATGAAATGTATATATGATCCTGTTCTTCTTAAATTATATTATGCAGACCATTGAGTTTTCATCTCCGCCATTTTAGTTTGTACATGTTATCGGACAGTTTCACCACTAGTCCCACATATATAAAACGACAATGTCCTATATATAGTATTCCATCAGACTGCTCAAACAGTTAGATATCTGAGCATTTCGACCATCACTTACAACATATACAATTGACACGTGTTCAATGTGTAAAATGTCAAACTGATGCACTGTCTATTATTAGAAGTGGAT
The DNA here is from genome assembly GCA_029237695.1 of Conchocele bisecta. NCBI lineage: Eukaryota > Metazoa > Mollusca > Bivalvia > Lucinida > Thyasiridae > Conchocele > Conchocele bisecta. The sequence goes on from CM055266.1 coordinate 128,002,931, forward strand.
CTGCCACAGGTAAAAATCGTATTTACTCGCATAGCAGGCAAGTAGACAGTAGTGACAATACACTCAGATAACTGCATACACGTCACTGGATTCGATACAGAACTAGTATTTATGCCAATACAGGCATATATCTACAGCACTGTATTGTTCTTACTGTTACATAGTATTTACTGAATTCTTAAACATTTTAACAAAGGGTCAACAAACCCTTCTGATATCAGACTTTTTATATAAATTTGATAAAAACAAGGCATAGCTTGCTGTAGTCAGATATCTCCCCCATCATGTTGCACCAAATTGTATTAATGTCTTTGTCATATTATTAGTGGCATGTGTCAACTGCAATAAGAGGTAACACTGGCTGGTGGCTTTTACACGCTAAGATTTACACGCAAACATGGAAACTCCATGCACCGTGTAGGATACAGTAAGAAGAAAATGTTCGTATATATGTTAAGCTTATATCCCATCACATTTAGGACGCAATTATGCCTGAATCATTTGATGATTAGGGGCCCCACGGGTCCTTCATATGGCATGTATTACACGAGTTTACTTATTTCATAAGAAACGAGGATATATTCCTCGTTTCTTATGAAATCAGTGATGGAGTTTAATAAATATCTGATATATTAATACTAACTGATAACATGTATTGAGGCAAGGTGCAAAATCTTAAACGTGCACTCCCATTCTACTCACCGTACACACTAAAGATACATGTTGTTTACAAATAATAATTCAGATGTGGGCTCGGGCGCCTTTACGGCGAATACCATAAAATTCAAGATGGCGTCGATCATGGCGGCCACTTAACATGAAATTCAAGGATGCCTCTTTAAATACACAATAAGTCATTAAATGGCATATTTTGTATTCAATGTGTACATACTATTTAGTAGACATGGTAATATGCATTTTAAACATACATATGAAGGGGTTATGGCATCCAAGATGGCTGCCAGTTGCAGGAAAACCGACAACAAGTGTCATGTTTTGCTGATAACTAATTAAAAATCATATTGGAGCAGTATCATACACTTTCGGACTAGCTGTCTTGTTTAAGGCACAACAGTTCAGACGTTTGCCGAAGTATTCAAGATAGCCACCGCACATCTTTCTTTTGCCGTGTAGCTTTAGTGGATTGGCGATGAATAGCCCTCCAGTGTACGCTATACGTGGAAATAATGTATCACATGAAATACTTGTTTTAACATATTTCATAAATGTGTTTAACACACACGTAATAATACCTGGAGAGCAATTGATTGGCTGGCCGCATCACCCTAATTATGTATTCGTATTATGCGCCAACATTATTTCAAATGAATACTAGTAAATGTGTTCATAGAACACGGATGCCCCACATACCGATTTGATAATAAACGAGGCAAAATTCCAAGTACAAACGGGGAAATATATCTGCCAGATGGCCTGCTTCTTGAGCCATTCCTTGCAAGCATTTTCAGAAACCTTGGCCGCTGCGACAAGGCTTGCGCGCAAGTCTGCTGTCCATTGTCGGCAAGATATTCAAGTAGCTTTACAACATAGCTTTACAACCTTTAAAAAATCCGCTGGTGACTGCGTCGTCGATACTATACAGGCCCACACGCGATCTTGGGGCGGCTCCACCATCGCTTTGCGAAAAGGGCCCCTGTTTTTTCATTCTCGCGCCATGTCTCGAGAGAATCGTGGGCCAAACGGATCAAAGCGATTGCTCCAGCTAAACGGTATTTAAGGGCCGAGTAGCCTACTTCAAGCAGAGCGAAATAAAGCTCGTCAACTAACATAATTTTATATAAGGGCCTGCAAAATAAGTTCAAAACGTTAATGCATTGCAAGGCATTAATTAATGTTTCGCAATATAGTAGCTGACAAGGCATGTCGCAGCCATTCCCATGACGACGAATGCGATCTTACGGTCTTTTTGGGTATCTGGCGGCACATACAAGTCTGAAAGCTGGGGCTCAGGATCCAGTGGAGCGAGATGTTTGCTTTTCTGCGGATATGCCCGCGCGTACTCGCGGATGGCAGCGTCCACGCTCTGGAAAGTTTGCACGGCGTGATTCTCGCGGCGAAGATCCTCGTTGATCCAGTCCAGACGGGCAGTTCGTTTTTGTGACCATGCTGCCCGGGCGCTCTGGAGTCATGGCGCTTGCGCTACTCATCTGCGTCCGAGCATTGCAGATTCGACATTCTAGTCGCTACCACTGAATATCAATGCGTTCACCACTGCTCCACCTACGAGCATTGCGATCGAAGCCATTACTAATTGGTTATACCAATTAATTAACTTCGCTCATTAACTACGTTCATTAGCTTCGCTAATAAGATATTTCCATATATCAGCCGGTAGAATTCCAGCCTTAAATAGATAATGTCTGGTCCCAACTGCGACCGCTATATCTAAGGTCACAAGACCCGCATTTCTCGCCATCACTACCAGTTTACCATAGTCTTCAGCCATTGCCAGTTATTGCATATGACTGGGATTACAAGCAGTGTTTAAATGGGAGCAACCGGTTTCGGAACCACAGCTATGGCACCTGCAACTACAAGCCCACCAACCACCCACGGGATGATCCAGGTCGGCGCCTATTTCTTCGGAACTTCCATCAGAACTGCCTTCGGTTGTTCTTCCGAAGTAACTGCCTTCGGGTGTTCTTCCGAAGGAACAACTTTTCGGCCTCTCAAAGCTCGGCGATTATTTTATATTGTTCCTTCCGGGCAGCAGCCCCTGTCCGCCGTGCTGCCTGTCTGTTTGGGTCTTTATGTCATTTCGGCTGCTGGGGGTCCCGCTGCTCCAGCGGTTCCGGCTCAGTCACTCTCGCAGGTATGTCGTGTGTTGAAATTGTACGAACTTACCTCTGGGCATACGTGTCCAAAATGGCAGTGCTTAGCTGTGGTCAACGCAGTTGTCATCGGTGCTAAGAACATGCCATGGCGTCGACTAATTCCGCTTGATTCTGGATTGGTAGAAACATTTTGTTCTGCAGCTGCGTAGAGCTGAATGGCTGCTTCTCAATATCTATGGCTGGCATATTATATATCTGGTCGGCTGTGAGACGTCTCCCCAGATACTGATCGGCCTGCCGTTGGCGCCGCTCAGCTGTCGTTCCAGCTGTTTCTGTCGTGTCGACAGTTGTTTCGACAGTCGTTCGGACAGTTGTTTCGGTAGCTGTTCCGGCAGTCGGAACAGCATCTTCCAGAAGGTGATCGAGAAATTCGTCGCAGTTCATTGTGCGCAGTGCTATTCTGACTCGCCTCGTAAGTCCGAAAATTATTATCACTGTTATGCTTGCAGCAAAGCTTGCAGCAGAGCAACACATTGCTTCCAACATCATTGTTTAGCACGCCACGGCTAAAGAGCTGAGCAGCATGTATCACAAGCTAAGCTGCTTAGTACTGTGTAAGCAGCCGGTTGATCAGTCTTTAACAGAAGTTTGGTGTGCTTAGATTCGGAAAGCATCTGTCGAACCACCAGCTCCTCACGCGTTGGGATAAGGTCATTCTATCGAAGGCAGTCATCGAAGGAGTCTCGGTCCTTGCAGTAAAAAAGGGCGACCCATTTCGCTTGCTCGCACAGATACTTGAGGACGGCGTTATACTTCTGAGTGGAGATGCAGACGCTTTGCTTCGCATGCCGGCCCGAAAATGAGAGCTCAGAGAGTATGTCCTTCTTTTTGGTAAATCAGGTACAGGGTGGGCTCGCCCTGAAAAACTTGGTAGAAGGCCCGCAGGTAATCATGGAGTCTGTCACCAGCGTCAACAGCGTATACCTCAGTGTCAGCCCAGATCCATTCGCGCTGCTGATTGTCTTGTTGTGCCGCACAGTAGGACACAGGATCACAATGTATCGAACTACATCGCGCTATGGGCCCTCAAGCAAGTCCAGGATGAAGACTGTTTTTCCGCATCAAGTCTGCCCACATATTATGGCGGAGTGTGCATCCTGTAGATGATCCTTAAAATCCAGAGGATTTTTAATATAAAGCTGAGACGAATCGGCCTCCGGTTTAGGATCTTCAGCATAAAGCAGAGACGAATCGGCCATCTTCGATGTTGAGTTGCGCATCTGTGATGATATATGGGTACACGTTCAGTGGTCCATCGTCGTCTGCCTCTTTGGCTATCTGGATCGTCAAACCCTCGCTCGCGTTCTTCACTCGAACCTCACTACCGTGGAGTTGGTCGTCATCGACTAGTTCACATGTCTAGCCATAGTGCGTAATTCGAAGTCAGGAATTCTGCAAGAGAGACGTCCGAGAGCTGCAGGTATTTGACCACTGCGGCAGCCTCGGGGGCGCGCTTACAACCGGCAGCAAATGTTTGGTCTCGTCCCACTGATGGTGTGTGCGAAGGCCGTGGATGTAGAGCTTATTGGGAACTCCCTCAATTATCACCTCGACCTTGGTGATTTTTGGGTTATAAAATTTGTCGGTTTTTCAAGCCCAGAGCGCGACCCGGGCTCGGTTTTTCTAGCCCCGAGCGCGACCCGGGCATCCTCAAACAGCATCAGTATGCCTTTCATCGAGCGGGCAGGTACGTTGATATTAATATTATATAATATGTCCCTTTTGCCTTTCGTCATCTTGCGATTGCGAAGAACTCGGTCATAAAGTATGGCAACACGCCCGGCATACTGAGTTATAATCAATCGCGCGAGGTCAGGCATCGTGACCATGTCGTACTCCAGTGAAACATTTTCGATCGAACACGTCGATGCCGTGTCAGTAGCAGTTGCCGATGTAGAAGCAGTTGCCGTAAATAGTCGCAATTGCGTTGTCGCTCGCGACATTTTTTGACGCGTTACCAGCCCCGATTCTAATCCAAGTTACATTATGACGGTTGCTTGTATCAATACCCTGATAGGCCGCGTGTTCAGGCTCTTGTGCGGTCTTCCACAGGTCTTGATAGCAATAGTAGATGTCGGTATCACGATTGACATCACCTCATTTCCAGAAAGTTTTATCGTTGTCTTCTTGACGACGGTTCGGTCCGCGTCTGTGGACGTCAGTGAGATAGTGAAAGCGATGCTGACAGTCTCTCCGAGGTTGGGGAAGCGGACCAAGAGCTGCTGGTTCAGGTCGATCATCGAGGGGTTGTTCGTAATGACCAAGCGGGGCTCCCGCAGTCTGCAGTATGGATTGTGTTTGCGCCCGTAGTGACTTGAAAATATCTTCGAACAATACTATTGAACCCTCTGGTTTTTTTGCTCAATACATTAATCGTTCCGATACGATATAACGAAACGATGGCTGGTCACGACATTAACATGGATGATTACACTACCCGCGACCGTGATGATTACTTCGCCGACAACGATGTCGACGCGGTCACCGAAACGACCTTCATAGTGGAGACGTCGGGCACTGCAGCCGGCGACGAAATACGTAAATGCGGCACTACTGCAGCCGGTCTTCTAAGCCAGGAATTACTCGAGTCAGCTGGAAGTGACTACTACATCTATTGGGTAGAAAAAGGTATGATCCCATCTATTGGCCGTGAATACACCAAGTTCGAACTGGATCTGTCCGGTAGGTTACGACTAAAAGCATCAGATTTCCCAATTGTCAACATGAAAACCAGGGAGCCCTAGCCCTGAGTACCATTGCCGGAAACCGGGGTGATGGCCAAATCATAAGGGATGAACTCGGATTCACGGATTGGGAGCGGGGTAAAACAAGCATGCCCGCCAGTGCTGCAAAGGCCCTGCGGGGGGCCGATGCCGGGCTAAGTGAGATTAACAACAAAATAGAATCAGCGAAGCTCAGCGAAGCTCAGCGAAGCTCAGCGAAGCAAGCGAAGTCAGCGAAGCTCAGCGAAGCTCAGCGAAGCTCAGCGAAGCTCAGCGAAGCTCAGCGAAGCTCAGCGAAGCTCAGCGAAGCTCAGCGAAGCTCAGCGAAGCTCAGCGAAGCTCAGCGAAGCTCAGCGAAGCTCAGCGAAGCTCAGCGAAGCTCAGCGAAGCTCAGCGAAGTCAGCGAAGCTCAGCGAAGCTCAGCGAAGCTCAGCGAAGCTCAGCGAAGCTCAGCGAAGCTCAGCGAAGCTCAGCTTCGAAGCTCAGCGAAGCTCAGCGAAGCTCAGCGAAGCTCAGCGAAGCTCAGCGAAGCTCAGCGAAGCTCAGCGAAGCTCAGCGAAGCTCAGCGAAGCTCAGCGAAGCTCAGCGAAGCTCAGCGAAGCTCAGCGAAGCTCAGCGAAGCTCAGCGAAGCTCAGCGAAGCTCAGCGAAGCTCAGCGAAGCTCAGCGAAGCTCAGCGAAGCTCAGCGAAGCTCAGCGAAGCTCAGCGAAGCTCAGCGAAGCTCAGCGAAGCTCAGCGAAGCTCAGCGAAGCTCGGCGAAGCTCGGCGAAGCTCAGCGAGTCACCGAAGCTATTAGTTCAGTGGAGACGGCACTTAACGATGCCCAGTTAAATGAACTACTCAGAGCATTGGATTCGTCGATAACCAATCGCGAACTCCGGGGACTCGATAAGGCTATGCAAAGAGTCCGGGGCGAGCTAACGAAGAACCTCTGGAGCGTTATGGCCGATCTTTTGTTGGGTGGTGGCAATTACAATTTGATTATTTTAACCATCAACCAGGCCATCGCGTAGTATCGTATTGCTCGGCGCCATATACAGACCTATTCCAAATACATAGTCCACTGGGGTGCCAGCATACTGTAAAACGTCTTGATACCGCTGGATCGCCGTCGGGAGGTCCACCGAAGATGAGATGGCGTCCTCACTATTTGCCAATAACTATTTCTGGGCATCGAACGCTGTTCCTGACCCTAGTATAGCACTTCACGCTTGTGCCTGTGCGCTGAGGACGGCCCAGACGTATGTGCAAATGGAGTCGTTGAGGCGATGAATCCCGGCCTTGTTGGACCCTATACTATTGTCTAGCATAAATGTACCCCAAGCGTCCTGGACCACAGCAGCTTGTTGTATATAATCAACGTTGGCCGATTTGAAATACCATGGTACTGCGGGTTCGAAGTCCCTCGTGCTTCCAAAACCCGTGGCCCTTAATGTGAACATCACCTAGACCGAGAGAGTTAAGAAACTCTTCTGGCGCAAGTCATTATCTTTTGAGACCCCAAATTCTTTACAAAGTCTTTCAAACGCCATACGGTCGTAGGCGTTTGTATGGGATTTCAGCAGCCGTCTTGTGGCAGAGAGATTTTCTGTTCTTTAAGAATCCGCCTAATAGTGTAGTATATTTGGGCTGTTTCACAATCAGGGGTACCTTTTGAAAAGTACATAAAATAAGTTATTATAGACAACTTGAGGTTTGCATGCTACTTGATTAAATCATTTTGGAACTCAGGGACTCACGTTTGATCTTGAAAAGCAGTTTATTATAAAAAAAATCTCAATTTTGAGCAAAATGACCGTTAAATGGCTGTTTTTTGACAATTTGGTGTCTCATTTCTTTGATACCTACTTGTAATTCCACCAATAATAAAAATGTTCATGAAGCAATTGGGAATGAAGGCATTAGTTAGCATATCAGAAGGTTTTTCTTATGAACGATAAAACAATTCAGTGAGAAACTATTTTTTTTCCGGAAAATCTCAATTTTTCCCTTAAGACAATTTGTCCGTCAAAAATGTCTTCTCCGGAATATGTTTCTGACTTGGTATTTTTATTTTAGGAAAGATGAAGCTCATGTTGAGGTTAATAACATAGCTTCAACTCTAAATATATATGCTGTTACATATTGGACCTGGTATTTCTGTATCCTCACCGGTTATCACACTGTGTACCATATTGTACAACTGGGTATTTTGTCCGTCAAAAAAATGTCTTCTTCGGAAATGGTTTGTATTACTTACAGACAAAAATTCGTGTGATATATTGCCAGAAATATGCTTAAATCGCTCTTGGGATCTGATATTTATAGAAACGAGAAATGTTTATTTGATTCTACTTCCAATATATTAATATGATCGCTGTATGATGCATTTCAAAGTATGTCTCTCCGGAAGTAAGTTTGTTAAATGTATAAATGTCATAAACGGACATGAATGTATCAACTTCACCATTTATGTTGATCGTTATAATAAGCCAGGTGTATAGTGTAATAAATCACACAATGTCAAGAATGGAATTTGGTATTTTAATATTACAGCAGCCTATATGTAGTGTGCCAAATTAAATAGCTGTGATACATGAACCATTAACATTACATTTCATTAAACTTACAACAACACTTCTTGGACATTATGTAATTGAATAATACTATTGGGTTCCATAAACATACTAGTGTTCTCAGAGGGTAGTAGATCTGTAATCGTACATTTGCCGGAGAAGACATTTTTTTTGACATTCATTATTTCTTCTCTATAGTTGTGGTGTTATTTTCTAATCATTGCAGATTTCTATCCTGGTTGAGGGATTTCAATCCTGGTGGATGTTGCAGTGTAGAAGCTTAAACCATATGGGCTGACTCTTTATTAATATCACATGTATATTTTATATATGTGCAGTATCATACTATAGTTGTTTATAACCAATATATCAATCATGGGGTCTATATTGGCATAAGATAATTGACAGCACATCGTAAACGATGATCAGGTATAGAACGGGTCATTACTTAAACCAATGAAGGCCAATACATTTTGATCCAGACGAGTGATGAATGACTATCCACTATTTGTTGTGGCTATTCTTGTATGGCTATTGATGTCACACTATGACTTGTATCACTTCTATGACTTTGACCTCTCCTGTGTGAAGTGCCTGGGTAAAGTTTGGTTATATTTGGTTCTTCTGCTCACTGTACACAATTATCAACCTGTAAAAGTGGACTAGTTGATCAGGAGCTACAAACGCAAAAAGCCCTGCTTGGTTATGACATCATATGGGTCATCAGCATTGTCAGTGTAGATCTTCAGCATGTGTAAACTGTTATTGTAAGGCAGGCATAAGCGATGTTTGAATGACGGAATAGTAACCACGTTATGCCCTGGTCAGATTGTGCAAATGCGTAGCCCGATCCGAGGCTACACTGGTCGCAAAGATAATAATGCTCCCGTTGTCACAACACTAATGTCTTCTGTAAATTTCACGGTGCACCTGGATCAACTGAACACATTATACAACACGTTAGACGGCGGGGCCCCCAGTACTCTCCTTAAGGTTGTACACGCCAGCGACTGTTTTTATGGTGATACCCTGACCTTAGACTTCACAAACCCCGAGAGCAAACGTTTGGAATCTGGGCACATCCACGAATTCACGATCTCTATTCTCGCAAGAATTAAAGAACGATTACCCGTTTTCAGCCGTTCTCGAAATAACGGAATAATGAGCATATACGGGACGGGGAGTTCCAGCGCTAGCGCAGAGCAGGACGTTCCCGTCGCCGGCACAGACAGCAATGATGGGGCGGCAATGAGAAGGATAGAGAAGAGGGTATACGTAAAGGCGGCTACGGCGCTTGCACACATGCAGCGATTGCAAGCTCTAAAGCCCCGAAAAGGGGAGTGAGGACCGCAGCTTTCCGCACGGTACCCGCGGTTACTCCACTGAGGGGAGGTGCATTCGCCCCCCCCCCCCCATATAAGAGAGCCATATGGTAATCGCTGACACTTATTTAACTGAACTGAATTACGGAGCCCCGTTATTGATTCGTTCCCACGAAATAACAATTCGTTCCCATGAAATAACAATTCGTTCCCTCAATTTAACAATTCGTTCCCTCAATTTAACAATTCGTTCCCACTTTGGAACGAATTCTTATATCGTGGGAACGAATTGTTAATTCGAGGGAGCGAATTTTTAAATTGAGGGAACAAATTGTTATTTCGAGGGAACGAATCAATAAACAAAAATCCATGTCCCCTGCGGGGCTCCGTATTGAATACCTGTATGTGGCAATATCACTCAAATCCAAATTCTCAGATACCTCGCTATGCATGTTCGAACACATCAATTGAAACCACGTCATTCTTAAAACGCCACATTCGTGTTTTTGTTTAAAGCTTAACAGGCTTTGCTCGGAAAATGTTGAAAGTAGACGAGCCTCGGAAATCCTACGCGTTTCCCAGCCATGCCCGATACACATGATACATTAGTGTACGAGTTTTTGTTCCGAGTTTACTCGTGGTGTCTTGATTTGACCCACGTTTGGCTTCCGTTTCCGCCAAGTTTACTAGAAAACCAGTTTTATTCTGTGCCTTCCCCTTTTATCTTCACTGCGCGCTTTAGTGATACAAACACGGCGAAATATTTCCGATGAAACATTCATCGGAAACGTTTAGCCATAGTTGTATCACCGCGCATGTGCAGGGTTTCAGGAAACCCCGTGTTGTGTTTTTGTTTTAATACGCATGCTCGTTGGTTGTATAGGAAATGCTGCGAAAATAATTGGATTAAAAAAAACAACAATGGAAAACAGTTTGAACAACGGGAACCCCAGATGTTTACAAACGCAAGGTGCATGATAACGTGGTTACAACAACAATAACAATGGCTGAAAATGTTGAAAGCGCGCCCACACCAAAGTAAGTATTACTTGATATTTTCCTTAATAGGCAACGGATGTTCATGAAATATGGCGCAGCAGACGCGTCTACATGAGCTGCATTTGGTGGTCATGGGAGTTCGGCACATACTCGTGTCATTTTTGCGAAGAATCGATTTCCGTGTCAGTAGACACGTCAATCGATTCTTCGCAAAAACGACAGAAGTTTGGGCCAAAGTACTGAGACATCCAAGTGCAGCTTAACAGGACGCATTTGATGCGCCATATTTCATCAAAATTTGTTGCATAATAAGGACAATAAAAGAATACGTACTTTGAATCGGAGGGCTTCTGGAAGTTTCAGTACTTGTTGTTGGTGTTGTAACCACGTGATCATACACCGTGAAATGGGAATACATGGGTTTTATTGGCTAGTAGGAATACGTGAAACCAACCACATTCACTTCTGTAGCCTATTTCACCAACGTTTCAAACTATACTTATCTAGCAAAGTATACTTTGAGGGAGACATTTTCAATGTTAGGATACATTTATCGGCTACAGTTCGGCGAAATCATAGACGGCGAAGTCGCCGCGGGATGGTGGGTATGGAAGTGTCTCCCATTTGGCATCCCACCCCTTCAACAACAGGTGCCGTAACGTCGTGTGCCCGTGGTTTACTATCAAACTGAAGCTGCCGCGATGGTATCCAAACTGATACATCTGAAATAATGTCCGCAGACGGCCATATTTGAAAATTTGGCCGAAAATATATCAGTTAAGCTAAATGTCCATTAAAGTCATGAATAAAATTTCTTCCATTGTTTGCAAGTTTGTAATGGTAATGTATTCAAATTCAAGATGGCCGCCAGCGGCCATATTACAAAATGTGGCGGATAATATTTAGTTTAGCTAAATTTCAATTTCAAAGTATGATTCAGTTTTTTTCTGATGACTGCAAGTTTCTTTTTCTTATTTACAATTGAAGAACAGTAAAATAATATCCTGCTATTATGCTATAAAGAATGTGAAGTAAATATTATTAAAAATGTAAAATAAAAATTGAGAACAGATATGGAACAGAAGCACATTTAGCATATCTCCTATTAGCTACAATAATTCGCCTCCGATATGTAACTACGGCTACAATATGACGCATTCAAAAAATGTGAGCTACAGAAGTGCATACCCAAACCTGTTGCATGTAGGTCAAAAGTTAGTGAACTGTATATTTTATTGTTGTTGCTCAACATTCAATATAAACGAAATTAAGCTTTCAAATTTACAATATATACAAGTAAATGTCAGAAAAAACACCTTTACACGGTAACATAACCAATTTCTCCATGTGTATGTTCTTCATTAATAATTTATTGATCCAGTGTTGACAGTTTTATATCTCTAACATATCAAACACGCCGGATAACCGATTGCTCTTTCAGATTCAAGGAATGCTTGAGCATGTTCAAATATTTCATTTATGGATGGAAGGTGTGGTACTTGGGATGATATCATATCGCGTTGTCGGGTAAGCGATGGCCAGGACGCGAGAGCATGAAGTTCATGTGTCTTGAAACGGGCTGTGCGAAGTTAGCACTGCAATCGCAGACCGCAAATAAAAATTCAAATCGAATATCGAGTTGACTGTACAGCTGAAAATGTAGCTTGTGTAGAAAACCTGAATGAACACCTAGCTAGTGCCATGCACTGCTGGCTCTGCAATCGGCATTCAAAGATGTATTTACAGTATAATGTGAATATACAATCGACAATCAAACTTGTAGCTTCCGTTCAATCTGAATGTAGAGCTAGGCATTTCAAATGCTTAGCTCTGCATCGACAGTCAACATGTATTTTCTGTTCAATCTGAATGTAGCACTAGGTACTTCCAATATACAGCTGGCTCTGCAATCGATATTCGAATTTTGTATGTTCCGTTCAAAGTGATGTACAGCTGTGTACATCCAAAGTACAGTTGGCTCTGCAATCGACATTCAAACATGTATTTGTGTTTTAATCTGAATGTAGATTTGGGTACTTTCAATTTACAGCTCGCTCTCCAATCGACATTGAAACTCGTATTTTCGGTTGAATCTGAATGTAGAGCTGGGTACTTCAATGTACAGCTGTCTCTGCAATCGAAATTCAAATATGTATTAGCTGTTGAATCTGAATGTAAATATGAGTAGATCCAATGTACAGCCAGCTCTGCAAACGATATTAAAACATTCACAGCTGGCTCTAAAATCGACATACGAGGGGAGTAGTATAGAAAAAGCTGGGTCTAGACCACCCATGATAAAACAGGGGTTGGGCCACTTCACCCACTGGAGCCCACCCCACCCCCACCCCACGGGACGGGCCCCCACCCCACACAATACACCAGTTTGCTAATTATAGCATTGCTCGGGGTTTGGGCCACCCATGATAAACAGGGTTCTGGACCACTTCACCCCTCGGGCCCGCCCCCACCCCCACTGGTGGGACCACACCCCATCACACCCATGTCACTTGCCAATTATATCATTGCGACATTACAATGCTGAGCCCAAGGAAAGCCCAAGAGACGGCCCACACCCCTGGCCGGCCAAAGGTATCGCCGAGCCTCTCAGCCCCCTTTTCCCAGCAAGAATGTTTGTTTGCGATTGCACGGTTTGTGAACAGCCGAGTATTTCACTTTAACGATAAATACAACTAGCGTTCACAACACTAGGTAGTGTTTATATATAGCTTTCGGGTTTATATATTTCACAACTGTCTCTGTAGTCGAGTGGTCTAAGTCGCAGCGCTACGGAGACTCACGTTGTGAGTTCGCGACTCGGCCCTGACCAAAGTCTTTTTAAACTCTTAAATCTCCAGCCTAGCAACGCATCACTTACAAAAACAAGATGGCCGACCGGAAAGCAAATGGCCGACCGGTTGTTAAGGTGAACAACAGCATGACAACGGCGTTCCTATACTATCGCCGTTTAACTGCGCCAGAACACAGCCGAATGTCGATATAACAAGCGGCGGTGTACTGACAACTTTACGGCGTTCATATAAGACCCCCGTTTAACTGCAACAGAAATCAGCCGAATGTCGATATAGCAAGCGGTGGTGTACTCAGGAAACGGTGTAGAAGTTCTCTTCTTCGCGGAGGACGAGTTTTGTTTTGTCTGCCAGCATATGTGGCTTTGCTCCGGATGTCCTCTGATACATGTCCCATTCAGTCGTAAACTCATCGTTCTAAATTGCATTATCCGAGATGGCCTGGGTATGTGTTAATTTGTATGTAACAGTATGACCAGGAAGCTTTGTATGAGTACATTGGATTAACAAGCGATAAGTATGGTTGGCGGCTGGAGGGGGGGGGGGGTGGCGGGAATGTCTGTGTCAGGGGTGTTGGTATCATCGCGAGCTCAAGCGAGATTGTAGACGGATCACTAGAGTCATTCAAAACTAATTTATCCTGTTGGAGGCTATAGCAATTCCCATGAGCCCTGTTAGGTATACCCATCTAGCATGGCTACTACCGATGAATTTCATCGAGCCCGGTTGGCGGCTATATAAATTCCCAATTCGAAACGTCAGACCAGTTAGGTATACCCATCCAGTATGGCTACTATGGATGAATTCATCGAGCAACTTCTTGCAGAGTTGCAGGAACCCGAGCCTCTCCATGACATTGTCAAGAATATCATGGATGAGCCCATTCCGGAAGAGGTGAAGAGGCGTACGTCTACAAAAGCCCCTGCTTCCAGGCAGCTACCGGCCTTCCCCGAATCCTCCGTTAAGCATCCAGAGGAAACGGAAGGCCATTCAGAAGGAGTTAGACCCTATACCCCCTCAGAACAAAATCCAAACAACCCAGGACTACCGGAAGGAGATCATACAGCTGTTCGAACAGGGACAGATGGATGGGCCGGTCTTCAGGCAGACCCCCTGGGAGACAGAGAAGTTTATGAAGGCTGGCAGATGGATGTCCCCCAGGAGCACCCCTTCCCGCAGACCCAAGTGTCTTCCTGGAGGGAGTGCGCCCCCAGATTCACCAGAAACTCGTCGAAGAGATCCCGGCTCTTGATGGAGTCAAATTTCAGCATGCCTTAAAGCTGCAGCTTCGAAAAGAGAAGCCAGATGGTAGGGAGGAGTTCACAGACCCTGTATTCCGCCACAAGAAAGAGGCTCTCCTACAGGTTGGTGAGATCAATGAGGAGCTAAACAAGGCCTTCCCCCGCCTCCTGGAGATGCTCGAAAAATGGCCATAGAGAGGCTCAGGATGGGTTGTTGATAGAGTCACCACTCTATGGCTGGGTATCGCCAGGTATCAGCCACTGATAGGGGGTTCGTACATCCCACTGCCAGCGGTAGTGAGACACAAGAAGGTCGTAGTTAATCAAAAACAAAGATGACCACTGTCTCAGATGGGCACTCCAGTCAGTCCTGTTTCCTGCTCATGACCATGTGGACAGACCCTCCAAGTATCCCAATCAGTTTGGTCTTGATTTCACAGGGATCTATGCCCCAACACCCATCTCACAGATCTCAAGGGTCGAAAAACATAACAACATGGCCATAAACGTCTTCGGCTGGGACAAAGGTGTCAGCGTCCAACAGCTCAGCAAGTAACAAGATGATATGCCGAGAATCAACCTACTGCTGATCGATACGGAGGATAAATCTCATTACACATGGATAAAAGACCTCCACCGTCTGATCTTCCAAGACAATCACAACAACAGGCGCAAGCACTTCTGTGAAAGATGCCTCCACGGTTACTCAAGGGAAGATCTCAAGGCAGGATCACAAGCCCCAGTGCCAGGGGATCGGGAAGACGGCGGTGAGGGTGCGGTGGACAGCGCAGGCGCAGGGGAACAACAAGCTGGTCTTCCAAAACCACAACAAACAACTCCCAGCTCATATATGCGAACTTCGAGGCCATCACCAACAAGGTCGAGGGGCTCGAGATCGATCCTACGAAGGGCAACACCCATAAGAAGCATCAACACGAGACGTGCAGCTACTTCTACGTGCTCATCCGCTTTGATGGTCAGGCAGAGCCCCCGGTGGAATATCGAGGGCCCAACGAGAGCACTTCCTCAGCGCAATCCAGGAAGAGGAGTGCAGGATCAAGGTTGTGTTGGCCAAACCCACACCCATGCGAATGACCAGGGAGGGTTGACAAGCCTATAACACAGCCACTACATGCCATTTTCGCAGCAAACAACTGGAAGAGGACTCCCTCCGCGACCACTGCCATATGACCGGGAAATACGGAGGCGCCGTCCACAACGCCTGCAATATAAAGATGCGGCTGGGTCTCAAGACAACGACCATACCAGTGGTCTTCCATAACCTGAGAGGCTATGAATCCCACCTCCTAATGCAAGCAATCTCCAAGGTGGAGGGTAGGGTTACAACAACACGGAGAAGTACATCTCCTCCCCCGGGAAACTCCGGTGCATCGACAGCGCCCAGTTTATTCTGGCCTCCCTGAACAAGGTTATCAAAGCCAACCCGCCAGCAGCCTTTCGAATAACGGCCATGTACGAGACCAGCCGAGAAAGGCGCGATCTCCTACTGCGCAAGGACATCTACCAGTACGAGTTCATGGGCTCTTGGGAGCGGTTGGCTGAGCACAAACTCCCACCAAGGGAAGCATTATATAGCAAGCTGTCAGAAGAACATACATCGGAGGCCAACTACGCTCACGGACAAAAGGTCTTCCAGACCTTCATATGTCGTACAATGGGGGATTACCACGACCTCTACAACCGTAGTGATGTGCTCCTCCTGGCAGACGTCTTCGAGGCCTTTCGGAAGACCTGCATGCGGCAGTACGGACTGGATCCTGCACACTACTACACCAGCCCCGGTCTCTCGTGGGACGGCTTGCTCTAAAAAACGGGTGTAGAGCTCGAGCTGCTCACGGAATACTACCAGCACCTGTTCATCGAGAACAAGATGCGGGGTGGCGTGTCGATGGTCTCGAAGTGATATTGTAAAGCCAATAACCCAAGCGTGGAGGGCTATCCAGGCCCAACAGCAGCATCCTCAACATGGACGTGAACAACCTCTACAGGTGGGCAATGAGCCAGCCCTTGCCTAGCGTTCAAGTCGATACACCTGGAGGGACCACACGGGGTCCGTAGCGCGTCGGCGGCCACCCTCCAGCTCTCCAGGCTGGTAGAGATACCGAACACCAACAGCCGAGGGGGGCTTCTGCTCCTCCAAACCAACATGCCGCCCTGCGACCACAGAGGAGGGTTTGTGGATGGTTTTTGGGGCAACGTTTTGACCTTGATGACCTTGATGGCATCGGAGGGCTTCTTACCGATCAATCTGGTCGCTTCACCATTCAGTGCCGAAACCACAGCGGGCAGGCTGGCAACCCACTCAGTTGATCGCGTATGAGGGAGAACAGTAGGTTGGCTTGATGGACTTCGTCTGGCACCGGTACGTCGGATTTCGGGCGGCTTACTGCGCACCGCGGGTAAATAGATCTGTCAGATGGCCTGCTTCTTGAGACAGTCCTTGGCAGCGTTTTCAGAAACCTTGGCCGCTGCGGCAAGGTTCTTGTTGGCTGCGAATTCCTTCAAGTATCCGTGGGGACTGTTGCATATCACGCTAAGCTTGCGCGCAAGTCTGATCTCCATTGATGTCAAGACTAGCAAGATATTCAAGCAGATCAAACAGGCATCCGCCAGATCGTCTGATAACAGCGTGGTCGATAATATCAGTCCCATACAGGTCGCCCCGCGCTGCTGGGGCGGCTCTGTCAGCACCCGCTTTGCGAAAAGTGTGGCCGTCTTTTCATCCTCGCTCCAGATCTCGAGAGACTCGAGGGCCAAACGGATCAGAGCGTCATCGAAACGGTATTTACCAGCCGTGTATCCCACTTCAAGCTGAGCGAAATACAGTTAGTCAACTAGCATTTTAGTACGATCTATTTAAGGGCCTGTAAAAAGTACAAAACGTCGCGAGCTTGGTTGTTATTGCTATTGCTTTGTAATAATAAAATAGTGGACAAGGCATATCGCAGTCATTCCCACGACGACCAACGGGATCTCGTGGTATGTTTGGGCATCTGACGACACATAGAAGTCTGAAAGCTGGGGCTCGGGATCCAGTTTCGCGAGAGTTTTGCTTTTCTGCGGAAATACCAGCGCGTATTCCCGGATGGCGGCGTCGACATCCCGGAAAGTTCACACGACGTGACCCTGACGGCGAAGTTCCTCGTTGATCCATTCCAGACGGTCAGTCAGTTTTCGTGACCATGTTGCCTGAGCGATCTGCCGTTGTTCTACAGGTAAGTCATGGTGCTTGCGCTCCTCACCTACGTCCGAGCTTCGCAGAGTCGAAAGTTGCTACCGCTAAATTCCAATGCGTTCACCACTGCTCCATTGTTTTATTTCCATATATTAGCAAGTAGAATTTCAGCTTTAACTAGATAATCTCGGGTCCAAACTGCGGCCGCTATATCTAAGGTAGTCGAGCAAACCCGATACTGACGCTCGATATCACCACGGCATGATAAACCGCATTCACTATCATTTTACCATCGTATTCAGCCATAGTCTTTACTGCATATGAAAGGGGTTTCAAGCAGTTTAAATGGTTCGCAACCGGCTTCGGAACCGCAGCGGGAACCGCAGCTGGTTGTCGCGAAAGGCCCACCCATAGAGCACCTACAACTACAAGCCCACCAACAACCCACGGGATGATCCAGGTCGGTGCCTGTTCCTTCGGAACATGGTGCGGTTCCTTCGGTTTCTGCGGTTCCGTTGTCGTTCCGCCTTGCGAGTCGGTCGTTCCGACTTGCAACTATTTGGCCTCTCGAAGTTCGAGCATTTTATCTTGCTTATCTTCCCGGGCTGCAGCCCCTATTCGCTCTGCTACCTGTATGTTATGGTATTTACGTCGCGACTAGTCCAGCGCTGTCTCCGTGTCGCTAGTCACTATCGCATGCCCCTCCGGTGTCGACATTTTCTGAGCTTGACTTCTTGCGAAATTCTTACGTGCATTTCACTAAAATTTGCGTGCGAAATTTCTCAAGTTACGAACTTCTTAAGAATTCTTCAGTATTGGAAATCCATCAAGCCCTTTGAATGAAAACTTCCGGTCCGACTTTGACAACCAGACGACAGCTGTCAAATCAACTTCCTTAGTCCAGCATGTTGAAAACCAGGAAAATGAATTGGACTGACACTGAGTGTCCCATCCACGGCGCCCAGGGAGTTCGGAATCCTAGGCCATACTGTAAAAGGCCTTTTTCAAAGTTTGCCAGGTCTTGTTCCTCGGTTGGAAAAGTGATGTTGTTCAGTCGATTATTGATGGCTGAGACAACATCATAAATACACCGAGAAACCGAACTCCTAGAGACACCGTGGATGTCGACGGCCTCGAAGCAGAACTCACCCTTCGCCAGGTAACGCAGGGTAACCAGTCTTTGATGATCGAAAATGTGATTTTTATTTGCTTTAGCTTGTACTGTATACTACATGTATACGGGGCATGGAGTTGTTATGTTGGCCATCTTAGTATATGCAATCCATCAGTAATGTTTACCACTTGTGGCGTTTGACACATACCACAGATAATTTAACATACCCATAAATTCAAGTTTGTGCAACGTCATATTGATTGTTTTCAGCACACTTATATACAAAGTCTGATTTCCTATTACTTTTATGGGAAGGGGCCAAATGACTTTGGTGTGATATGGAACCAGGTCGGATTATTCTAATTTCAGGGTTGAATATACATTGTTTCGATGTAAATATTCCGTTCTAATTTTGGAATCCTCCCCCCCCCCACCCCCCACAAATTCAACATGTTGAATACGGGATCGAACCAGTTGGCCAGGCCTTAAATGACCTTAACCAATTGTATAACTTTCTGGCATAATAGTTATAGCACGCTGTTGTCATATCTGTCTATTATGTATTGCACCACCGCATAATTCTTTTTCTGTCATATTATTTGCTGTATGTGTCAAACGGTCTAAGTGATGAAACTGTAAGATGGCTGTACATACAAAGATGTCGGAGATGGCAACTCGATTTACCACATAGTATACAGTAACAAAAAAAACACTTATTTTTCTGAAAATGTTCTGGAAAATGGTTGCGAACATTTGACGGACATGGGTAATATTCCTAATATGACAACAAAGTACGTATATTACTTTTGATAGTTATTTGATGTATTTTTTCATCCATTTCACCCCATAACCAAGGGGTGCCTACCACATACAACTATCCAACATGTGACCAATTTTTTACCTTCACCTATTATTTCTACGTAATTGACTTAGCCATTTTCAACGTTAACTTTTTAACGTAGGTCTGGTTAAAGTTTTTTGGTTAAAACTTTTTCGATATACTATATCTCTGCAACTGCTTCGCCCATTACCTTGAAACTTCACACGGGTGTTTATCATCATCCATATTTTCATTCTAATCCCCAACCGTGCGGCCCCTGTGCCCAATGTCAAGGTCAAATTACTTTGAATTGTTTTGCTAAAGTTTTTTTGTGTACTATATCTCTGCAACTGCTTCACCCATTACCTTGATACTTCACATGGGTGTTTATCATCATTGTCGCACCCGCTTGCGGAAAGCGCGATATCGTCGGCATACGTCCGTCCGTACGTCCGTGTGTCCGGTTAAAGTTTTTTCGTTAAAGTTTTTCCATCTACTATATCTATTTTGTTAATGTCCATGCCTCGCCCCAAGGCGCGACATGCAGGCCACGGCCATCTAGTCTACAAAAAGTGGGTATAATTATGTTATCCAAGTGTCTATGCTTGGAAAAAACCTGGCCTTCGTGGCTTTGCCTCGTTTCTTGTTTATTTTTACATTCTTTTTCCATTTTTTAACTGACCACTAACTTATTACAGGTAATTTATACGGGTACATTATTGCATTTCCGTAAACTGTGGTGACAATATTGTGGCAGTATGTGGACCTGTGCAGATATATGTAGATAAATATAGGACTATTAACAAAAATTATGGGCTCCAGTAGCGAGCATTATTATTATTATTTTTTTTGTTTATTACATTTCCGTAAACTTGTGTTGAAAATATTGTGTCATTATGGTGGACCTGTGCAGATACTATGTAGATCATATAGGACTATTAAAAAAAAATTCTGGGCTCCAGTAGCAAGCATTATTATTTTTAATTTTTAAACTTTCTTTTTCCATTTTTTTTTCATTTTTTTTTTCAAATTCTTTTTCAATTTTTGTCTAGTAGCATAAGGTCGTAAGTGCTATATACAGACTATTATCATATAATAAAACAATTATTGACTAGTGAGCCATAGAATATAATCTGATATTCTATGGCTCACTAGTCATTAATTGTATAATATGTTCGGGCCAGTGAAAATTACTTTCGGGCCCAGGCTCGAGGTCAAGGCGGGACAAGGCGAGGCATCTGATTCCGCGGAATTCTTGTTTATTTATCTCCCTTTGTTGTTTCGTGCTCTGATTTTGTATCCAGAGCATAACTCGAACACCCTTTGGAATATTTTTATACCCCACCACGATAGTGGAGGGGACATTTAGTGTTACTCTTGTCCGTCCGTCCGTCCGTCCGTCCGTCCGGGCCAACATCGGGGGTTTAGGAGCTAGGGTAAGGGTTAGTTTTCTTTGATCTCTTTGATATTGTCGGTGCCTCGTAAATTTACGAGCTAACTCTTTGATATTTAGGAGCTAACCCTTTGATCTTTTATATAGCGGTGCCTCATAACTCTCAAATGTTTGAACGTCCGTCCGTCCGTCCGTCCGTCCGTCCGTCCGTACTTACGAGAGCTACATTGTGAGGTTGCTGTGTTGTGCTGAAACCCACCCACCGCCCTATTTAAGACACTTGGATAAGTGTTTTTCAAATATAATTAACTAATGGCTAGCTCATTTGCATATTATGCGATTTATTCCGTAAGAGAATCGTTAAGGAAGAAAATAACGGAATAAGTTGCTACATTGTGAGGTTAACCCCACAGTGTAAACATCAAAGGAAATAACCTCACAATGTATCTCTCGTAAGAACGTCCGTCCGTCCGTCCGTCCGTCCGTCCGTCCGTCCGTCCGTCCGTCCGTCCGTCCGTCCGTCCGTCCGTCCGTCCGTCCGTCCGTCCGTCCGTCCGTCCGTCCGTCCGTCCGTCCGTCCGTCCGTCCGTCCGTCCGTCCGTCCGTCCGTCCGTCCGTCCGGGCACACGTACAGGGTCTTAGGTGGTTAGAGGCGTGGCCTATTCCTTTGATCTTTACAAGAATACAATAGACTTATTCCGTTGACCACTTAAGCCTATTGTTCTTAGGTGGTCATTCCTTTGATCTATTTTATAGTAAAAACCACCTAAGGATGTCACGTAAGTACGTCCGTCCGTCCGTCCGTCCGTCCGTCCGTCCGTCCGTCCGTACTTACGAGAGCTACATTGTGAGGTTGCTGTGTTGTGCTGAAACCCACCCACCGCCCTATTTAAGACACTTGGATAAGTGTTTTTCAAATATAATTAACTAATGGCTAGCTCATTTGCATATTATGCGATTTATTTTTCCGTAAGAGAATCGTTAAGGAAGAAATAACGGAATAAGTTGCTACATTGTGAGGTTAACCCACAGTGTAAACATCAAAGGAAATAACCTCACAATGTAGCTCTCGTAAGAACGTCCGTCCGTCCGTCCGTCCGTCCGTCCGTCCGTCCGTCCGTCCGTCCGTCCGTCCGTCCGTCCGTCCGTCCGTCCGTCCGTCCGTCCGTCCGTCCGTCCGTCCGTCCGTCCGTCCGGGCACACTACAGGGTCTTAGGTGGTTAGAGGCGTGGCCTATTCCTTTGATCTTTACAAGAATACAATAGATTTATTCCGTTGACCACATTAAGCCTATTGTCCTTAGGTGGTCATTCCTTTGATCTTTTATATAGTAAAAACCACCTAAGGGAGTCAACGTAAGTACGTCGTCCGTCCGTCCGTCCGTCCGGGCCAACATCGGGGGGTTTAGGAGCTAGGGTAAGGGGTTAGTTTTCTTTTCTCTCTTTTGATATTGTCGGTGCCTCGTAAATTTACGAGCTAACCCTTTGATTCTTTTTATATAGCGGTGCCTCATAACTCTCAAATGTTTGAACGTCCGTCCGTCCGTCCGTCCGTCCGTCCGTCCGTCCGTACTTACGAGAGCTACATTGTGGAGTTGCTGTGTTGTGCTGAAACCCACCCACCGCCCTATTTAAGACACTTGGATAAGTGTTTTTCAAAATATAATTAACTAATGGCTAGCTCATTTGCATATTATGCGATTTATCCGTAAGTAGAATCGTTAAGGAAGAAAATAACGGAATAAGTTGCTACATTGTGAGGTTAACCCACAGTGTAAACATTCAAAGGAAATAACCTCACAATGTAGCTCTCGTAAGAACGTCCGTCCGTCCGTCCGTCCGTCCGTCCGTCCGTCCGTCCGTCCGTCCGTCCGTCCGTCCGTCCGTCCGTCCGTCCGTCCGTCCGTCCGTCCGTCCGTCCGTCCGTCCGTCCGTCCGTCCGTCCGTCCGTCCGGGCACACGTACAGGGTCTTAGGTGGTTAGAGGCGTGGCCTATTCCTTTGATCTTTACAAGAATACAATAGATTTATTCCGTTGACCACTTAAGCCTATTGTTCCTTAGGTGGTCATTCCTTTGATCTTTTATATAGTAAAAACCACCTAAGGGATGTCACGTAAGTACGTCCGTCCGTCCGTCCGTCCGGGCCAACATCGGGGGTTTAGGAGCTAGGGTAAGGGTTAGTTTTCTTTGATCTCTTTGATATTGTCGGTGCCTCGTAAATTTACGAGCTAACCCTTTGATCTTTTATATAGCGGTGCCTCATAACTCTCAAATGTTTGAACGTCCGTCCGTCCGTCCGTCCGTCCGTCCGTCCGTCCGTACTTACGAGAGCTACATTGTGAGGTTGCTGTGTTGTGCTGAAACCCACCCACCGCCCTATTTAAGACACTTGGATAAGTGTTTTTCAAATATAATTAACTAATGGCTAGCTCATTTGCATATTATGCGATTTATTCCGTAAGAGAATCGTTAAGGAAGAAAATAACGGAATAAGTTGCTACATTGTGAGGTTAACCCCACAGTGTAAACATCAAAGGAAATAACCTCACAATGTATCTCTCGTAAGAACGTCCGTCCGTCCGTCCGGGCCAACATCGGGGGTTTAGGAGCTAGGGTAAGGGTTAGTTTTCTTTGATCTCTTTGATATTGTCGGTGCCTCGTAAATTTACGAGCTAACTCTTTGATATTTAGGAGCTAACCCTTTGATCTTTTATATAGCGGTGCCTCATAACTCTCAAATGTTTGAACGTCCGTCCGTCCGTCCGTCCGTCCGTCCGTCCGTCCGTCCGTCCGTCCGTCCTCCGTCCGTCCGTCCGTCCGTCCGTCCGTTCCGTCCGTCCGTCCGTCCGTCCGTACGTCCGTCCGTCCGTCCGTCCGTCCGTCGTCCGTCCGTCCGTCCGTCCGTCCGTCCGTCCGTCCGTCCGTCCGTCCGTCCGTCCGTCCGTCCGTCCGTCCGTCCGTCCGTCCGTCCGTCCGTCCGGGCACACGTACAGGGTCTTAGGTGGTTAGAGGCGTGGCCTATTCCTTTGATCTTTACAAGAATACAATAGACTTATTCCGTTGACCACTTAAGCCTATTGTTCCTTAGGTGGTCATTCCTTTGATCTTTTATATAGTAAAAACCACCTAAGGGATGTCACGTAAGTACGTCCGTCCGTCCGTCCGTCCGTCCGTCCGTCCGTCCGTACTTACGAGAGCTACATTGTGAGGTTGCTGTGTTGTGCTGAAACCCACCCACCGCCCTATTTAAGACACTTGGATAAGTGTTTTTCAAATATAATTAACTAATGGCTAGCTCATTTGCATATTATGCGATTTATTCCGTAAGAGAATCGTTAAGGAAGAAAATAACGGAATAAGTTGCTACATTGTGAGGTTAACCCCACAGTGTAAACATCAAAGGAAATAACCTCACAATGTAGCTCTCGTAAGAACGTCCGTCCGTCCGTCCGTCCGTCCGTCCGTCCGTCCGTCCGTCCGTACTTACGAGAGCTACATTGTGAGGTTGCTGTGTTGTGCTGAAACCCACCCACCGCCCTATTTAAGACACTTGGATAAGTGTTTTTCAAATATAATTAACTAATGGCTAGCTCATTTGCATATTATGCGATTTATTCCGTAAGAGAATCGTTAAGGAAGAAAATAACGGAATAAGTTGCTACATTGTGAGGTTAACCCCACAGTGTAAACATCAAAGGAAATAACCTCACAATGTATCTCTCGTAAGAACGTCCGTCCGTCCGTCCGGGCCAACATCGGGGGTTTAGGAGCTAGGGTAAGGGTTAGTTTTCTTTGATCTCTTTGATATTGTCGGTGCCTCGTAAATTTACGAGCTAACTCTTTGATATTTAGGAGCTAACCCTTTGATCTTTTATATAGCGGTGCCTCATAACTCTAACAAATGTTTGAACGTCCGTCCGTCCGTCCGACCGTCCGTCCGTCCGTCCGTCCGTCCGTCCGTCCGTCCGTCCGTCCGTCCGTCCGTCCGTCCGTCCGTCCGTCCGTCGTCCGTCCGTCCGTCCGTCCGTCCGTCCGTCCGTCCGTCCGTCCGTCCGTCCGTCCGTCCGTCCGTCCGTCCGTCCGTCCGTCCGTCCGTCCGTCGTCCGTCCGTCCGTCCGTCGTCCGTCCGTCCGTCCGTCCGTCCGTCCGTCCGTCCGTCCGTCCGTCCGTCCGTCCGTCCGTCCGTCCGTCCGTCCGCCGTCCGTCCCGTCCGTCCGTCCGTCCGTCCGTCCGTCCGTCCGTCCGTCCGTCCGTCCGTCCGTCCGTCCGTCCGTACCGTCCGTCCGTCCGTCCGTCCGTCCGTCCGTCCGTCCGTCCGTCCGTCCGTCCGTCCGTCCGTCCGTCCGTCCGTCCGTCCGTCCGTCCGTCCGTCCGGGCACACGTACAGGGTCTTAGGTGGTTAGAGGCGTGGCCTATTCCTTTGATCTTTACAAGAATACAATAGACTTATTCCGTTGACCACTTAAGCCTATTGTTCCTTAGTGGTCCATTTCCTTTGATCTTTTTATATAGTTAAAAACCACCTAAGGGATGTCACGTAAGTACGTCCGTCCTCCGTCCGTCCGTCCGTCGTCGTCCGTCCATTCCGTCCGTCGTCCGTCCGTCCGTCCGTCCGTCCGTCCGTCCGCCGTCCGTCCGTCCGTCCGTCCGTCCGTCCGTCCGTCCGTCCGTCGTCCCGTCCGTCCGTCCACCCCCGTCCGTCCCGTCCGTCGTCCGTTCCGTCGTCCGTCCGTCCGTCCAATCCGTCCGTCCGTCCGTCCGTCCGTCCGTCCGTCCGTCCGTCCGTCCGTCCGTCCGTCCGTCCGTCCGTCCGTCGTCCGTCCGTCCGTCCGTCCGTCCGTCCGTCCGTCCGTCCGTCCCGTCCACCGTCCGTCCGTCCGTCCGTTGTCCGTCCGTCCGTCCGTCCGTCCGTCCGTCCGTCCGGGTCGGGCACGTACAGGGTCTTAGGTGGTTAGAGGCGTGGGCCTATTCCTTTGATCTTTACAAGAATACAATAGATTTATTCCGTTGACCACTTAAGCCTATTGTTCCTTAGTGGTCATTCCTTGATCTTTTATATAGTAAAAAACCACCTAAGGGATTGTCACAGTAAGTACGTCGTCCGTCCCGTCCGTCCGGGCCCAAATCGGGGGTTTTAGGGGGTTTAGAGCTAGGTAAAGGGTTAGTTTTTCTTTGATCTCTTTGAGATTTGTCGGTGCCTCGTAAATTTACGAGCTAACCCTTTGATCTTTTTATATAGCGTGCCTCATAACTCTCAAATGTTTGAACAACCCGTCCGTCCGTCCGTCCGTCCGTCCGTTCCGTTCCGTCCGTCCGTCCGTACTTTACGAGAGCTACATTGTGAGGTTGCTGTGTTGTGCTGAAACCCACCCACCGCCCTATTTAAGCTTGACACTTGATAAGTTTTTTCAAAATATAATTAACTAATGGCTAGCTCATTTGCATATTATGCGATTTATTCCGTAAGCAGGAATCGTTAAGGAAGAAAATAACGGAATAAGTTGCTACATTGTGAGGTTAACCCCACAGTGTAAACATCAAAGGAAATAACCTCACAATGTATCTCTCGTAAGAACGTCCGTCCGTCCGTCCGGGCCAACATCGGGGGTTTAGGAGCTAGGGGTAAGGGTTAGTTTTTTTCTTTGATCTCTTTGATATTGTCGGTGCCTCGTAAATTTACGAGCTAACTCTTTGATATTTAGGAGCTAACCCTTTGATCTTTTATATAGCGGTGCCTCATAACTCTCAAATGTTTGAACGTCCGTCCGTCCGTCCGTCCGTCCGTCCGTCCGTCCGTCCGTCCGTCCGTCCGTCCGTCCGTCCGTCCGTCCGTCCGTCCGTCCGTCCGTCCGTCCGTCCGTCCGTCCGTCCGTCCGTCCGTACGTCCGTCCGTCCGTCCGTCCGTCCGTCCGTCCGTCCGGGCACACGAATTGGCAGTTACGTGACTATGTCACATAGGGATGGACTTGTTAAAGGTTAGGGTTAGTAACATAACTAATAGAAAAAACTAACGAATAATTTATTTATGTGACACTTATTCCGTTTATGTGACACCTTTTTAAAGAACAAATGGTCACATAAGTATCCATTCGCGAGAACGTCCGTCCGTCCGTCCGTCCGTCCGTCCGTCCGTCCGTCCGTCCGTCCGTCCGTCCGTCCGTCCGTCCGTCCGTCCGTCCGTCCGTCCGTCCGTCCGTCCGTCCGTCCGTCCGTCCGTCCGTCCGTCCGTCCGTCCGTCCGTCCGTCCGTCCGTCCGTCCGTCCGTCCGTCCGTCCGTCCGTCCGCCGTCCGTCCGTCCGTCCGTCCGTCCGTCCGTCCGTCCGTCCGTCCGTCCGTCCGTCCGTCCGTCCGTCCGTCCGTCCGTCCGTCCGTCCGGGCCAACATCGGGGGTTTAGGAGCTTAGGGTAAGGGTTAGTACCTTTGATCTCTTTGATATTGTCGGTGCCTCATAAATTTAGGAGCTAACTCTTTGATATTTAGGAGCTAACCCTTTGATCTTTTATATAGCGGTGCCTCATAACTCCCAAATGTTTGAACGTCCGTCCGTCCGTCCGTCCGTCCGTCCGTCCGTCCGTCCGTCCGTCCGTCCGTCCGTCTCCGTCCGTCCGTCCGTCCGTCCGTCCGTACTTACGAGAGCTACATTGTGAGGTGTTTTTCAAATATAATTAACTAATGGCTAGCTCATTTGCATATTATGCGATTTATTCCGTAAGAGAATCGTTAAGGAAGAAAATAACGGAATAAGTTGCTACATTGTGAGGTTAACCCCACAGTGTAAACATCAAAGGAAATAACCTCACAATGTATCTCTCGTAAGAACGTCCGTCCGTCCGTCCGTCCTCACGAGAGGTACATTGTGGGGCTATATTTAGGTATGGTAATACATTGTGGGGTGATCTTGTATTGTGGGGTGCACCCCACAGCGAAATGATTCTAAGTAGGTTTAAATGGGTTTTCTGGGGTGCAGCAGCCGTTTGGCAACTACAACCCACAATGCATAAGGACACTATGAACACTGAGTTTGTCCTTGACATCGGACATTTGTCCAAGTCACATTTTTTTCCTAGATGACTGGTACCAGTTTCTTATAGATTCTTTTTTTGGGAACCAGCCGGCCAGCCTCGTTTTCACTTTGAAGCCTCATTCTGGTCATCTAAGTACATGGCTCTTAGATGTAGAAGCAAGAAGCAAGAAGCTAGACCTCACACAATCAGGTAGGTATGATTACCATGTTTTCTGCTATATCAACTTATGCAAATGTATTTGTTTTAATTGGCCCACTGTCGACCAGCTCCATTAATATGGTATTATCTGCAATTTATCATCAATCACAAATTTTATTCATTAATTTCGGCATAGCTTGATCTATATCATCAAGTGCTTATTGACATAGATAATCATTATGTTATTTAGAGAAGCATCAATTGTGTCCATTTTTAAGTACTTGTAACTAGTTTCATCTGCAATTTAGGTAGCTACAAATATGGTGCAACTCAAAATTAAACTGTTTCTATGTTGTAGTAGAGCCATGATCATGATGATAGAAATAGTTTTCTATTTGATGTAACCGGTAACCAATAATACCAATAGTCGGACAAGTTAATAGGAAAAAGTAGTAGTCGGCTCTGCCGCAACATAGAAACTGAGTCAGTGGCAATTAAGTGGCTCAGTCAGTGGTCAGCAAACAAAATTAATTTATTTTTGCCTGAATAAAATGAAAGTTGAACAATGAATGCAGATCAATAGACAACATTGGGCTGCTCAGTGTCCATGCACTGTGGGCTTCACTCACTTCAAGGAACAATGATTCTGTATATAGACATGTTAGCCCAGTAGTAATAGGTGTAAACAATTTTTCACATTTGATAAAATGCTAAGTGGGGGTGGGGGGTGGGGGGATCTGGGGGTTCAAATCATGCTCACATTTCAATTT